>JAOXYF010000008.1:692374-708401 GCA_028565775.1 Sternarchorhynchus goeldii
TTCTCAGTGCTGGTGAAGGCGTGGGCAGTGGGCCGGACCAGTCTCAAAGTGTGTGTGCAGCCCACACACACACACACTCACACATGCACCAACTATCCAAGAAAAGAGTGTATCTGTATTTGTGCTTGCAGTGCCCTGATTACACTCTGTCTGTTTTAGGCAGGTGTCAGTGTGTCTCCATCACACAGTTTCTCAGTGCTGGTGAAGGCGTGGGCAGTGGGCCGGACCAGTCTCAAAGTGTGTGTGCAGCCCACACACACACACACACACACACATCCAACAGTCCCCTTTCAGAGCAACTCACTGATGAGATACAGATACTGGTAAATATACAGTATTAGAAGTAGAGTTGCAAAAAAACATTTTCATCCTTTTGTTATGGAAACTGGGTTTGTGTTTCTTCTCTCCCTCCCTCCCTCAGGTATTTGAACAGATACAGTTAGCTGCTGGGACGTCCACGTCCATTCTCATTCCCAGTATGTCCTCCAGAGCAACAAGTGAGTATCTTGTGAGAGTATTATGCAGTTCAGATGTGTTAGAAGATCTTTACATGATTCTTTTGAAGGTTCCAGACCACATGTCCTATATTTCCTCGGTCTGTCCAGTGCGCTATGCGCTCAACCAGTGCGTCTCGGGGGCGGAACTTGTCACCACCAAGGCGTGTTGAGGGCGGGGCCTGACAGTGGAGCCGCCCTCTTGGAGATTATCGCAATGGAAGAGCGTGGCATCATCCAAACTTTGTTAATAAGCATTAAGGTACCAGTGTCTGTATCATTTCACTGGCATATAAAATATGGAAAAACCGAAAAAAGTACTTGCAATAGTTGCAGCCATGTTGAAATGGACTTTGTACTTTTGTCCTTCTGTACTTTAGTTTTTTTTATATAGATAACAGTATGTGCCACATTTACAGAGTGACTTACAGAAGTGCTTGAATGTTTCTTTGGAAAACTTATCCTCATGCTGGTATAGCTGTAATCTACGGTTATACCATCAAGCTAAAGCCCTGTCAGACACGGGATTGAGTATTGGAAAATACTAGTAGAATGATTTAAAACTTTACTATTAAATCCAGCGTTAGTGCTAATTTTAGGCGTGCTTTTAAGAAGTGTCTTCAGTCTGTGTTTGAAGACAGCAAAGTTTTCAGCTGTTTGAACAGCCTGGAGGAAGTACATTCCAACACCTGGGTGCCTTCACAAAGAAGAGTTAGCTGAGCCGTATCTGGCCTGGTTTTTGAGGCACTGTAGTTCAAGGTGAGGGTGTGAGATACCGAGCAGGATTTGACCAGGGCTGTCAGTTCGGTGGGGGCTGGTCCATTTCTGGCTTAACAAGGATGGGGGTTTTTAGTCTGATGGAGAGGGGGGTTGGCTTTGTGGTAGCTCTGAACAGGAAGTCTGCAGGAATGACTGAGGAGGTCAAATAAAGTGGCTCAGAACTTGTGTGGATCAGATGCACATGCTTCTAGTTTCCCTTCATAGAGGGAAATGACAAACAAAAATCTGTTAACTTGACATCATTTAAGTGTGCAGTGATTTTGGCAAGCAGTCTGAACAAAGCGACGTTAGCCATATGTGGCTCTAAGATTGAGAACATTTTGGTAATGAAAAAATGTGGAACGTGTAAATGCCCCGCCCACCCCATGCTCCTCCCCTACCAGCCCCGCCCCAAACCGTTCCCCGTGCCACAGGCGGCGCCAGTGTGGTTCGTGCGGCTGGTATCTGAGGCGCCGCTCCACGTCGAGGCTGCGAGTGTCCTGCCAGCCTTCCCCCTGGGACCGGACCGTCCGCCTCTCCATTCTGTGTTACGAGAGTCTGGGCCATTGCTTCCACACACATCATCACCAACAGGTATTAACCTAGAACAGGCACAAAGGTACCTTCTACACGATACCACAGCTGTTACAGAGTAAATCCCCCTTTCCCAGGTGAGCGTGGCAGGTGGGATGTGTCATCCAATCAGATTCTTCAGGCAGACCCAGAGACAGGGGCAGTACTTGGTAAGAATCCTGGCACAGCAGTGGTTTACTGTCGGCTGGAGGCGGGGCAGCAAACCTTCAGAGAGGTGAACACTACTGCGTGCACTGGTGGGCAAACGAACCGATTTCTATGCTTGTGAACGCTCATGTTTTAGAGCGCTTTTTAAAAGAACAATAACAGCCTTTCCTGAAGGGCACGTGACAGGCACAGGCCAATCACATGTAAACTGCCCCTCCCCCCCTTTTCCAGTCTGAATTGTACAAAGATGTTCTGCTGTACAGGTGAAAGTGGAGGCTGCAGGCGTCCCCCTTCCTCACCAACTGGCCCCGGTTCGCCGTGATGACAGAACCGCTCGCGGGGAATGAAAGATGAGCATTTGGGATCCAACAAAGGAAACAGCAAGTCAGTGAATGAGTAGTACCAGTATAATTTAAACAATGCCATGTAAGAGAGCTGGAAGTGTTCTGGAGGTCTGTTTCCAGCCTGCCAATGGGAGCCGCTTGACAATTCAGGGTTAAGGTAATGAGTTCACCAATCTAAGAAACCACAAATATACCAAAATGTTAAAACATTTGGTTTCCCTTTAAACAGCCCAGTGCAGCCTGAGCCAGCAAGAGGAAGAGGTTGCAGCCAGATAAGAGAGCTACAATGTATCCTTCACTTCAGCGCCCCCTACCTACAGCTCAACACACTACACTACTAGTGTTCCACACTAGTGCATCTCTCTATGATATGGATACAGGTAAATGGACAAATGCCTATGCCTAAAAAAAGAAAAGAAAATAAAACACTTTAGTCATAGTACAATAGTTTTTTTTTTTATTTGGACAAGTACCCAAGTGCCAAACATTTTTACAATTCCCTTTTACCCCTCTCAGTGTTTCTCTCTCAGCTCAATATGGCTGCAGGATCTCAGTACAGCCTCAGGCAGACTCAGTCCTTCACCTCCTGTCTTCCCTCCCTCTCTGTCTCTCTCTCCGCCTCCCTGCAGGGACACGCCCCCCTGCCCACCTTCCACACCTTGCCGTTCCCCTCGCCTTCCTTCCCCCTTCCTGTGCGGCTCCCCTGTGTGGCAGCCTTCCACCGCCCCTCAAGCACACCTGAGCCTCACAGCCCAGCAGCCCTTATCTGAGATCACAGTGATGGGCACCAAGGAGATGATTAGTAGTCTAAAGGTGAGAGAGAGAGATAGAGAGAGAGAGAAGGTGAGAAAAAATACCCATAGTAAAAAGGCCACTTTAATTCGTTTTTGTCTCTATGTACAGAAGGATCCATTCATTAGATACACGAGATCTGACTTTATCACAATTGTGTATCAGCCATTAGAGATTGGGTTTTTTTTTTGTAAGGTTGTAGAGACCACAGCAGTGGGTGTCAGAAGCACTGCTCTTAATCACAAGGGTATCCATCAAAGCCCTTCATAAAGCGTGACAGGAAAGCAGTGTGATCAAAACAACTGACCCACACGCTTTCAAAGTTAGTACTGGCGCTGGTGATTTCAATCTTTCCAGCATGCTTCTAACATAAGAGAAGCCCAAACATATGGAGAATGATAACAGGGTTGAAGTTATCTTCACCCTGGAGGGAGAAGATGGCTTGACGTTCTTAATTAGCCGAATACTTAAACACCATTATTACTTGCACAGCAACGTTCATAGTCTATCAGTGCAATGTGTAATTCAAACCAGGTTTAATTTATTTAACAGAATGCTGGTGTTAGTGATATGTCCATGTGTAGCTTTAATTTATTTTGGGGTTTTTTTTGTCTCTTCCCTTTTCGGTACTCTACTGCCATCTGCTGGCTAGTTCCACTCAGACATCCATCTGTCAGAGCCCAGCCCTTCCGCTCAGGACACGGCACACTGTGTGGTGTCGGTGTACACCGACATCAGCCGCTCCAAACACAAGGCCGTCCCTGGTGCCAATGTCACCATCTACTCACCACTGTCACCCCAGACGCAAACCGTCAGTGACCGTCCTGAACGACAGGCAGATGAACACAGGTGCAGGAACAGACACAGTCGCATCTCACCAGACCTTTTGTGTTACAATTTAAAACTCATATAAGCTCAGCAGTTTATGAAATTGTTCATTAGCCCCTCCTCTGGTATAATCAAATCTGGTTTCAGCATATTTCAGCAGTCTAAATGATTTGTGAATGTGTTCAGGTCCCACTGAGGCTATACACTTCTACTGCAGTCCTCTTCACCAGCTGCTGGAATTCCAGCTCATTCTCATGTTTGCTGTATTTGCAGTTCTGGTCAACACTGCCACGATGTTCATAGGTATAGTACCTTTGGTTTTAACCAGTACATTGCCACCAACGCTACTGTAAACCATGTCAGTCTGTAGTCCCTTTTAGAGCGTTTTTTCAGGTTTCATACCCATCGACGTGTTTGTGTGCAGTTTTACCACAGCATGGTGTCACGTCTGAAGACCTAAAACACACGGCTTTCCATTAACCTCCCCTCACGCATCCTTCATGAGCTTTTAAAGGTTTGGCGTTGTGTATGAAGTGTCTGGGTGGTGTTCCCTCCGGCAGCGAACTGCCCGCGCTGCACCCCATGGCTCCACCCCCAGACAGATCCCTGTGGAGCCAGTGGCTCTGGAGCACACGCACATGCCCGACGAGCAGGCTCTCATCATGGCCATCCACACAGAAATGAAAATGACATTCTTTGAGACACACCAGACTTTGAAGTTGACTGTGTATGCACCTAATAAAGAAATGAGGGGTCAGTGTTCAAAGTTTCCACTTTCAATCTTTATCGGCTTCCACAGCCGCTTGCCATCAACAGCATTCGGCCGACTCTTCCCCGATTGGCCCTTGCAACCCTCCACTCATAGGCAATGTGTTACAAATGGCGCCACGCTACACACTTTCTTAGCATTCTGTATGGCACCATGCTAGTTTTTTGGTTTTTTTAAACATTCTATATGCCAGCTCTGCCCCTGCTCTGCACACTACCTACTCCCAACCAGCCTGTTAATGAGCTGCACCCAGTCATTTACATCAACATGCACACCACGATGCTGCTCCAGGACCAGTGCACAGCGATCGATTCTGCCGCATTTTGAACACAGGAAACGACATAATGAAAAAAAACCTTTTATTTAAACGTATTTAAAGTAAGAGAAACAGGTTGGCAGATGAGCAATGCAGCAGTGCCTCAGTTCAGCTCTGACAGCAGCCTCTTCTCTCTGCACTCAGCCTGGCCTGGAGAGTCCCTTCCCTCGCTCGAAGGCTGAGGAGTGGCGAGGGGATCACCCTTGGCGGTGCTGTACAGCCCGTGTCCCAATCCCGTCCCTCCCGCTTTGGTCTCCCTCATTCTTGCAAACAGGTTACGAAGAGACTAGTGCTGCTTTCGCCTGAACGAGCACCCTGCAGAAGGGCAGAAGGAGGAGAGAGAGAATCTTCGTTACAACTCAAGTTCAGGGGGTTTCTCAATGGCTGGTTTTACGCAACAGCTGAAAACAGCATTTTACATTAACGGCTACACCTAGACTCCACAGAGCAGACTTGCTCGGTACTGTAATTCAGCGCCCAACCAGATTTACTGTTCTGCGACCAGCCTCACCCGACGGGGTCCCTGCACAGGGCTGGGCGCACTTTGGCAGGTACGTACCTTCTGTCAGGCGTGCTTTTCCTCCGGTGGGCTGGCACAGCACTGTGGAGCAGCCCACACACAGCACCACTGTCTGCGCATGGCTGAAAACTGTAGTGATCTTGTAGCAACCTGTCAACAGACAGCCCAAGTTCAGTCAGCATAGAGACAAAGGTACACAACAGGTGCTCATACTGGGTCAGACTTACACTTTTTGAAGGGGGGGGGGGGGGTCACAGCCAGTTGAAAACAAGTAGCAAATGCAAAGCATGTGGTTGATTAATACCCAACTTAGTGGGATTTTAAGTTGTTCCTGACCTGGTGTACCAAGTGGTAGCCACCGGTCTACATTTAGGTTAATGCAGTTTTAAGTTAACACATACACTTTACTGTCCTACTGACCCCACTAATGGACAGGGAGACAATGGCTCAAGGGCACATGAACTTCATCTCACACACCCCTCAGAGCATGACTATAATAACTGAACACTGACATGTCTTCAGTATTTAAGACTGAATATGGAAACATAACCAGGATTTAAATGATGATAAAATTAAATTACAGCTCCTGGTTTCATACCACCTTTTGGGTCTCAGGGTTAAGTTTGCTTCCAGGTTGACAAAGTAGGGCTTCATTACAACACACGGGGGATCCATACAGAGAATCGACAGAACAACGCCACGAAGAGTAAAGTTCCCGTCGGTTGTTTCTGATTTATTTAGTCAATCTTGACATTTATTTAGATGTACAGCTGGCTCGGTTTACAAAAATGAAAATTCTCCCCACTGTTCTATTCAGTTCAACCAAGAAAGTAGATGTATTATCGAGGCAAATCAACTTGCAATTGTTACTTTTCAAACAAAGAAAACCCAATTGACAAAGCAGCTTTGTTCCAAGTCAAACTAAATGTTTGAAAATTAAACGGCGTTATAAACACCAGCAAACACAGAAAAACTAGACAACTTAAATTACCTGGGCATTTGACGTCCATGAAATAGGAATTAGGGCTCTGCACCAGACGTTTCTTCTTGTGTCTTCTACGCTCCTCCTCTGGAGTTGGGTGCAGCAAGTCTTTAGCGAGCTACGGCAGAAAACGAAACGATTAAACTGTACGTTTAACATGACCGTTCTTGGGGCTATGAGCTGCTTCCTAGATAACCAGCTCATTAATGTAAACTAGCTACGGTGGCTAACTACCATTTCCAACTCCCTCTAACGTGGCGCAGTTTGTTCGCAGAAAGCATCATCTTTGTACAGACTAGCTTCATCCATGAACATGAATTGCGTTAGCTGTATTGACAACACGAAACTAAGTAAACCACAGTACAGTCGCTATTATACAAATGATTGCGTTTTATGCAACGCATGACAATTTTCCCACGCTTTTAATTTCTCTCCTGAAGGCAGCCATCTTGTCAATCCAACTGTAACCACGCGCTGCCACAATCTCTGAGACCGTAATCCCAAAGTTAAGCGAAATTCGTGTCATAGCTACCACGAGCTCGAAGATCAAGCCGTAACGCGCACGAGGACCCAAACTGATCTGCGTTCCAGAGGTTTATTTAGATTGAAAGTTATGGCATTGTGTCTCGCACACTTACAGGCATGATTCTGACTTTGGAGCCACAGCTGAAAAAGAGGGGCTAAACGGAACTACGTAGATCATATGAACGGGGCTGATGTGCAGGGGCAGGAAGTACTTTTGTGGGCATTTTTATTTTAAAGGTACCGCTATTTATGTTCGGCTGTAACTTGATTAACCATAGCGGGATGTGAATCCCTGAGCAGCTTTTAAACAAGCTATAAGCCTACTTTTCTTTCTTTCTTTCTTTCTTTTTCGAAAACTGAAAGGTTTCAACTGTCATTTATCTTAGGTCTCAAGCACACAAAGTCTGCAGATTTTAGCGAGCATTATTCGCCGTCTTATTCATCTCAGCTAATTGGTTTATAACCCAGGATATCATTTAGTTCGTATTTTAAAGCCATTAAAACACTATTATTAAAATAAATGAGGTCGGGAAAGATGAAAGAACACTATTACGAACTCTGAATTGGCGCCCCCTACTGAAACATTCTTTAAGTGTGCACTCTCGGTCATACACTCCCTCGAATGGAGTGAATGCAACCTCTCCCTCTCTACGTAAGCCGTTGGAAACTCGGGCAAGAGAAAGTTTTGCGAGACATCCGTTCGACGTTGTATGTGTATGGATCGATTGTGATCTTCAGGGCAGAACAAAACTAAAAACAAATCTGGCGAAATGACTATGCATCATAACAAAAACTAAAAAGTGGAACAGATACACCCTGTTACCAACAGGCAGTGACCCATAATTTTCTCTTTCGTTTAATGGAATTTTGATCCGGACGGTTATAGGCACGCAAAGAGAACCCAAACTTACCTATGACATTTTTCTGAAGGGGACAAAAGCCTAAATGGATGATAAACCAACCTATGCTTGAAATTCAAAGGTTTGTCTTTGTCGGACGGTGAGAGTTCTCAGTAGAGAAGAGAAACTTGGCAAAAATTTAATTGACAAGTCTACGAACACTGAGCAAAGTATAATGGCAAAGAAATACGACTTCCTTTTTAAATTACTACTTATTGGTGACAGTGGAGTTGGCAAAACATGTCTGATCATTCGTTTCGCAGAAGATAAGTTTAATTCTACATACATATCAACTATTGGTAAGTACCTAAAAAGACCAAAGTGGATCTCTTGTTCTTCCTCACCCTGTAACTGAAATCGGTTTATTCGCTGTTCCCAGGTTATCTGGTAAAACAAGTCCTGGGGTGCTGCTCTCTTATTTGCTGTTCATGTCAGCACTAGTCCGCACGTTATATCATTCCAATCTCAGAGTCGCGAATCATCTTGCTTTCCTATTGTTTTGGTCCCCCTCAACTCCTCTTCCCGTGAAATCTCTCTCTCTCTCTCTTTATTTCCGTTTAATTTTTCCAGCCTCACCAACCCTCCCCCACTGGCTTATCTTTTTTGTAATCATTCTTTTTTCTATCTCTCCTTTGCTCACTCACAGCCCCTCCAACTGCATCAGATGGTGACGGTTCTCAGTGCTTTTAGTAAATCTTCACAAGACCCCTCCTTTCCTCTCTTCTTTAGAGCTTTTTCCTTTGTTTCCTGTCCCACAGGAAGTTTACTGAAGGGGAAAAAATAAATAAGTGAGCAATTTAGGACCATGCATTTATCACAACATCCATGTTTTTGCTTTAGAAAACATTTCCAAGTCAATTTCTCAAGTTAGGACATTTATATCTCTGCTACTTTGATTCGCCTGCCAGCATATCCGTCTTTCTAACCCCCTCTGTGTCTGTCATGTTCCCTCCCTCTCTAATTAGGTATCGACTTCAAAGTGAAGACCATTGAGATTGAAGGGAAGAAAGTCAAACTGCAAGTCTGGTATAATCACATCCCTCTGTTAATTTTATTATCTTCTGATTTGAGATGTAAACTTTGCCCCATTTCTGGTGCATTCCTTTAGCAGCAGGCAGTAGAACTGTGCCTAAAAGGCCCAAGCAATAATGAAACCCACTATGCTATGGTTAGGGTGAGATGCTTGCTCTGCATCTGTGTTACATAGAGAAGTTTGAAAGGAGCAACAGTGGGTCTTGTGCAAATAACTGCAACTGTTTTCTATCAAGGCCACATCATGCATTTCATGGAATGGTGGCTTGCGGTTCTGCTGTGCAGGTCCATGTTTACTGAGTTGCTCTGAATTAATTCGATAATTACTGACAAAGCCCCACGGATGACTGGAAAAACATTGACCAGGCTGCACTACAGGTCTTTGTCAACATGGCAAGTCAATGACAAGGATCACTGAATTTTTAGGAATATGTAACTAAACCCAGGGAAGTAGTACTGGAATGAATTTTGATACTTTTTAATTCCAGTCCTTTTTTTACACAGGGTAAAATAATTTAGTACATTTCTGCCTTAAGTGTTCAATTTTACATTTATGAGGATCTTATAGCATTTATGAGGACATTATGATGCCATTAAAAAGAAATGCCATTAAAAAAAAATTAAAAAGTATCAAAATTCATTCCAGTACTACTTCCCTGGGTTTAGTTACATATTCCTAAAAATTCTGTGATCCTTGTCATTGACTTGCCATGTTGACAAAGACCTGCATGTTTATGAGAATATTACAGATTTAGTGTTAGTATTTGCCTACGCCTGTTATTGTGCCCACGCCTGTTATTGAGTCGCAGCAGTGTACACATGAATAAAGGGAGATCAGCATAACAAGGTAGGGGAAGTTGAACCGGCCTGCTGCCAGCGTGAACTCAGCTGGATGTGGGACTGCACCCGCACGGAAGTCCAGGGTTCATTTGTCACACCTAATCAGCAGGTGGAACATGGCCCTAATGACTGTTTATGTTGGAATGTTTGCTGATCAACTGGTTATGCTTTGAACTGATGTGTTTCACAGGGACACAGCAGGACAGGAGAGGTTTAAGACCATCACTACTGCTTACTACAGAGGAGCTATGGTACACACACACACACACACAGCAGAGGAATGCATCATTTGTTTAAAAAAACTCTCCAACAACAGAACTCATTTTTATAACAACATTTTATGATGAATAATATTTTAGTTTGTGTTCGTTTAGTTTGTATGTTCATCAATAAATGATCCCATTTAATATTTGAGAACAGGGGACGTGTACTGTGTGCATAGAACCTACACACTCCATCATATGGGCTGTAGAAATAGACATTTATATTGGATAGTACCACATACATGTGTGTTATACGATGGAACTGCATATAATGGAATTAGTTCATGGGATATTTCTTTTGGTATGATTCTCAAACACTTGTTCCAGGGTATCATCCTTGTATATGACATCACTGATGAGAAATCCTTTGAGAATATTCAAAACTGGATGAAAGGCATTAAAGAGGTAAGAGAGAATATGACATAATGAAATGAATGTACTTAAATGAAAAAACTTTCATTCAGCTGTGAAATATACTCTTTGCTAATTGTTATACTAATGCTGTTATACTAATGCTAGAAAGCTGCACTATATCAGTTTATACTACAGCAGCTGCTTGCCCACTGTGACTGCAGGTAACATCTAAAAACTACAGTTAAACTTTAGTGTTATGAGTCTAATTTCACTTCTCACTGAGACGGTAGAGGAAGCAAAGGAAATCACCATCACGTTCATAATGAACACAGAGGCAGTGATTGTTCGTCGTGACGTCGCCACCGAGACGCTACAGGAACTAAGCACGTCTCCTGTCCTGCTTTTCCCAGAATGCATCAGCAGGCGTGAGCCGGATGCTGCTGGGCAACAAATGTGACATAGAGGCCAAGAGAAAGGTTTCCACGGACACTGGCGAGAAGGTGAGGCAGCTTTCAGCAAAACACCTGCACACGGGCACGTGAGGTTTTTGTTGCTAGTGTTTTTTTTTTTTCTTGCCTGTGCTCACAGCAACTGTTGTTTTCCCAAAAGCTTGCAAAGGACCATGGGATTCGATTCTTCGAGACGAGCGCAAAGTCAAGCATCAATGTTGAGGAGGTTGGAAATGTCGAGCTGCTCTTACCCTGCCTGCGCTGTGTGTGATAGATTTACATGCCACCGAGGAGCTTTGCAGGATAGATTTCCATCATGCACACGAGTGCATCATGCATTTCATGGCATAGCTTTTAAGTAGTTTGGAATTATAATTTAATGACTAGTAAAGCAAGATAGCTTTACCGAGCATTAACTGTAAGTTGCTAAAAACTAAATTGCTAAATTCACGCAACGTCCACATCTGTGGAAGCTCAGATGTTTATTAATACGTATTATATTCTAAATAATAAATACTAAGAAATGTCCTCTGCTTACAAATGAAGGTTTACTCCTACAGTTGTTCCTTCTCTTTGCAGTCCTTTGCTGCTCTGGCTCGAGACATTTTGCTAAAATCAAGCAAGAAGGCGGTGAGTTTGCCATTATTTTGAATGGGCTCTTACACTCCATTCGTGGAAAGACAAATTTCATTCTTGAGAGTGTTGTGGTTTTTCTGCAAGCAACCAGGAAGGATTTTCTCAATAGTGCTCCTGTCCCTCTCGCTTTTTTTCAGGGTCCATCAGGTCGTGAGGTCAAGCTGACCAGCACCGCTCCTGAGAAGAAAACCTCCAAGTGCCTTGTGCTTTAGATCAAACCTGCAGATCCTTCCCACCTAATATCCACACACACACGCACACATACACACTCCTATGAGACAGCAGTATTACAACAGATGGATTTAAAATCTTAAGCATAGGATGTTATGTTAGGTGGAACTGGCCTGTGACAGCAGATACATTAAGGGACCAAAAATGCAAAAAGGGTAGAAGATACAGCTGTTGTATGTGTAAATGAAATAGTTGTGTTTTTATAAGAATGTATTATTACAGTTTTGTATTATGTTCCATAGAGGAGTTTGAGTGGAGCTGGCCAAAATATGTTTACGCATTATACACTTTTATATAGCAGCTGGAGATGATGTGGAGGAAAACACAAGAATGATTGATTTAACAAAAACTGCAGCATTTCAGTTAAAATGCTGTTGATGGATGTTGTGCATATCTGTACTGGATTTATGGTCTGTTATACACTGCAAAAATATCTTTAAAACTAAAAACATCTTGAATGTAGGCAATTTATTAATTATTCTTCAGCCTATCTCTACAGATATCTGCTGATTTTAAGTAGTCTTATAGTGATAATTATTCACATTTGCACATAATGTCTTTAAAGAAAGAAATTATTAAAGGAATTAAAATGATATGCAATGTAATAATTCACTTATAAGGCATAACATTGAGTTAAAATGTCTAGAAATAGACGGAACAGTATTAAAATAAACTATAGAATAAAAAATGATGAGGATTAGATATATTACCTACAATCAAGGTTTCTTTTTTGCTTGCTGAGATATCTTTTTTGCAATGTATATGTTTGTCTTGATTTAGAATATTGGTCACTTCCCGAACTGCTAAAATGGAAAGTCTGAGTAAGTGATCTGGTGGTAAGAAATGAAACGTGTTGAATCTGCTGAATTAGATGTGGAAATTCTGGCTATAGGAAAGTAAACAGAAAAGGCTGAGAGAATGATGCTTAGAAACACAACTTTTGTTTTTAGAAACACCCTTTTTTGCATAATTTCAGGAGTTTCCCCACCTCTCAAACTGCACTCTCTCATCTTGTATCCTTAAGACTTCCCTCTGTCACTTCAGAAAACATATTCATCAGATTCTGTATGTATTTTAAGATGCTTTCAATAAACTAAAATGAGCAAAAGTTTAGCAAAGTTGCTTTTCTGTATGACATTTGTCAGCATGTGGATATAGCGTGAAATACATGTCTGTTGAATAGACATGTTATGGTTTTATATGAATTGTGTATTCAGGCTGGCGAGAATTTAAATGTTTCCATGTCATATTACCAATGTTACCAAATTCACTCAAGCAAGTTAGTTTAGTTTCCGAATGTGGCCTCTGGTGCTGTAGTCTGTGCGCATGCACAGTGCATTCGCAAGGTTATTGGCTAAGAACTGTGACCAGTGAAGCGCGTCGCTAAGCAACCGCCCTTGTGCAGCATCAGCACCTCGCGAGTACAGTGCCGCATTGAATTGTATGGATTTCCGTGCCTGGTTTGACGCGCCGTTCCGCGTATTTTGTGGTCCTTAAAAAGAGTCAAACGGACGCTTATAAGGTAATGTTAACCGTTAGGCGGAGTGGGAGGGATGAGGAAGAAAGACATCTACAATGAGTAAGATGAGTGCGCTCACATTGTAGTCTGAATGGCGGCGATGACGTAGCGCACTACTGATTCCCACGTCCGGAATACGGACAGGACAGGACTCCTCGTGACTGCGGGAGGAGTGGGGTAGACTTGTCCGCTGTAAACTCCCAGAAATAATAAGCGGTAAAATAAATGCCATTAAGTAATTTAGAACGATCAGCATGCATCATTTTAAAACGAAAGAATATGGTACCGAGCAGTAGTCTAGTGTTGATTTTTTTTAGTAAATTTCGGATCCGGGGACGTATTTTGTGTTTTACTTTATGAGGTGTCTTCGGAATAAGAAGAGGACGGCGAGTCTGTCCTACCGGATCGTAAGGACACACTTTGATCTTTGTTGGACCGGTTGCGGGTCAGATGCTCTGGCCACCTCCCTGCTCCGCGCATTCTCTACGGTGGAGTAGCCAAAAGGCCTAATCCGCTCCGCCGGGCCAGGGGTGCTGCAACCGCGGCCTGCTCGAGGAGGCGGATACTGCAATGCCACAGGGATGGGGAGGGAGGCAGGAACGGAGATGACGCCAGATGGGCTGAATTATGCAATTACAAGGCTACAACATATGTTGATACAACTTAAAAACAGCCTACCGTGGGTCCGATCTACTGTGCGATCGTAACGTTCCGTTATCTGTTTACAATACAGTATGTAAGGTCTGGGTTATTTTATTAACGTACTTCGTAAATAGCTTAACAACCTAACGTTGGTTAAAAAAGTTGCCCAATATTATCGCCAAACTACCATAAAACCTTAAAACGACCACCTGAATTTGTACGTACGCCTAATATTCACAGTTTTCTGAAAGTTTTTGAAAGACGAAAATGCCCTCACCGTCGGATTCGAGTAGTATGGCGTCAATGTCGGGGTCCCGTGGTTTTTCCGGCAGCCGGCGAGGAATATCTGGAAGGGCAAGTGCACGCGTACTTCTGTATCTGGGTTTGTGTCACCTCGCGCTTGGCGCCATGGTTTTGGCTTTTAGCTTCACGAGCCTGGCATTCACGTCTTCTTCCCGCGTCAGACAGTCCTGTCCGTTTTGGGCAGGTTTTTTCGTAAGTTTTCTTTTTTTTTTCTCTGTCACATGCACAAAACAAACATTTTACTACACAGTTTACGTCTCTGCACCATGGATGTCTCAAATGATTGGATCTCCATGCCATCGTATAGGTTGTAGCTTCAGGAGTAGTAGGAGTAATATCTTGGAGAAGACCATTCACACTGGTGGTATGTTTAACATTCATATATCAACAGCAACACCTGTGTTGGTGTCTGTTTAGAATGAATAAGAAAGAAATGTGTTTCATGCAGGTATCACTCTTCATGCTGCTGTCTGCAGTGTGTGTAATCCTCAGTCTGGCTGGCTCCATGTTGTCTTGTCAAAATGCACAGATGGTCAAGTCCTACCTCACCTGCCAGGTAACCTCCCCTCCAATCTCCTCTGTTTTCCCCGTGTCATTTATCCTGTCCTCTCCCCTGTTCTCCCCTCCTCTTCTCTTATGGTGTGTGTATGTGTGTGTGTGTGTGTGTGTGTGCATGAATGTGTTACAGGTGGAGAATAGTCTTTGTTTATGTTGTGACCCGAAGCAGACTTGCTCGTTGTCAGAGGACGAGACCTTAGTACTTTACATGCACGCAGACTGCCATTCAGTGAGGCACCAGCTCAAGGTGGTTGTCTTCATTTATTCCAAAATAGCCAAAATCTGCATTCTAAATATCCCTAGCTGAAGTGCTTTTGTTTACCTGTGAGCAGATTCTAAATACTTATATTGTGGGTAGAACTTACTATATATTGCAGTGGGTTTTTTTTTACCTAGTCCTGTAGTTGTTCTGCACTGCACATTTTCATGGTTTCTCTGCTAAAACACATTTAAACTCATGAACAGCTTGAAAATGATCAGATAACCTGAGACAAGTTCACACTTTCAAGCTACATATAAAATGTGCATTGAAGGAATACTCAAAGTACAGACTAGCATTGGAACATTGTGTGCTTTAAGCTCTCTTGATATTCTGAAATTATTTCTATGGATTTGTTTATATGTTCCTTGACTATCTCCTGATTCGTGGGCACATTTTGTGTGTGTGTGTGTGTGTGTGTGTGTGTGTAGGACTTGCTATTTAGTGCTTGTGGGCTGAGTATACTTTCTACTATCATCTGCACTCTGTCAACTGTCACCTGCAGCATCCATATTTTTTCACTGGACCTGCTGCATCTGGTGAACGGCACACACACACACACACACAGACGTACACACACAAACATCTTTCATATACTTATGCAGGTGCACAGGCAGTAATGCCAACCCACTCATCTCTGCTTACCAATAAAAACATCAATTTCCACTGAACACTTTTACCATTGTGTGTAGAGCTCTCTCCCCTCCTCCTCTGTCTCTTTGTAGTTGGCTCCTCACCGCACTCGCTCGGTTAACCCAGAATGCACCACTCCTCAGGACGCCTTTCTTACTAACATGGTGGACTTTGAAGAGTTTGTGCCGCCCATCCCCCCACCTCCTTACTACCCTCCTGAATATACCTGCAGCTCTGAGACGGACGCTCAGAGGTGAGGACCCGTACTTTAGTAATTCACACTGAATATACCTGCAGTGAGGACCACACGTACTTTAGTAATTCACACTGAATATACCT
>JAOXYF010000008.1:722333-736078 GCA_028565775.1 Sternarchorhynchus goeldii
GGTATTCCCTACTTGTGATAACACCTCTATAATCTTCATCATAGAGAACGGTATTCCATACTTGTGATAACACCTCTGTAATCTTCCTCATAGAGAACGGTATTCCATACTTGTGATAACACTGCCATTGGCTTGTAGGCCTTAATTTCAGTAACTGGCGCTGAGAATGACCCTGAGCTTCCCAGGAAGGTCATGCAGATTCAGTTTAAGACTCTGACGGTGGGTGCGCCCTGCGGGCTGAGATCCGACCCACTGCGGAGGTGTGATCCCAACACCAAGAACTTCAAGCGTTTCCGCAAGGTGAGGCCCCGGGAAGCCGGCTCGGGTAATGGCGCACACACGGAGGGAAGGGTAACTCATCTGTGCAGGTTTGGTTGAATCTCCTTCTGCTTGTGTGCGACAGCTATCGGTTCCTGGACTTCATGGCTTACCCAACATCATCGGCGGTGCCGACTTGGTGGCTCACAACCGCAGCAAGAAGGCCGAACTTGAGGAGTGGCTGAGAGATGCAGCTAAGGTGAGAGAGTTGGAGAGAGGGAGGGAGAGAGGGAGAGGGAGATGGAGGGAGGGAGAGAGAGAGAGAGAGAGAGAGAGAGAGGGAGGGAGAGGGAGGGAGTGGGGAGAAAAGGAGAGATAAGGAGAGATGGAGTGAACAAGAAAGAGAATAAGGGAGAAGTGCAAAAGCAAAGAGTAAGAGAAGTTCTTGTCTATGCTGGCCTGTGCCTAAAGAAAACAAAACAACAAAATCCACACCAAGCCCTACTGGGTGGGAAAAGAGATGCAGATCCCACACCCACATCAAAGAGGAGAAGAGGATGTGGAGTCACCATTTCATATCACTTTCTTTCAGGAGGAGAAACAGCAAGAGCGAGAGGACGCTCTGGGAGAAGATCTGTTCAGGTACGCCTTCTCCCTACTATCTGTTACAAAATGACAGACTCAACCAAGGGAAAGCTGGCAGCCCAGCGTCGGTGGGTTGGTGTGGAGCACTGCCACTGGGTAAACGTGTGAACGGAAACATGTAAAAACGCGGCGGTAAACGTGAGCGTAAAACGCTGGGTGTCGTGCCTCCTTTGAGTCCTCGGTGTTCCTGAAGAGCCCATAATCCTTACACACACACACACAGTCGTGTGCTTTAGCTCTGGCGCACCTACCCCATACACTTGAAGTTGCTTCCTGACCCCAGCCTGAGTCGAGGAGGCTCGAGTGGAGATGCGGAGCTGTCCCAGCCTGCCCAGGGCTCTGCGCTGCAGCCCCCACACCAGGACACGCCGGCTCAGGGCTCCTAGCACCTACCATCGCCTCGCCAATATGCACATGTTCCAGTTTCACTGAAGCACATGCTCGACACTCACTGAGTGTAAACCCTCTGAGCTATGAGAGTTCACTTGTTTGACCTAGATGAGTGATGAGTACTGAACAATGGAGGAGGCATAGTACGCAAATATGGGAGTTTGTTTTGTTTAAGAAAAGGTCTTTTGCTCTTTGGAATGAATAATTTTCCTAATGATTGAGTGTTGTATTTTGTAAGAGGAACTGCTTAACTTGCCAGAAGGTGCAGGAAAAGATCATGGATAAATGGGTGGGGAAAAAAAAAGTAATATTGGTTAATTATTTCACTTCCTTGCAGGAACACCTTTCACACTGTGTATACTTTGTGCATGTATTTGAGTAACAGAGTGGTGAATGTGGTGTTAGTGTGCAGACCACGCATGAAGTCTCACGTCATCAGCTGTAGAGCGAGAGAGAGTGCGTGCGCGCGCGAGAGGCCAAGTGTAAGACAGGGCAAAGGATGCGTGAGGGTTTGTTCAAAGGGGAAGAGCTGTTGCCTAGAGACAGGAGCTGGCTCAAGTGTAAGGCTTTAAAGTGCTTCCATTTCTCCTGCCAAAGCAGAACACACACACACACACACACACACACACACACACATACACATGTTCCAAGCTTGCCACCAGTCCTCTATCATGATCCCTGGCCAATCAGCCATAGCAAGGGAACATCTCATGGCGAGAGACCAATGTTCCCCTCGTTCGCTCTGCCTGCTTTTCTGTTGGACCTTGTCATTTCCATTGCATTTAGTGATCCAGACATATTTTACTAAAGAGAACTGGGTTGGTAAGTTTTATACAATGCCAAACATTTATAGCAAATTTAACACAAGTGTAGATTTCTACATTGGTTAATGAATATTGTTATAAATCTGCACTGTTTACAGCTTGATGACTACAGTGTTTTGTTTTTTTGCCTATAGGTACAACCCAAAGACTACTAAACGAAGATGAGAGGTTATTGTCATGGCAACTGGATTGTTTATGTTCCACTTTAATAATCTGCATGTTCAATAATATCCCTTGTTTGAAGCAACTGAAACGCAAATTAATTTTGTAATTATCATGACAGAAATTGTCAAATATTCCTAAAGATTTGTCATGTCCATACTGCTTATTGTGACAAAGTATCTAGTCATTTCCAAAGTTTCTAGGTTAAGGTTGATCATTAACACTTCACAGGAATGAATGGAAATCCTGCTTATTGAAACCATTAAGTTTACAATTTGTAACACCGATGGCAAACATTGTAACAAAAAAAAACATTTTTAAAATGTTTTATTTGTCTATAATAAAAAATACTACATACAAAACTTTTATTAAAACCTTATTCTCCCCCCCACCAAGATTGAGCAGTTCAACATGTTCAGGATGTGTTGACCTGCTTACAAATCCAGCTCAAAATTCTTTAGAAAAAGTTGTCCAGCATTCACAATGCTCCTGCCCCAGCCTTCACAATGCTCCTGCCCCATAATTCATAAAACCCCTGCCCCATCATTTCCTGTAATTTGACCCGATATCTTCCGAGTCAACTATAATTCATTTATTTGGCACAAATCTTACTGTATTAAATTTTCTGATACTACTGACTTAATCTGCTGTAAAGACATGCATAAGGAGAAGAGTTACAGTACAGCGCAAGGCAGAGCTGAACATATAAATAAAACCCAAAATTATTCCAGCAACATTTTTCCCCTCCACAGCTTTGGTTAAATGGTAATTTGGCTAAATAAAGAAGTATTACTTGAGCAGAAGTTCTGATTGAAAGGTGCTGGTCTGCAAGTATTGGATTTGCATAACCATTAGCACTGGAAACCAAAATCACTGGAGCACTTGTACCAAGTACAGATCATGTGACAAAATGATCAGTAACACATTCATAGACAAGTACTTGTGCTTTGAGCTTCAGTTTGCGATTCAACTGATATTATATTTTGTTTCAATGTGTAAGCCACTTTGCATAGACATCTATAAAAATATTATAGATCTTTGCACATTAATTAAGGAAGCTTGTGGACGATTGCAACAGTTAATTATTCAGTTACTAATCAAGCTGCATTAGTTTTAGCTTGGAGCCATCTCCTCTGTCTGGATTAGTAGTGGTTGCTCTAAGGACAAGATCGAGGAGAACATGGTGAGATGGTCCAGTGAAGGATAACCATGTGATGGGCCCTCCCGTTAAACTACACCATATATAAATGTGTTTGGATGGATTTTTTTTTTTTACAGCAAACAACTCGGGGGCAGCGGTTTCAGACCGTTATATCACCCAATAGGCATGCTCTCCACCATGTAGTGCTGGTCATTACGGCTTCGGATGGTAGGGTTGCCAGTTCACATAACACCCACCTTATTTATTGAGGCGGGCTGTTTTAGGAACAGATCCCGTAGGTGGAATAGTCTTGGGAATCGGGCCACTGAACCCTCTTAACTGGGAGTTGCATTCACTTTGCTCTGTGAGGGGTGTGGTTTGGACCAGAGAGTTAGTGAGAGTGATTCTTTCTCCATAAAGAGAAGGAATTTGGCTTCATATCAGCCACTATATGGAACTAGTGCCATATCAAACTGTAAAGCTCAGTGTTGTGTTTTACTGCGATAACAGAAATGGGTCTGGAGTGTCGCTGTCTATTTTATGAAGTTTTAAAAGACAACAAACGTTTTTAAAACAGGCAATTAACAATGTGTACAACATCTAGAAAAACAACTGCAGATAAATATTTAACCGCGGGAAGGTAAACTTACTGCAGATTACCGAGCTTACTGCAGATGAAATATTGGCACATTATTCCTGTAACCTGATCTACCTTTTTTAAACAGCATAAGACAGCAGTAAAAGTGACATGGCTTATATTCTAGCCTATATTCTTTCGTAGACCTTATTTTAAAAATGGTATCAAAGCTGTAGAGATAAAAAATAGATGTATCCACTTCATACATGTAAACATAATTTTCCTTATCCTCTGCAAAACCTTCTAGAATGTTCTTAGACAAATCCCCCCAGACTTCTGCCATCGTCTTGCCTGCCCCTCCCACACCTTCCGTCATCAATAAGCTTCCCTTTCTCCTCCATCTTGTTGAGTCTCTTGAGCAGGCAGCTGGCGATGCCCAGGGCACCTCCCTTCAGGAAGCGCACGAAGTTGTCCCCAATGAGGGGACCCATGGCAAACAGGCCTGGCTCTGCACTGCATTCGAATGTGTAGGGGTTGACGTCCACGGGGTTATGCTTGCAGGAGATGGGCCTGCTGGGGTCCAAGCCCAAGTACTGACCTTGCTCCTTCAGGAAGAACAGGTCAGGGTAGGTTCCGATCAGCACCAAAACCATGGAGACTTTGAAAGCTCTCAGAACGCCAGTGGACCCACGCAGTATGCAGTGCATGTCGGGCTGGAAGGACAGGACACAGTGCTCTGGGAAGCTGGTGTAATCTGAGAACATTGGTGAGGAAGCAGAAGGACCAGTGGGATTGGTGCCACAGCTGGAGATCGGAGAAGCCAAGTGAGTCTGAGAGCACATCATGTGATAGACCCTGTGGTATTCAGGGTAGAGCGCCTTAGGGAGCTGTTTGAAGATGAGGCTGGGGTCGTCAGCTCGCTTGCGGAAGGCGTGCAGCACTGAGATGCTGTGGTTGCAGGCGCACAGGATGGCGTCGGCGGCGCTAAGGCCCGCCCCCACGACAAGCACGGGGTCAGAGGCAGGGCCCAGCTTGCCATGGCGATAAACGGCCATGCCGAGGTCGCGCACACTGTGGTACACGTAGGGAAGCTCCTCCCCTTCCACGCCCAGCCGAACCGGCGAGTCAGATGCTCCTGTCGCCAAGACGACATTCTCCGCAAAGAGGCTGAAAGGGACATGGTTATTGCCCTGGATCTGCTGGTAACCCCTGACCTCCCACAGTCCCTGTGTGAGCCCTTGAGAAACACCATTTTCCCTGACAGCTTCAACCCTCCTCTTCCTCCTGTCCTCCTCTTCTCCTGGTTTCCCCGTTCCAGTACTGTTCTCTGTGCCACTTTTTAAGACATTACTGTACTCATTTCCCTTGCTGTCATCACCATTTTCCGTTCCATTTTGGGTGGAACGACCAATCCAATTTCCTGTTCCGTTCATCTTATCTACCTTGCTGCACTTTTCAATCTCGTTTTCTTTCCCAAGGCTATTCTCATGACCACGGTGGAGTTTCTGAACAGATGTGACATAGGTGTTTTCTACAAAGTTCTTCTGGAGACCCATGAGCTTCACATAGTTCTTATAATAGGAGGAGATCTCCTCTGGAGTGGCCCGATTATTAGACACAGCCCTACAGAAAAGACCAAAGAAATCAAAGCATAGTCAAAACTTTTGGAATCCTATATATAGAAAAAGAGAATAACGTTTTAAGGATGCCATTCTCACTCACTGCGTCAAAAGAAAACAACTTTTACCAGATTATTGCAAATGATAAGGGATAAGTGAGTGGGTTTTGTTTTCATTTACATAACATGTAGGGCATGTACCAGATGCTCTTATCCACAGCAACTTACAAAAGTGCTGTATCATTTACTCAGAATACAGGCGAGTGAGTAAAAATAGGTTCGTGTCTGAATACTGTTGGACTAAGATACTGTTTGATATGAGCAAAAAATTACAGGAAAAGCTTACTTGGGATATTACACATTCCATAAATAACCACAGATTAAGCAAAAACTTTATACATTAGAAATCTCTTGGCAACTTCTCTCAATTATAGTCATGGGGGCTTTTAAGGTAAACTGTTTAACTAATGCATTGAACAGCTCTACCCAAACAACACGCACAGTTCCTGTGAGTAAAGTTCTTAAAGCATGTTGACGGCTTTTGCCATCTGCTGTCTCTACCAGCAGAGAGAACATGCACCATAGTGAATCTGATCCTGGGGCCTGTATGCGTACCTCCTCTTGCCAGGGTTAATGTCCCTGTAGTTGACCCCAGGCAGCTCCATCCAAATCCCCAGACTAATAGTCAGCATAGACCCTTCCATCGCCTAGGAAACATAAGGGGAATTTAATCAGGCAAGGCAGGGTGACCCATGGTGTCTTACTTATTTTTCCCCCACTGTGATCCAAACTGGCTGTAGATGGCACACCTGTTTCCAAGGTACCAGAATGTTCTTTGATAGAAATACAGATTGGTTGTTCAAAAATAGTAGAAGCCTGGTTTGCCCAGCAATTTGTGTTAAATGTTGCATATAAGAACAAAATGGCCAAAATGCTACAGTTTCTGCAATATGTGCTTAATCAACATTAAACTCAGTCAGACTTCTGAGCAATTGTGAACTCTGACAGCAAGGTAATACATTTGTTATAATAATGAAATTAGGTTATTATTACCTTTGGTAGCAAAAGTAAGAAAACTATCAAAACAATTTTATAAAGGACAGGTTTTGGTAGGAGTGCAGCCATTCATCTGGGAAACAGCAGTATATGTGGGTGGGAATGGAGCCCCTCTCCTCATGCATCGTTCTGCTAAGATAGCTGTGTTTCCACAGTTCAGACCATCTGTCCTCCCCAAGACTGGGAAACGTGCAGACTGCTGGATCCAAAATGCTGAGGGTTTAGCCACAAGCAACATATTGGGAATGTTCTGATGGACAGTATCTAGGGAAGGGTTCTGTGACGGTCAGTTTACAGTTGCATCTGTACAATGGCGATGAACCTTTTATCCACCAGCATAAAAGACCTCCTGAAGGGCAGGTTCAGCATAAGCTTAGAGCACCTTAGAACAGTAAACCATCAGCTAATGAAGAAGATGAGGGAACTTCATGCTGACACATCACTTTAATGGTCTTACAACTAAGTTTAGGAATCTCATTAAGATAAATGCTGTAATTTCAGTGTTATCTGATCAAACTTTTTGCTTCTTACACTAAATTGCCAATCTGAATACCAGTTACAATGTGCTTAGAATGTTCTGAAGACATTTTTGAAAAATGTGAACGCTTTAAACTTTGTTCTGCATCAACTACAGTTCATATAAATCTACACTTCTTTACTTTGACCGTTGATATGATCAGGCCTACGGTTGTTTGCATTGTTGATGTAATACTGCCTTGGATGACGCTTGGTGGAAGAGCCATGGTTCTCTGCTTCCTGATTGGGTGAAAGCCACTCACATGCCACGCGCCACCTGGGGTGTCCTTTCCCAAGACCAGGTGGGGGATGTGATGCTGTTTCTCCACCCTCCACTCCAACACTGGCGGAAACTCAAAGCCCCGGTCTGCTTCTGGATGAAGGAGTGTGTCGTAGAGCACAGCCACCGGGTTCTCCGACCGGCCCTCTAATCCCTCGCACAAGTACTGCAGGTCCTATACACACACACACTTAAAATACAGCTTCATCACAATACATATTAATCTTCCATGCTGCAAGTTTGCGCCCCTGAAGGATCCGATCCTTGGTTGGGATGTTCTAGCAGTTACGGCTGTGCACTTGCCTGCATGGTGATCGGCAGGTGTTTGGCCTCCTGTAGTTTATGGTGAAGAATGGGGTTGGGGTGCACGGCTGCTGTGTCTAAATAGGGCGTGTACCCACTCAGGAGGTGTGACAGGCAGATCCCCGAAGGGCCGTTACCTGAGAAGGTGGGGAAAGATGGTCAAGACTCCCTTCCTGAGTACAAGCTTGGAGGAATGGTTCTGTGGGGTAAGCTGCTGGCGTCTACACCACGCGATCATCACTCACCGATGATGACGACAGGCACAGTTGGTGGGCTGTCCCTGGGCAGAGAGCTCTTGTCCCGAAGAGGCATGGTCACAGCCAGAGCCACACTGTAATTCACAAGACCTCCGTCACACACCTGTTCATCTCTCTCATCTCTCTTACGGCATCCTACGTCTGAAACGCATGCAGTTTTCACCTTCTATTTATCCCCCCCCCTCAGGTGAAAATATGCCTTAAAAGTTCCACAGACTAGAAACGGCTCAACATGCCAGGTGCCGGCAGTCAGTCTTAAGTGAGCAGAAGCATCTCTGGGACCACCAGACACTCATCATCACTCAGCATCTCTGGTACCACCAGACACTCATCATCACTCAGCATCTCTGGTACCACCAGACACTCAGCATCACTCAGCATCTCTGGTACCACCAGACACTCAGCATCACTTGTACCACCAGAGCTCTTGTGCTTGTCCTCCTACGCTTCTGAATCGAGCTCTTCACCTTATTCCTCATTCATACATACGCCTCTTGAAAAAATTGACTCCTGAAGTCAGTACACCTTGACACACTGATTCACAAACAGGTAATAATATACCAAATATACACAAATTATTCCACAAAGTGGTGCACACTTAACAGTGAGGCCATTCGTTTGATAGTTTCTACTTTATTAGTTTACCCTGTGGGAACCTTCATGAAGGACATCATTTCTGGATTGCACCATATGTTTTTCTTTATTTCTTTTACAGATTGTTTTAATGTGTCGTCTTTCTGCGTTTGTGCTGCATTATAGAAAAAACAATGGAAGAGCCACTTGGCTTGGAGGCTAGAAGACACAGCTGTACCTCGCACAAGGTCACAATAAGAAGTATCCTAGAAAAAAAATCCCAGTTCAAAGACACAGCTGGACTTGTAACAAGCTCACAATAAGTATCCCCCCCCCCCAAAAAAAACAGTTCAAAGCTCCAGATGCTCTGTTTACACTTTACACTTTGCTTTGTTTACACATCATGAAATCATGAAAGGATACTTGTTTGTGTCTAGCGAAGTTGATGTGAACAAAATAGCTTCAAAACTATCACAAGTGCAAAGCCATAAAGAAGATGGAAGTGGATTCAGTGGGTGCAGAAGCCTTCTGAGGTCACACACGGGTCTCTGGGACCAAAACCAGTCGCCACAGTCGCTGCATACGCACAGAGGGACTTGCTGGGAGCTGCGGGTCATTCATCCCTGACAAAGGTGAATCATGATTGGCTGATCGTGCCAACTGAGCACACTCACTGCCTCGCTGCTGATGGTCACTCAGATCCCCCCTTCCACCCCTCGTCGGACCTCTGGAGCAGCCCGGGTTCACATCTTCATGGTGCATCGGCAAAACTGACCGTCGGCAAGTTGCTCCGGTCCCTTTTCCTTTGACCGTGCCTGTCTGTTCTTTTGAAAGCGAGGCTGCTGGTTTCCAGGCGTAGTCAGGGGTGAGAGCGCAGGAAAGGGGTGAGCGGTGTGTGTGCTGTGTTGCTTTGTGGGAGAGGAGGGAAAGGGAGGCGCTTGGCAGATTTTAGAAGTGCCATTTCCACCCCGCTGCTCCATTTGAACAGTCTCCTGACCACATTCACAGGGGTTAGTGACATGGGTGCACCAGCCCTGTGGTTTTCACTTTCTCCCCTACTGCTGCTTCGTCTCATCGGCTCTCCAAAGCAAAATATAGAACAAGTCACAGAAACGCAACCTGCTGTCTAGGTTCAAACTTACCACCTCACAGTGCATTTGAACCAATCATACAGATAACTATCAATCTTTAACACTCAGCATTAAAGCTGACTTATATGTTGTCTATAAAATCCATTTAAAATAATACTTTTAGAAATATTCTTAATATTCTTAATATATATTCTTAATAAAAATATTAAACATTTAAAAATAAGACCTTTAATAGAATTTCTATTATTTATACTGATATTATTTCAAAGTTAATAAAATTATGACATACATTACATAAAACTGCTTGTGATTATGTACAATTTTCCTCATAAACTGCTAAGATGGTTTTTAATAATATACGTTTTGGCTTAAAAACCAAAACGGAATGGTTTACTGTCTTTGCGATTCAAAACAGTGCGGCCTAATTTGAATCTTAATCTTTAATGTAAACTTTAATTCTGAAGTAAAAATGTAATTAAAATTTAATTAAAGTAGTTTAACAGTTCCATCAGTTTGGATGAGACACACTCCTCACTCTTCAGTCTGTTGTCACACACGGTCACATTTCAAATTAAACTCAGTCCAAACATATAGCATCGTACACGAACACAAGCTTGAACGTAACTTTATATGCACAACAGTTTAGGCGAGGAAATACGTCACAACAGTACTCTTGGAGGTATATTATACCTTATATTGAAACGTCATATCGCTAATTGGCGTGAAAGAAAACGCACATTAAACGCTCTCCATCTTTAACAATTTAGGATATAGCCTATTACTGGTCACCTGAATTCACCAACGAATGAACTATAGTTGCAGTGTTGTTATTACGGGGATTAAATTACCTTAGAGCGTAACGGCTTTAGATTCTTCGCAGCGCTAGCAGGTCTTGATCTCCGAACAGACCCCAAACGCTGCAGGCAGCATAAATAGTCCGTTCGACTTGTGGGAGGATCCAGGCAAAGTGAGAGGATGACATTAACTGCTTGGAAATAGGGATGCTCTCGATTCGCGGTAATTCTTTCGACGACAGTCCTTGAAGGCCTAATTTATCGCAGCGCGATAGACGCCAAGATAAGCGTTACCTTGCCGGATAAATTTGGGCCAAGGACGAACAGCCTGGGAAACTGCGAAGATGCCGGCTGACGCGTCGCTTCCATCCAGCATCACACGCGCCTCGTGCTGTTGGCTACAGACAGGCATGGTGAGCGATCCCAGATTAGTGGAGTCTGACGTGCGCACATGGCATCGGCAAGGTGCGATATCGGACACCGGTTTGCAGGAGGAAACTTAATCGATCGCTTTTCGGTGCGCGCATACTCGTCACAGAGCCTTGTGATGAGCTGTCATTGGCTGTGATCTTGTGTCACTGTTTTATTTTCGATTTTCGGCTTTTTCGGTTATTCTTTACAGCTTCAAGTCCCTAGCGCTTAAATATTAGTAAAGAATGGTTCCGCCACCAATCAGTTTTTCAAAACAAACCTTTTTTCATAGGACTTCATGACGGTTGGCTAGCTAAATACTGTTCTGTTGTTACAACAGTAATACAACATCTCCACTCGAGTATAAAATTGAATTATTTGAAAATTTGGGTTCTGATGAAAAGATCATAACCTAATTTGCATCTCGGAATTATTGTGCTATGCTATATTCCAATATTTGACCACAAGAGGGCGTTTAATGGTGTTAAATAAAAAAATTTTCCCGAATTGAATGTACACATTTTCTCTACAGTTTCTTCAAAGCTATATACATAAACGCTGGTATCAAATGCCACTTTTAAGAAAGCTTACACACACAAGGAAAACCACTTTTGCTGAAAACAACAACTACAAAAATTTATGCAGTCAAAAACCGCACACAGGATACAAAACTAGATCATAGTTAGCACTAATTAAACACGGAAAAGAGGAAAATACTGCTACTTTTAATATTCTGTAGGGAATAAAAGATACTATAGCTGTTGCCCAAAAGTATTTAAAGATATTATTTAACAAAACTCATGCATTTCCAAATATACACAATAATGCGAGATAAAAAAAAAATGAATTGTGGGTGGGAACAATTGATGGCAATTGATGAATTCCAGAAGGAGTGCTGTGTTGCACAGTCCAGTTGTGACATAGTGATGAAACACCCCTTGTAGACTGATGTCAGCACACACTGTTACATTTCCTTCTCTTTTACGTTCCTCTCCTTTTTCCCTCTTTCTCAGGGATATTTACGGTGCTGTAAGCCTGTAGCCCATTTTAGCCAAATGGAATTGGTGTATTCAGTGGTGTACTAAAGTATTCTCTGGATGAAGACATAACCAGGTTACAATGCTGTGAAACTGAATATGTGTTCAATACAGAAACACATTTGAGAGGATGAGGACATTGTATCATTCATCATCATGCCACTCTTGGTCTCCACAACACTGCCACACACATCATCACATACTCATTCCCCGTCACCAAGGAGATGAACCACAGCAGTCCAGGTTTGTTATCATCTTGGACAAAGTTTCCACTCTAAGCCTAACTGGTTATTCCATGACTGTGGGGCTGTGTAAGAGAAAGATCTGCCACCAGCTGTAGTCTTCATAATCCGAGGTACCTACAAAGAACCAGCACCTTTTGATCGAAGTAGGAGAGGCGGTTCTTAAAAGACCAGAAGAGACCTGAAGACCATTTACTGCTTTATAGGTAAGTAGTAGTATTTTATAATCAATGCGAAAATTGACAGGGAGACAATGTAGTGAGGATAAGATGGGAGCGATATGTTCATAACCTCTATTTCTAGTAAGGACTCTAGCTACTGCATTCTGGACTAACTGAAGCTTGCCTATGCACCTCATCAAGACTGGACTACTGTAATGGTTCTAATTGGATGCTCTAAAAAGTCCCTCAAGAAACTTGTACAGAATGCAGCCACCAGAGTCCCAACTAGGGCTAGAAAATTTGACCACATTAGTCATGTGCTCTCAGCATTGCACTAGCTCCCAGTTAAAAATCGAATTGATTTTAAAATTCTTTTGTTGACGTATAAAGTGCTAAATGGTCTGGCTCCACAAAGTCTGAGTGAACTCTGATACTGCATACTATAACCCACCTCACTTGCTGTGCTCTCAAAATGCAGGGTTTCTCTTAGTTCCTAAAGTTAGCATGACTACAGCCAGAAGCAGAGCTTTCTCCTTCAAAGCCCCTCAGCTATGGAACAGTCTTCCAGCTTCAATCCGAGATTCACACACAGTTCCAATCTTTAAATCTAGGCTCAAGACTCACTTATTTAATCAAGCCTTCAGTTAATCCACTGCATATGAAGGTGTACAGCCTGAGGGCCCCAGTCATAGAGTCTCCTGGTAATCTGAGATGTTGATGCTGTCATCCAGCCATGTCTCTAGTTTGTGACTATGACTGGGTGGAAAGCAATCAGATCAGTGAACCATCATGACTGTGGTCCCCTCCAGGCCTTCTCTTTAATTGTGGTGCTATAGATAAGCCTGCTAGAGCCACATGCTAATCACTGGCATGTTTACTATACAGGTGCCTGTCATAAAATTAGAATATCATGAAAAAGTTTATTTATTTCAGTAATTCCATTCAAAAAGTGAAACTTGTATATTATATTCATTTATTACACACAGACTGATATATTTCAAATGTTTGTTTCTTTTAATTTTGATTATTATAACTGACAACCAATGGAAATCCCAAATTCAGGATCTCAAAATTAGAATATTACTAAAGACCAATACAAAAAAAGGATTTTTTTAGAAATGTTGGCCAACTGAAAAGCATGAACATGAAAAGTATGAGCATGAATAGCACTCAATATTTAGTTGGGGCTCCTTTGGCCTGGATTACTGCAGCAATGCGGTGTGGCATGGAGTCGATCATTATGTGCCACTGCTCAGGAGAGCCCAGGTTGCTCTGATAGTGGCCTTCAGCTCTTCTTAATTGTTGGGTCTCGCGTATCGCATCTTCCTCTTCACAATACCCCATAGATTTTCTATGGGATTAAGGTCAGACGAGTTTGCTGGCCAATTAAGAACAGGGATACCATGGTC
>JAOXYF010000008.1:736178-750319 GCA_028565775.1 Sternarchorhynchus goeldii
CAGGCCTCTCTCATCTTTTTAAGTGGGAGAACTTGCACAATTGGTGACTGACTAAATACTTTTTTCCCCCCACTGTACGTGCCTTTAATGGAAAATCCGGATGACCGTTCCAGCACTGTATGAGTGAAGAGTGCTGGAGTGCTACAGTTCTAGCTGATTGGTTAAAAAATGGAGGTTGGTTAGCTGGTTAAAAAACTTGTGGTGTCTGAACCATCAAATGGAAAAAACAAGTGTCAGCATAATAAGCGAGTAGAAACAATTCTTTGTGTTAATGGCTAGAATTTCTTAATATGAAATGACATGATATAGAAATCGTACCTATGTGGAATACAGATATGATATAATAGTAGCTTAACGGGAAAATAGATTATCTTCTCAAAATACTGGCAACAGTGTGACTGAGATCATCTTTCATAACTCAGGACAGTTTAGCTTTGATCTACCTCACTAAGATCCACTGATAATTTTGCAAATGATTGGGTTAAAGCTCTTATAGCACACTAAAGCTATTGTGTACATATATCAAAGATCATGTTAATTGAGTCCATATCAGGTGTATATTAAGAGACAGGAGCGAAGTGAAATTTATGGCACCAAATAAATTTTTTAAAAGTGAAGCAAACAGAGTGCAAGTACCATGTTTTCATTTTAATTTCATAATCTCTAAAGATTTACCTGGTTTTCAATGGTATTGCTGAATAAAGAGAGCACAGTGTTGAATAATTATGTAAATAAATATTCAGACAAACAAGGATTTACAGATTCTTGGTTGTGCACTTTTGAACCCTATGAAAATTATAGGTCAAAATATTTCATTTACCTTGGCAGATTGTTTATTATGACGTGGTTCACAGCAACACAGCGTGGGCTGTGTGTGTCAGAGAAGGTGTGACAAGCCTGTGTCGTGTTGTCAGTGGACTCTGCACTGCCACGCTGGCTTTATGAGCAGGGCTGCTTCTGAGGACTGGTGTTGAGAGACCAATCCAGATAGAATCTCAGTGACTCACTGGAAGACCATAAACTTCAAAGGAAGGTCTTAACGGTAGCATCAATGCGTATTTTATCGTTTGGACCTTAATAGTTCTGGCTTTAATCTGTAAACAAGGAAACTCTCTGAAGTGTTTGATAAATTACCTTCCATCTGTAATTTCATCTGAAATTTGCTGAGAAAAGAAGTTCTAATCAATGTCACATAACTGAGGGAAATAAGCGTCTAAATAGCAAGGAGGTTTTACTTTTTAAAACAATTATTGTGTAGTTTAATGCATTCAAATATGAGATGACTATCAACAGGAAACCTCTGATATCCCGTGGCACAGGTTTGAGCTTCAGCTGTGCCATGTGCCCAACTCTCTTTGGTGTGTTAATATGTGTGCCATTCATGTTCGCATAGCTGAGGTCATATTGTCCTCAGAGCACTCCAAGACACATACCAGCAGATGCTAATAGCACTGACTGGTTTACTAAGTGCCTGCCCCACCCCCGAGACAGGGGACGAGATCCTCCACTATACATCCAAGACTTACATTTGAAGAAAATGGGACAAAATGTTCAAATACTATGAAACCTTCCATTAAAAATTAATAATTTACAGCACAGCACTGACCCCATTTTGACAGATAAAGGCAAAATGAATCTGGTAACCTGGCTGGTTGTCCTCTGGAAAGCACAAAGATTATTTTCACATGTATTGTTTTAAAGATGACTTGTGAATACTAAGAACACAGTCATCAGAGAAAGCCAAAGCAGATCACTTGTAAGTTTGCTCTAGATATCCCAAATGGCTACAGCCAGCTTTACACATCTTCACACTTCCCCCACTGAACCAAGCACTCAGATTATCATGAAATTCAGTTATCAACATTGCTTCTTATGCACACATCATGTTACACAAAGCAAATTACTGATGCAACCATTAGGACAACTATTTACTGATAAATAAATACACCTGAAATGTATACAAAACATATACATTTGTGAAATTTACATAATCATATATATGAAAAATCGAAATGAAAAATGTTAGAATTTTTTTTTTGTATTATTCAGGATTCATTAAGGGTCATCGGAATTTCAGTTTCAAAGCACGATGTCATGTGACTGCAGGCTAGAAGCCGGACTGTAATGTGAAAATGTAACGAAACACTGACAACATGGCACTCAGTGTTGGACTTTGGGTTTTGCTGCGGACTCCTTCCCTGCCTATATGTACATATACTGCCAGACTTACTGAGCTGAGCAGGTATTCAACAGTAAAAGTCTGCAAGACAGGTGAGTTGCTTTTGGAGGGTACTGACAGAAAAAATGAGCAAGAATTTGTGTAGAGTGAGTACTGAAGTGTATGTGATTGCTTTTTTTACAGCTGCTGGCAACAAAGATGAAGGTTTTCTTAGTGCTCACCATTGTGGCATTCACAGGTAGTTCATGTTCTGTGCTTTATAAATGCAATTATACATTATGAGAGTACATTACTGTGGACTTCTTATGGTGAACAGTAACAAAAATATATGTCTATAAAGAGCTGTCACTGAGAACCGGCATGTACTAACTGTCAGTGGCAGTTGAAACAAATGCTAGAAGGTGTATGGTGAAGATAGAAATAACTTTTTGCAAAACAGTTAATCTTTGTTAAAACTCCCCAAAACTGTATTTTACATGTGTGTCGCTACACTCACAGGGTATGCAGATGCAATTAGTATGAGATCGTATCGGAGCTGAATGCATTTACGTTTCACCAGGTTGCCAAGCCAACATCTTCTATGCTGATGAGCCCAAACCCCAGCTGGAGAAACTCACTGATGCTTTCTGGGACTATGTTGCCCAGGCAACACGCACTGCTGAGGACACAGTGAAAATGATTAAGGAGTCTCAACTGGGACAGGAAGTCAAGTAAGTGAACATGACTGACTTAAAAGATTGCATTTACTGATGATTTCATCTATAAATTATACACTTACACATACATGTATCTTTTTTATGATTCTTCTACAGCACTAGAATTACAGAAAGTGCAAATGTGGCCAGTCAGTACGCCATCACCCTCCAGGAACAAATGCACCCCCTGGCCCAGGACATCATGACCAAAATCACCAAGGAGGCTGAAGTTCTGAAGGAGCGTCTGGAAAGTGAGCTGACCACTGTGAAGGACAAACTAGAGCCGTACACTGAAGATCTGAAGGACCAGATTCAGCAGAGAGTGGAAGAGCTGAGGGTGGCAGTGGCCCCTTACGCCGAATCCCTGGACTCTGAATCCCTGAAGGCTACTGTCCTTCAGAAAAGCGAGGAGCTCCAGGTGAGTCTGGAGGAGAAAGTGAAGGAGTTGCAGTCCCAGCTCGAGCCCTATACATCTGACATTAAACAGAGGATGGACCAACACCTCGAGGATTTCAAGCAGACTATAGTCCCCCTGGCTGAGGATCTTCAGAGCCACTTGCTCCAGAGAACCAAAATGGTCCAGCAGAGTCTGGCTCCCTACGCTGAGGACCTAAAGGAGAAGCTAGACCCCTACGCCCAGAACCTGAAGGACCGGCTCACAGCTCTCTATGAATCCTTCACCAAGACCAGCTAAAAAAAATTAAAAAGACCTTGTTAATCATTGGACTGTTTTTCACTAGTAAACATTGTGACACTGAAATCTTGCAAGTTTGATCAAACATTTCATTCTATAGTATAGCTGCTGACCAGAAAGTTAATACTACTCTTTAAAGCAATTTTGTTTGACTCCTCTAGGGAAAGTGCACTATAATCTCAAACGGTAGGTTTGCTAAAGTACTCGGAGAAAGAGAAGAGTATTACCACTGACATTTCTTTGTTGTATATTTGTGCAAGAGTTGTGACTAGGAGCAGTATGTTCTTTGTGAGTGTGTTTGTGCAAGAGTTGTGACTAGGAGCAGTATGTTGTGAGCGGTATGTTCTTTGTGAGTGTGTTTGTAAGGTACCTTGCATGTTTAAAATGACACATTTTCATTCTATTTATTTAACAATAAAACAATTAGCATACACAAAACAGTTATCTCTTAATTTTAAGAGATACAGTTATATTTGTCTATTATTAATATTGTCTGGACAACTACTTAAATATCAGAAAAAATACTAGGAAATGTCAAGCAATGCAGCATTATCCACATCTCAAACAATTATCATGTAAACATTGGAATTGTTTGAAATTCAGTCATTGTTTTTATGCCAGAATAAAACAAACAACATACATAAAAATACAAAAAATGTTTTTAATATAGCACAAATTCTTTAAGTACTCAGCTGCCAAAAAATGCTAGAGAATGTCATAAAAAAAACAAATGGCTTCCTGAAAACTGTCCTAATGTGGTATAATGTTAGTTAAAAAATTCACTTCTGATATGAAGAGACACACAAATTATATTCGTTACTTTTAGTTTATCTCTGTGAAAAATACATTTATCAGTGTCTCAAGCACATTAAAATGATTCTCTTGATTCTCCTGAAATAACCTTGGATAAGAGGAATAGGACATGAATCTATTTTAGGTCTAATTCACTTGTTAGGAAACTGTTTTAATATACACAAAAGAAAAATTCAAGAAGTATCCATGTAAAATGTTTGACCGAGGCCTAGTGAAGCCCTGTCTTCACTCTTACTAGTGGAATGTAAACAAACCTTCTTTAATCTGTCCCAGGTATCACTTGTAAATTTAAAATACCAACTGTGCTAAAAACTAATGGCTGTCCACTTTCTATCCTGAAAGAGAAATTACAAGCTCTTTTAATAGTGATTGTGAGGAGATGTCTCCTTGAAAGTGCTAGACTGCTGGATGATTTTGTAATAACAAGACTAAACTTGGTTACGATGAATCAGTTCAGATTGCTTCGGCAGGCATAACTGTCAGATCTGTGCAGCAACTGTCTGGCAAAAATATTTGGCTAGAAAAAAATGTAACTTGAGAGAAACTGAATTATCTGATTATTTTTGCCTAGACAGGCAAGTCTGATCAAGATTAGATCAGACTGCCCCTGGGGGCAGATCTCTGCTCATATGGTGGTAATTCCCTGGGGCACGCAGCCAAACATTATCTTGTTTTTTAACTACTTAGGCTTAATACATTATAAGTATTATCATAACGCAATGCAGAATAACCACTTTTAATACATTTTTGCAAAGCTGCAAAAATCAAACGGTCAGGCGAAAAGCTCTTGCATGTCATTTGCATATAATACAAGAGTAATGTCATGCTTAGATCACATGCAGTTTTGTAAGCCAGCTGTGCCAGACCTTTAAAATTACTGCAACTCTTCAGGGTTTCTCTTTTGTCCCTCATGTTTGTAGAGAATAGACAGAGCAAGACCCCTTTGCCCAGAACCTGAAGCACCAGCTCACGGCTCTGTATGAATCCTTCACCAAGACCAGCTAAAAAAAGAAAAAGACCACGTTAATCATTGGACTGTTAGTGGATGTGATTGTAGTTAGTGCATGTGTAAATAAAGGCATCTGAATAAATAAGGAATAGGTACAGTTAGGCCAAACCCTTTTCATCTGCAGCACCAAATAATTACTTGTGCAGACTAGTGACTAGTCTTCCACAGTGCAACATCTATGCAAAAGTGACCGTTTGAAAAGCAGGCTACATGAAACCAGCTTTACACCAACATCCACACCCACGTACATAACAGTGCTTCATGATGGCCTGTTGAGTGTTCTGACGTTGCTGTCCCTGAACAATACTTGTACTGCACACGTGTGAAAAAAGACACCATGTTGAAACATATGGGTCTGTTCCTTCGAGGGAAGAGGTGACTTTCATAGCCCTTGGCAAAACAAGCCAAGGACCGTGGCCATTTTTACCTGAGACACTTCCAAAAACATCACACTGCAAGCTTGACATTAGTGTTAGGGATCTATCAAAGTAGGAATTGTCATCCAGGAATTTTCCTCATCCACAAATTGATCCAGAGATTTTGTCATGATTTATTGCTACCCTGTGCAACATTTCATTGTTTTTTTTTGAGGTCCACACCAAAGCTGGTCTTTTCTAAATATTTATCCTGCATGTTCATTTCTACACCTCGCAAACACTTTTCATGTTATGAAATTATTCCGTTGAATTTGGACTTTTCTTTTGTGTGGCAATTCATCTTACATGACACTATTCTGTTAATCCTCTGTTATTTCATTCTACTGTCATAGCGCAGAACCCAACCTATGTTAATATACCAGTGTTTATTAAACTGAATTACTTTCTAAGCTTCGCATACTTGTCAAATAGTTGTGAAAATGGCCAGAGACAGCAAGAACATTAACCACTAAGGATGGTTGTAAAGCAGTTTGGATAGTGCTCTGTAATGAGAACTACCTTTGAAAACAGACCTGATTCAGATCAACAGTGAATTTGAAAATACCACTGTAATGCACACAATATTTCCAACTCTAAATTATTTGGTAATAGTAATTTTAAAGTATTAGCAGTTTTTAAAACAGGTTACCTTTATCCATTTCAACTCAGACTACATTTTAAATGTAAGCAGTTGAAAACTTGAAAAAAACATAATAAAGGTTGAATTTGTTTGTTTCATTATTGTGTATTTTGTCTGATAATGGAGGAAGGAAGAAACTGTTAATCCATAAAACACTGAATATTAATAACAATAAACCACAAAAATAGCCCCCAGCTAAATTACATACTTTATGGTCACAGGTTCCCCTGTGAAGGTGTGAAAACCTAACCAAAGTCTAACTCTACTTTTCCACTTTCTGAGATCAGTGTTCCAGACTTGAGTTGCTCTGTCTAGACTTTGTAAGTCAACCAAACCTCCTGAAAAATTGGGAAGGTTGTAATTTAGTGTCTGAACTTTCAACCTGCCTGCATGGAGATGTAAGTTATCTATGCTTTTATTAGACTATTTAGCTGATGTCTCAAGTGGACTTTAGGACTTTATGATGTGGAGTTGCGCTGACTGCAATGAACTTTGGATTTCCAGTACAACACACATCTCAGTACAGTATATATATACTGGCCTACTCTGCTAGACTTGCATACACAGACATCTGGTATCTGATAGAATACTGTCACTGAAAGGTAAGAAAAAGGCTGAATTGTAATATTAATTTTCAGACACATTCACCTGGATATATGAATTGAGTTGATTTATTTTAAACGATTTTTTATAATATGACAGGATTAAATCAAGAACCATGAAGATCCTTGTTGTACTCGTGCTAGCTGTATTCACAGGTAGAAATTGAACTTACTCATAACTTATTACACATTTTGTCTTTTAATGTTAGTTGCTATTGTGACAAAACATGAAATATTGTTTTCATAACAAATGCATATCTGTAGAATACACACACACTGCACCATAAACCAACTGAAATGGTTAATTCTTTCACCAGGTTGCCAAGCCAACATCTTCTATGCTGATGAGCCCAAACCCCAGTTGGAACAACTCACTGATTCTTTCTGGGACTACGTTGCCCAGGCAACACACACTGCTGAGGACACACTGAAAATGATTAAGGAGTCTCAACTGGGACAGGAAGTCAAGTAAATGAACATGACTGACCTGCAAGACCACATTTATTGATGATTTCATCTAAAAATGATTCACTTACACATACATGCATCTTTTTATGATTTTTCTACAGCACTAGAATTACAGAAAGTGCAAATGTGGCCAGTCAGTACGCTGTCACCCTCCAGGAACAAATGCACCCCCTTGCCCAGGACATCTTGATCAAAATCACCAACGAGGCTGAAGTTCTGAAGGAGCGTCTGGAAAGTGACCTGACCACTGTGAGGGACAAACTGGAGCCATACACTGAAGATCTGAAGGACCAGATTCAGCAGAAAGTGGAGGAGCTGAGGGTAGCAGTGGCCCCCTATGCTGAGTCCCTGGACTCTGAATCCCTGAAGGCCACCGTCCTTCAGAAAAGCGAGGAGCTCCGGGGGAGCCTGGAGGAGAAAGTGAAGGAGCTGCAGTCCCAGCTGGGCCCCTACACAGATGAGCTGAAGCAGAAAGTGGAAGAACACCTGCAGGACTTCCAGAAGACTGTGACCCCCCTGACTGAGGATCTTCAGACTAAGGTTGCTGAGAGAGCTGCAGTGGTCCAGCAGAGCCTGGTTCCCTACGCTGAGGACTTAAAAGAGAAGCTGGACCCCTATGCCCAGAACCTGAAGGACCGGCTCACGGCTCTGTATGAGTCTTTCACCAAGACCAGCTAAATACTTAAATGTATGTAGCACTCACTGGATTGTTTCGTTCACAGATCTGAAAGACACTGGACCTTTAAACAATTATTTGAGTAGAGCCATTATCCTACTCTGTAAAGTCATTTGGCATGTCACCTAGCTGGAAAAATTCTTAAAATATTAACCACCAAGTTTTCACTTTGCTAAAAAAGGTTACAGTAAATTTAGCTCGTGATAAGAACATAAACATGTAATTGTTGTGACTATGTAGAACTACTGAGAAGGTTGTTCTTTGTTAATGTGTTTATCATGTACAATGAATGTTTAAAATGACATGTTTTCATTATTTATATTTATTTTACAATAAAACAATTAGAATATTAAGTAAAACAATTAGAATACACATTTCTTTATTGTTCTATGTTAACTTACTTCAATAATAGAAAAATACTAGTAAACTAGCGGCAAGCAGTATGAGCCACATCTGGAACAATCAACACTGAAATAAAAAAAATATAGAAATTACTTTTTGTCAAATGTTTTATTTAGCAAGATTTTACAAGCTGACTGTGTCATCTTTGCTGTCTAAATTTCTAAGGAAAGAATTAAATGATGGACCTAATCTAGGTCTAATTAAAATGTAAAATGTAGTCTGACTTAAGTAACAATCACAGACAAACTCAACTAAACTAAACACACACAAACAGTTGAGTAAACATCCACAATGCAGGCTGCAGAAAGTAAGATAAACCTTGGATTTAAAAACCTGTAGATCCCCTTATAGCAGTTTACCTGCAAATGTTTCCTGTAACTCCAAATAAGATTTGAACAGTATTGAGAAGGAATTTTGGACCATTGCCCCATGCAAATATTTCTGGAAAGTCTTGCATATACAGTCCTCTTCAAAGTCTTGTCACTTCATCTCGGTAGGGTTAAGGTCAGGCCTCCATTCCAAAACACAAATCTTTTTTGGATATCCTTTAGTTCTTGGGGTCATTGTCTTGTTAACTTGTGCCCTTGGGGTCATTGTCTTGCTGCATTGTCTTGTCTGTTCATCTTGGGTTCAAGTTGAGGCTCCAGGAAATACCGGAGATCCAGATTCTTGCCTCATGATCTGCCGATCTGCCTGATCCACCCTGATGCCCTTCCTTTGCTTGAGTCTCACTAACTGAACATCACTCACTGCTGCTAATGGATAGACTTTACTGTTTGTACTATTATTGTGGTGCCCAATGGTCAGCCAGAACAGAATGGCCTGTTGAGTCTTGGTTCCTCTCAAGGTGTCTTCCTCTTGCTGTCAGAGTTTTTCCTTGCCACTATTACCCTTGGCTTGCTCACTGGGGGCTTGGATTCGGACATCTGTAAAGCTGCTTTGTGATAACGGTTGTTGTAAAAAGCAATATATAAATAAGTTTCAACTTAACTTGACTTGACATGTACTGCCGTCATTATATTCTCCCCTCAATTAATTACTGGTTCTCTCAGTATCACCAGTCATCCAGGCCCTGAAGCAGTAAAGCAGGCTCAAACCATGAATCTCTCTCCGTCATGCTTCACAACTTTGATGTGCAGTGATGTTTTTATCCTAACATAGCATTGTGTATTTGTTAAAAGTTACATTTCATCACATCTACCCATAGAATATTTTCCCAAAAGATTTGAGGTTGTCCTGGGCAAACTTGAGAAGGGGTGCAATGTTTTTTTATGGACAGCAATGTCTTCCTTTATGATGCCCTTCAATGAACACCATTATTATTATCAACTTTGCTAAAGTGAGTACATGAACATAGATTTTTTTTTCAAGAGTCTAACCATGAATTGATGTACACCCAAGTTAGCAATGTTTTTGTAGCCTTTTCCCGCTTCATGTGTCTCTAAAAAAAAAGGTCTTCTGATGTCTTCTGAAAGTTGTTTGCATAGAGGCATGGTTCACACTAATCAATTTTTCTTCTAATCAAACAGATTTCTCAGTAACCAGGCTTTATGCGCACATGCAACCCACATTTCCAATCTCCTCCCGTTAACTGAAATACCTCTTGGATAGCTCTTGGATAAGTCATTATCTCAGAGGTTCATTTGAGTTAGAGCCTCCACGTTTACTAAGAACACTGCGAGCTGGCTTCTTACTGGTTCCATCAATAAGGTAACTATAGGGGGAAGAGCCTTTTCTTACAAAGCCTCCCAACTATGGAACAGCCTTCCAGAAAATGTCCGGGACTCTGACACAGTGTCAAAAAAAAGGCTAAAAATTACTAATTTAGTTTAGCATTTGGTAATTGATACTCCCTCAGTAGATAAAGGTTACAGATTCAGGGGTTCATGGGCAGAGGTTTTATGGTATACTGAGACATTGGTGCTGCACACGTTCACTCAAGTTTGTTGACAGTGGGGTGGAGGGATGCCAACGCCTCAGGGCGCCCCCAAGTCTGTGTTCCTTTTGGTTCTGCCCTTTTAGTTAGGCTGTAATAGTTAATTGCCAAAGTTGCTGCTGCCACGCTTCTGAAATGTCTATATTTTATGTCACATACAGAACTAACTGTCTCGCCTTATTTTTACAGCTAATGGCTGTCCTTGGTACTAAGTAAGGATTGATGAGGCTCTCCTGCTACCTGTCCCGGACCAACCACCTCCTACTCATCCAGACGCACCCCTCGTTCACCCCCGCCCTGCTGTGGCACAGCCTGGACTTTATATCATAGCTAATTTACTCCTGCTAATTTACTAATTTACTACTACTTTTATATATTTACCTTGTCATGGTGACCGGTGTTAGCCAGAAGAGGATGGGCTCCCCCCTTGAGTCTTGGTTCCTCCCAAGGTTTCTTCCTCATGTTTTCTTTGCCACTGTCACCCTGGGCACTTGCTCACTGGGCACTTGGACTCAGATACTTGTAAAGCTACTTTGAGACAACATCTGAGGTAAAAGGCACTATATAAATACACTTGATTTGATTTGATTTACTTTTTTTGGCCTGCACTGTGGATGTTCACGCTTTGTACTCAATAGAAGGCAAGAATCCACATCTTTCTAAAGTGTTTACTTACTTTTTCATGCAACTGTAAATATAGAATGTTTGTAAGATGTTTTTAAAACATCAAACTTAAAAAAAAAAAGACTAAACATCCTGAGACCCATCACTAAAATAGATGCTGTGAGTAAAGAAAGCCTCTGTGTGCTCCTTAGTTAGCAAAGAAATGTTTAAACTCAGCCTGGCGGTATTAACCAATCAGAAAACCACTCACAAGGTGGTCAGCCCTGGCTCTCAGTTACATTGCATAGGACTGGTGGCACATAGAAGACATGGAGAAATGGAAAGGATAAGCACCTTCAGTGACAAATTCAAAGTTAGCGAAACCTGTAAATATTGCTTAGAGCAGATTAAATTAAAGTTTTCTTTATACAATTGCATTTCGGTTTAAAAGACAAAATTATTCCCTGCTTTGATTGCAGACATGTGTGACAGGCATAAAGCCAGAGGACCAGTGGAAGTGAAGATGGCTGGATTACACACCGGTTTTGAGACCAGTTACAAGTTCAAGGGTGGAAGCATTGTCATCAAAACCCAACGTGCAACCTAAGGCACAAGGTGTCCTTCCCTGATTCTGAGGTATCGAGGCTCTACATAATAATACCGCTATGGGGTGCAGAAACTACAAAGGAGGAAGAAAGACTGGTTTTACTGGCTCAGGTGGTGCATCTCATGAGGATTATGTTTTTACTCCTCATGCACACTTCATCTCATAGGGCATAAATCAACTTTTTCATGATATTCTAATTTTGTGACCAGCACCTGGTGTGTTTCTAAAGGTGCTATTTACATTAAAATTTCACCAGATGTCAGTAACAACATATCCAATCCACACGTGTAAAGACGTTAAACCATAGATGTCCATAAATTGTGTGTTATAATGAGAAATTACACAGGGAAAAAGTATTGAATACATGAAAAAAGAGAGGTGCAAAAAGCCATGGAAAGTCATGAGACCAGCTGAAATCTATCAGTGATTAGAAAGCAACCCTGCCACTTAGTGTAAATTAATATCAGCTGTTCAACTGATGGCCTATAAAAATGTGTCTCATTACCACGGTGTCATACAAGAAACATTTCATAAAACCAGTGAGCTCTTGCAAGACCTTTGCAATCTTATTGTTGCAAAACATACTGATGTCATTGATTACAGAAGAATTACTGAACCACAGGTTCCAGTGAGGACTGTTGGGGCCATAAACTGAAAGTGAAAAGAGCATCATTTCACCATAAACCGGCCACAGCCAGGTACTTCCACAAACTTTCAGACAGAGGAGTGAAAATAATTATCAGAAAAGCTGGCTTACAGCCACTCAACCATGGCCTGTATGAAGGCTCACCATGCAAGACTCCATTGCTGAAGAAAAAGGGTGTTGAAATGTGTTTAAAGTGTGCTCAACAACATGTAGACAAGCCTGGGAAATACTGGGAAAATATAATCTGGTCAGATGAGACCAAATTGTAACTTTTTGGTGCCATAATATGCACCATGTTTGGAGGTCCTAAGACCCTTCATATCAGAAATACCATACCAGGTGGGATGGTGGTGGGAATATCATCGTGTGGCAACCACCAAAGCTCTGTTATAGACTAAAACCAAGAATTCTGAGAGAAGTAGTACAACAACTTTAGCGTTATAACTTTATCATTTTCTGTTTGTAATGGCATCTAACTAATGCTAATATTGTATGGTCAAAAATTTAAAAGGATCAAAATGATTCAGAAAGACCTACTGATTAAGCAAAATAATGACAATAGGCATGACTTACATATATCATTGCCCGCAGCACTTTTAAAAACAGGGAGAGATCAGCTGCTGTGGTGGGGTCTAAATGCCTTCTACTGTTTGGACAAGTAAGATTGTATGCACCAACCACTGAAGGCCCATACTTGAAGGGAATGTTCAGCACCATGTTATATTTGGTTCTCACGTGTCTTGTCTTCAGGAAAACTCCCCCCTCTGCTTCTGTGTTGCTGTGCTTGCTCTTCCTTTCTTTTGGTAGTAGGGATTGACAGGTTTAATCAGTCTGCACACAGCATATTAAGATGCTGAGACTCTTCTCCCCAAGGTGTTTACGTACCTTGACCTTTTGGATTATGACTTGGACCATGTTGTACAGTTTGCCCTGCAGGTATGGCGAAGCTTCATGAAAAAACCACGCGGCTGCCCTGAACCTCACGTGAGGCTCTCATAACAACACACACCATTTTAGCCAGTGGCATTGTGTCACTCTGGCATGTCACACTTTTATTAAATTCGATATGTTCAGGACACAAAATTAACAAAAACTTGACACTTGCCTTTATATGGTGTCCAAATACTCAAAATGAACATCTCTGATGTACAGAATACACTCTGCAATATAAAGCATTATCATGTGGAAACTTATAGGGCTGTTCTAAGGAACATCTACAAGTGGTTGGGACATTAAGGGAAGGAACATCATTAAGGGCATTTTGAACAGTGGGCTGAGGCAATCACTCATGGGCTAAGGCAAACATAACTTTCCATAACCTCCATAAACATTGTTATGGTAGGGAAATCTTGGTTCCTAAGTAGCCTCTGCTGGGTGGCCCAGCTAGTAGCAGTCCAAATTTATAGTACAGTTTTATAGTACAAAGTACAAATTTATAGTACAAAGTTATAGTACAAATTTATAGTACAGTTATAGTGTAGTTTCTAGACTGAGCAGTCCCTCCAAAGTGGATGTTGGGCATTTGAAAATGTGAAAAAGGTCAAAGAGTCCTCAAGGTCTCCCAGCATGTAAATCACTGCAACATGTCAATATGATGAGATCTGGCTCTCATCAGAGTAACAGTGGGAATATACACCACCATGCCTGACTCTCATCACAGTAACAGTGGGAGTATATGTGACCATGCCTGGCTCTCATCAGAGTAACAGTGGGAATATACACCACCATGCCTGGCTCTCATCAGAGTAACAGTGG
>JAOXYF010000008.1:762101-777007 GCA_028565775.1 Sternarchorhynchus goeldii
AGAGAGAGAGAGAGAGAGAGAGAGAGAGAGAGAGAGAGAAAAAGCTGGAGGAAAAAACGATTAATGGGATGTAAGAGGTGTGTAGAGGTATGTTAACTTGATATCCTACTAGTGCAGTAATCCTACCAGGCTCTCGCCTCACAAAGCCATGCGTTGTTTGCGTGAGTTTATAGGGCTAAAGATGGGAAGGGCCACAGGTGGAGAAAGAGACAAGTTGGGGCATGAAGCTGAAAAGATGGAGACAAGCTGTACTCCACAACAACAGTCTTACATGGTCACCAAAATCGGATGTTATTATTTAAGAGATATCTGAGGGGAGAAAGCTCATTTGCACTTCAGGATTTTAACAAGTCAGCAGGAGCTGAGGGTTTTTGTAAAGGAAGCTTTGAGGGACCCACTTCCAATGAAATCCAAAGAAAAAAAATGTACATAGATTATTGCAAGTGTCTCAGCTACCTAGTCAGAAGAGCTTTGGTTGTAGGCCCTGCTGCATGAGTCTTACAGCTCTTGTTGAAACAACATGTCACATCCTGTCACTACAGCAGGATAAACAAAATGCCGGAGTGACAGAGCCTTTACAAGAACCCCGTCCAAATCTACTGCAAACTGCAAACAGTATCTTTCTACAACATATCAGAACATTCAGCTCACTGATTATATATGTATTTGTTATCAGGGGCAGTGTAAGTTCATATATCTTATCTTAAATCCATGTCCTATGGTTGGAAAATCTGTTCTAATGATATATCCTATATCATAATGTCATAATGCTATAGATTCAATTTTTAAATAAAAGAAACTATAAAGCAGTGCTTGATAACCTTCCATATGGAATAACCTTCCATGGTTTTATGACTGGTGCTGTTCTCCCGTTGCTGCATGCAGTCACTCAAGTTTGTTGATGGTGGAGTGGATGGATGTCGATGCCTCAGGGCGCCCCCAGATCTATGTTCCTTCTGTCGTTTTAGCAAGGCTGTAATAGTCAATTGCCGGAGTTGCTGCCACGCTTCAGAAATGTCTACATTTTATGTTTCATACTTAGTTCTATACAGATCTAACTGTGTCTCTTTACTCTTACTGAGCTAATGGCTGCCCTCTTATCTGGCTTGATACTGAGTAAGGACTGATGAGGCTTTCCTGTTACCCGCCCCGGACCAACTGCCTCAAACTTATCCAGACATGGATGAAGGCTAAACCAACTGTCCTGGTTCCTCTCAACAGCCCTGATCCCCCCTGCTGTATCTACCTGTATCTCTATGGCCCTACACTGTTATATTTTAAGTTATATCTCATTATTCTTTGTATTTCTCAGACTCCCCCCTGAGTCTTGGTTCCTCCCAAGGTCTTTCTCATGATCTTCGGGAGTTTTTCCTTGCCACTCTTTCCCTTCGCTTGCTCACTTTGGGCTTGGACTTGTACACTTGTAAAGCTGCTTTTAGACAACAATTGTTGCAAAAGGCGCTATATAAATAACCCTGACATGATTTGATAATAACAACTTCGCTCATTTTAATCAGTAATTTAAACAAAAATACTCCTGAAGCCATTATCAGTTACACCCTTTGACTGAAAGAGAGAAAATGTGATGGTTCGTAAAAATGCTAATTGTCACGTGAGCACCGATACAGTCAGGACCTGTCCATAAGACATTAGCGCTGGCGCCAGCATAATAGACCCTTTGATCAGCTGTTGCATTGAAATTCTCAAAAATGGTTAACAAAAAAAGCAATGAATGAATCAACGGACATAATCGATTTGTATATAAACTGAGATCCTTACATTTTTTTTGTAAGAAAAAAGACTTTGTATGAGATCGCGCACTTTCATAATTAATTCATTACTAAATCCTGATAATTGTTTCTTCAGTCAAAGGTATTAATTAACGACTCCTGCAAATTTTTAAGTCCAAGTCTACTTATTTAATCTTTTCAAATTCATCCCATTTACACTGACCGAAAGAGGTATTTCTCATAAATCACTGGGCGATATGCAAAACAAAATTATGCAACAGGTTTCCTGCAAAACTGCCGACGCAGTTATCTGCTGCTGACGATAGTGATGCGTGAGTCGCTGAACAAAGGGAAAGTCACATGTAGAGCGATTATGAACGCCGCGGGGGCACCCGAGAAGGGTATATAAGTCCGGGTACCTATCGTTCGCTTCACAGAGGAAACCGGATTTCTCAGGTAAGTAAAATAAACCATTTGTCAAGCAGAAAGTTTCATACAGGTTACAGTTTATTTTTACGCAAAACCTACAGACTATGTTCTCTCGGCTATGACCTAAATGTTATATTCTGATATAAATTTCAAAGGTTTATGACAGTTTTAATTAACCTATATAGGATATCTTGCCGGAGTAATAGTTTAAAGTTAATGTCTATTAGTCATTTTAATATTTTGATGCGTTTGAATGACACCTTTGCGATGTAAGACTTCGAGATTAATCTCATTAGGGAAAAAATAACACTGAATTAATTCCATTGCCCGACTCTTTTTTCTGTCTCTAGGTACGCTTATCTCTAGCACAATGAGGGCTGTAACAGTAGCACTTGCGCTGGCAGTCATTACTGGTAGGCATCAAAAATACCAAATTCTTTTAACCCTTTACTTTTATAAGTAACCTAAACTTATTGTCACTGGAAACTTTTCAGTTTCAGTTTTTGTGATTTTCTTACTGCATTGTACCTGACTAGTGTGCGCTAATAAATAGTATTCATAGCAGTAGAATTGGGAATAAGTGATTTGCGAGTTATATTACAACCATTAGACCTCACAGATGCAGCTGCTAATGTTCTTGACAAAGGTGTGGCTAATTCAGCAGTGTTTATTATTCTAATGGGCCTTCTCGCTACAGGCTGCCATGCTCGCGCTTTGCACCAGGCCGATCAGCCTCAGACCAAATGGGAAGAGGCACTGGGCCGCTTCTGGAGCTACATCCAGGAGGTCAACACACAGACTGATACCATGGTAGAGAACATTAAGAGCTCCCAGCTCAGCAAGGAACTCGAGTAAGTCACCACAAGAGCTGATGTCCATGCAAGCAGCATATCACTTCAAATGGATGCTGTTTAAGTAAAAATGACTATTTATTCTACTCTATATATTGACTCTGTATATTCTAGAGATTAACAGGCCTTGCATTTTCTTAATTCATCAACATTCTTCATAACTGGTGCATCATATGCTAATGTCCTGCACCATGGCTTCTCTTCTGTGGCAGTACTTTGATCAGAAACACCATGGATGAGCTTACCGTGTACAGAAAGGACCTGGAGACCAAGCTGGTCCCATATGCCACAGACTCCACTGGGCGACTGCAGCAGGATCTGGAACTGCTGACAAGCAAGCTGCAGTCTGACATGGAAGACGCCAAGCAGCGCTCCACCCAGTACATGCAGGAGCTGACCACCATGATGGAGCAGAACGGTGACGACGTCAAGAACCGCATCAACACCTACACGCGCAAGCTGAAGAAACGTCTGAGCAAAGATGCTGAGGAGATCCGCAAGTGAGCATGAGCGAGGCATGGTGGAGAACTCTAGGGGTGGTGGAGAACTCTAGGGGAAGAACCTCAAAATATAGTAAAAAAAACTGATGGCATAAAACTATTACCTACTGATGCCATCTGTTATGCAGTTGTGCCATGATTAGCTAGTGGTGTTTCAGTACACATATGTTCTGGGTTGTGGCCAGAGTGTCTGTCTCTATCATTAACCCCTTCTGTTGGTGAATTTTTTTTTCAGCACCGTCGAAACATACCTGAGCGAGTTGCAGTCCCGAGCCTCCCAGAACGCCGACAGTGTGAAAGATCACTTCGAACCCTATGTAGGGCAAGCTCGCGAGGGCATGGGTGAGAAGCTGGGCACCATCAGTCAGATGCTGCAGGGCCAGGCCCAGGACCTGAGCCAGCAGCTGGAGGCACAGACCAGTGTGCTGAAGGAGCAGCTGGAGCAGACAGCAGAGAGCCTCCGCGGCTCCCTGGAGGGCCCCATCGAGGAGCTGAAGAGCATCCTCACCCCATACACCGACAAGATCCGGGAGCAGCTTCAATCTGTCATGGACAAGATCAAGGAGGCCACAGACGCCCTCCCCCCTCAGCAGGTCTGAAAGGCAAAGTGGGGGAGAAGGATGGAGCTGGATGCATGGAGCCGGGGAGAAGGGTGGAGCCGGATGCATAGAGAGGGAGGGCTGTTTGTTACTGATGCTTTTACATTCTTTTCGGTGGGTGGAAGGGGAACAAGAAAGGTTGAGAGCTGGACAAGGCTAAACCAGTCTTTGTATTGAAAAATGAATAACGTTTAATACTTATCATATCAGCTCTCTCAGTATTAATCCACTATCTTGAGAATAAACCATGAATAATGTCTTTCCTAATAGAGCAGTAGGGCATTGTTATCATTTCCTTGGCTAGTCTGTCATACATTTGTGTTTGCCCATGTTGGTCATTGGATCTCAAATAGGTTTTCTGGCCTTTTGTGCAATGGAAGAGGCAGGTTAGTAAACTCTGGGCCAAATTGGCACCTTTAAAAAATCCATCAGATCTAATCAAATGTTGTGCACCACGTTACCGGTCTATAACAGTTTCATAAACAGAGAACACTGACAAAAATGTTCTTTTGTTAGCTAAAATTCTGCAAACCAGTGTCAACCTGATTGCTTTTGTGATTGTGTGCATAGCTGTTTTTTTTAACCTGTTTGCATTAAATGTACGTAATTGTTCACAACACAACCAAAGCTGCCTGGTCGTTTTTGTCCTCTTTATGAGCAACATGTCACTGCCATTTCAAACACTTGTGTGCTGATTTTCGGCCACATAGAAAAATGCAAAATACACACTGAATAACCATAGAGAGAAAAAAAGGATTTTAAATAAATATTGACAGAAACATCCATGGTCTGTATAAAAATGTCACAATCAAAATGTAGCTAACTGTAGTAATGACCATGTCCCTGAGCCATTGTGAGACACAATACCTTGGGGCATCTACAAAAACTAAAAAAATAAACGATTTTCAAAGAAATGAAACAGAGCTTCTGTGAAATGACTCCAGTCGTTTTTCAACCTGCCATCACATGATGGTGAAGTGGTTGCTAAGTCATAGCAGGTTCATAAGTCATATCAACTGCCTTATGTCACTCCAATGCTTTTGTCATTGAGCCTCTTTAGGAACCAGACTGGGAGGTTAGAACAAGCTGGGGCAGGCAGCCTGTACACAGCAAAAGTTGATCTTTGGACCCAGAGATCTTTTGTGTGTCATCTGGCTTTGTCCATAACTCCGAACGGGGCACGGAAATGGGCAAAAGAACGTGGAGTAAATGAATGTAACGTTCAGATATTTCAGGATCTTGTCCTTTCCATAGGGACTGATCAGATCTCTCCATGCCCCTATTTGCAGGTACGTTTTCAATCGCAACACCCCCCCCCCAGCTTTCCTCTAAAACTCCCTTAGTCACGCCACCTTTGCAGTCACAATCCAGGTTGCACAATCAGACTTGTAAGGGCAATAACATGTCCCCCGTAATCTCCTGCACACACTTTGCCTGCATTTATGAATACTGAACTATAAAGTTACAAAAGCCCAAGCTAACCCACATCTGAACCTGGAGATGGAGAGACTGGTGTTAGGTTGAATAGATGTGTGGTCAAGTTTGGGAGGTTCTATTCAAGCAGACTTCATAGCATGAAGTACGGGAAGGGTTATAGATAGCTTAGTCTGTTTTTTAATATGAAAGAAACAGAGAGAGAGAGAGAAGAGAAAAAAGAGAGAAAAGACTGAAAGAGAGAAACAAAAGGAAAGAGAGAATGAAATAGAGGAAAAAGAAAAAGAGAAAAGGAAAGAGAAAGCGAAAGAGAGAGAAAATAAATACCCAGTTATCATAGCTTGGACCAGACCCAGTTCTCTGTACTTCCTTGCCCATTAAAGAATGTGCTAAAGTTCACATCTTTCAAACTCTGGGAACCACACTTGATGTACTAGCTCAGTGCAGGAAAGACATCTTCATAATCTCCATAACAAAAGAATATGTTCTCCACAACGACCCCTATACATTAAAATTGCCTGGCCTTTTCCACTACTGTTATGTAAATCCCAAGCCAAAGCTCCCACCCCCTACCAGCTACGTGTCTTCCCTTCCCGAGCACGTGTAGAAGTGCGGCCGCAATCAAATGCTTGTTAATGAGAGCCTGATTTCCCAGAATTCCTCCATTTGCCCTTCGTTTTGTTCATTCTGCCGTTTTATTCCTGCTGGAGATGGACATGTTGTGAGCTGCTCGCACATTCCAGAGGGCGGTGATAAAGGAACACACTGTGCTCATGTGCTTTGGAGATTTTAATCAGTCCCATCTCAATCACACCTACACACACACACACACACACAAACAACAAAAACACACACACAAAACAAATCCTGAAACAAAAACAAAAAGTTTCTTATAAAAACAAACGTACAGTGTCAAAATGAAACATTTTTACCAACGTCAGACATACATATACACACACAGAGTCAGACATACACATATACACACACAGACAGACAGACACACACACAGACAGTCAGACCTACACATATACATAGACAGACAGACAGACAGACAGACACACAAACACACACACACACACTTTGGACAGTGTGACTTTAGGCCAGTAGATGCCTCCCTCTTCACCACTCTAACTCTTACATTTTGGAAATAAACCACATAAAACGTTTGATGCTACAAACCCTTTATTAACATCCAGCACCGTGGCAACGGTTGTAAGAAAACAAATATTTATTTTATATGACAGGATCATGTGTTTAGGTATAAAAACACTAAACCCTTTTAATTTATGTATCTTCTTTATACAGTAATGTGAGGAACAGAGAATGAGAAATGAAAGAGGAAGATAAAAGGATTAAAGAGAAAAAGAAAATAAGAAGAAAGAGAGAGAGATTGGCAGGTGGGAAAAGAGAAAATAGAGTCAAAGGGATTTGGAGAGTGGGAGACAGAATCAGGACTGAGAATGAGGGAGAACAAGAGGAACCATGCAAGTCATAAATGCTTTGTTTTTTCCTTCGACTCTTCTGTTGTAATTCATGCTGGTTTTTTCCAGTGGAAAAAAAGGAGTCCCTTCTAACAGCGAAGATGCAAGACCTGCTGGTTCGCTGGAGGGACAAACAGGAAAACCGCAAACATTCAGCAAGTCAGCACTCCTTGTGAAACGGCCAACGGGGTGTCTTCAGCGCGGAGCAGAGCAGGTGTCAAGGGAGGAATGTCCTACAGTAACCTGATGAAACTGCAGGACACTCTCCACAACGAGGACGCAACCAACGTATCCATTTGGACATTTCTTGCCAAAAAAATAATTTAATTTTGAAAAACTATGCAAACATGCTAAATCACTAACAGTACCGTAATGTTTTTACTTTTTTTTTTCAGTTATAAGAACGTTTCCTCAGCCCTACTCTATTTTTTAAGGGAGTCTTTCTTGACTTGTTTACCTGCATCAGGAAAGTTCAGGGCACGTCTCAGCCTGCAGATTCATGCCTCAGAGAACACAAAGGATCTCAGATGGTATGATGTATATTATAGAGCTGTCTTTGTAGCTTTCTCATAAACACACAAATACACCACTCACACCCACACGTATAAACACACACACACACAAATATACCACTCACACCCACACGTATAAACACACACACACACACAAATACACCACTCACACACACACGTATAAACACACACACACACAAATACACCACTCACACACACACACAAATACACCACTCACACACACACATATGCACACACACACACAAATACACCACTGACACACACGTATGCACACACACACACACAAATATACCACTCACACACACACGTATGCACACACACACACACACACACACACACACAAATACACCACTCACACACACACGTATGCACACACACACACGCACACACACACAAATACACCGCTCACACACACACATATGCACACACAAATACACCACTCACACACACGTATGCACACACACACACACACACATACACACACACACATACACAAATACACCACTCACACACACATGTATGCACCCACCCACTCACACACTCATACACGTATGCACACATACACTCATACACATACGCAAATGAACACACACACACACACACACACATATACACACACATGCAGATGCACCCAGCTGTTGGCCTTTTAGCAACAGAGTGAATGATGCAAATATAAACATGGAATGGTTACCTACATGAGAACAGTGACACCCACCCACACATACACACACACACACACACACACACATGCATAGGTGTGTATGATTCATAAACAGCATGGCAGGTGAGAAAGCTAAACTAATTAGGACCCTCCAACCACACACCCTTCAGGGACTCAGCAGTAACAGGCCTTTATTTGTCTGAATGGCTCTGCAATGGCTGTCCTGTGCTTTACAGATGCTGCTCCCCTGTGAAGGCCTCTGGCTGTTTGGCTTTTCATATTCATAATCCAGAGGTAACTGGAGTTCGTGGCCACCCTGCGTGACAACACCACACCCTCCTCCCCCGCCACTCCAACACACACACACACACACATCCACACCCCAACAACAATATCCTCTTTTGCACCGAGCCTCACTTCCTCTCCCGAGTCTAGACACCACAGAGACCTTCCTCAGCACTTTGACCAAAGACGCTGCCACACGCCAGCCGTGATGACCTCAAGGTTTTTTAATAAACCTCACGCGGCGCGGACGCGTGATTCGATTTCCGCAAATTCGCTGCCAAGGCACGGAAATAGGAAAACAGAATCGAAAAATTCAGGCCAGTGGTTGGGCTGTGCTGAGCCCCGTGCTGCTGTTGGCCAGAGTTCTTGGCACTGGTGAGATGAGCCTTGCTGTCAACGCAGTCTGGTAAAAAATCATCATGTTGCTGCAGGCTGGTGGCAATTTGCACCACTACCAATGAACAAAGCCGTGTGGTTTTGATTCTGTCAGAAATATGAAATCACAGTTACTTTTGGACAGAAAGTGAGGAGCCCGAAGCTAAAAAGCATCAAATAAGAACTAGATAAGTGCTCTGTCTATAACTGTAGATGTGATACAATGTTTTACATGTACTGTGGTGTTTAAATAATCAAATAATGAGGGTAGTTATTAGTAAAAAAATAAATTGTTACGGCTGAACATTGACGAAACAAGAAAGGTAACAAATGTGCTAACAAATAAGCTTTAACACAGAACCTTAAAGATAACCAGTGTTTTTAAAACATTTTATTAAGCAGCCAGGGTTATTTCAAACAAGACAATAGCCGATCTAGAAGTAGCAGATACTCATATTTTAAATCTATACATTTCACCTTTAAATGCCAGAGTGCACTGATTCACACTTTGATTTAGAATAATAGTAGAAATAATTTTGTTGGGGCATGTTGGGCTGCAGTCCGTTTTCTTTTGGTGGTAGGGATGGGTGAAGGTTGCATTGTCCAGGGTGTTTTTTATAACATTAGCTATAAATTATATTAGTCTTAGTTATTCTGATAACAAATGGACTTCATACTACACAATGCAACAACATGCCATCACCTTCCTATGGGACACATTTTGTACTCTATGTATATGTTTCTGAGATATCTGTCTCAAAGGTCAGTTGTACTGCATATTTCAAGCACTGATAACAGATGCAGTCACAAACATATGCTGGTCCACTGGGATGAAGACAGATGGGATGCAGGGTTTATGTAATTTCATGTTACACAAAACATTTCATCCCTGAAGCACTGAGGTTGAAGCATACGCTTCCTTCGATAGCGCTAAGGCATCTGCGTAAACTTTACTTGAGGTCTTGATAGGTCAGAGGTGGTGCTCTGTGATTACGTCAGCACCGTGGCGCGAGTTATATAGAGCCAAGCCGTGTACGCCTCTTTATAATATATACATCTCTTTCTGGAAGAACACGAAACAGGTACAATTATTTATTGTTTTACCAAATTTGACACAAATTGTTTTCATATAAATGAACACAATCTGATTTGTTTGCGTCCGTTAAATTAACGATAAAATAAAGCACTATCAATAAATTGAGTTTAACTCTAATTTCTACTTTGGCGACATCTAGTGTAATCAAATGGTCAAATGGTTTGTGTAATTCGCAGAGAGAGAGAGAGAGAGAGAGAGAGAGAGAGAGAGAGAGAGAGAGAGAGAGAGAGAGAAACTGTATTCGTTTAATATGCCTAATCAATCAGATAAATGTTACGCAGCCGGGTGGCGCCTAACGTTCCTTTTCAAACCTTTTCTTGTATGTTCTCACACTATTCGTATAATCGGGGAATAATTTTTTTTCCTGGCGTAGTAGCATGAATGAATTGTACCATAGTAAAAATTAACAGAACATCGAAGACACGGAAATAGCTGTTAGAAATAACCTGTTCACAACATGTGTAATGGCTCAGTACAATTTTCCATGTAAATGTTTGTTTGTAATATTTAAAATACCATTTTCTCCGTTAAAGTCCCCCAGTATGAAACTGTACCTTGCCGTCGCCGCTCTGTTGCTTGTGCTGGTTGCACACACAGGTAAGAGTTTTCATCCGTATCCTCACCGACGCCCTCCCTGAACACCTCTTGTGTTAAAACGTCTTTTACCACTAATAAGTCACTACTGTGTCAACGTTCTCCAACAGAGGCAGAGGATGAGCATATAACAGTGGCACAGTTACCCGACATCCAGACAAGCCTCAAGGAGTTTGGAGATGATCTGACCGAGAAGACCCTTGACGCCCTGAAAACGTTGGGTGAGAGCGAGTTTGCCACCAAGACCAGGTAACACAGAGAGCAAGCAAAGGATAATAATCAAAAACATTTATTCAAAACATTCATCCAGCCTGTCAAAATGTATGGTCCGAAACATCCAAATACTAATCGGATCTGCGTTATAATGACGGTAACCTGTCCGCTATGTTTTTATTGTTATGCATTTATTTTTGTCTGTGGCTTGCCTTAGGTCATGGTTTACTGAACATTTTGCAAAGTTCAAGCAGAAGATTGACGAAACCTTCACCACGTCCAAGTAAAAACTGGACCCGTGGGCCTTGCTGTCCCTCGCCTGTGCTCTCCCTCAAGCTGCTGGCGTTAGCACCCTCCTATGCCTGTTTGCGCCTGACGTTAATGCATCGCTAAGCATTACTGACAGCCACATCTGTTACAGCTTCCACTCGTTGCGCTCGTGTGCCCCACTAGCTGCATGATCTGTGCAATACCTTGTTGTTTTAACAAGTTAAGCCCGCGCGCTGAAATTCTTGAAATGTTCAAATAAGTGCTGGAAATTGCCCAAACAATAAAAAATAAACCAAAATTGTTTTGACTGGTTTGTACGTTGTGAAAAAATGGTTAATGTTAGTAGTATTCTTGAGGTAGTTGACATTATAAACGTAGAAAACGTAGAAATATAACCGTACAAAATAAACCCAGAAATATAAATGTAGAATTTTTTGATAATCATTGATAATGTTTGGCGTTTAATAAGTAAACTAATTAAACTTCAACTAGTTCAAAAGAACTAAAAAATTCGATCCTATCAGCTCAGTCTTATCTGCCCTGCACTGGCTCCCAGTTAAATTCCGTATCGATTATAAAATCCTTTTATTAACATGTAAAGCCCTGCACAGGCTCGCTCCTGATTATCTGCAACTTTTTTCCTGTTATGAACCTCCACGTTTACTAAGATCACATGGTGCTGCTTCTTACTTGTTCCAATAATTAATAAGTTAGCAGTTGGGGGAAGAGTCTTCTCTTATAAAGCCACTCAATTATGGAATAACCTTCCAGAAAATGTCCAGGACTCTGACAATCTAGATCTTTAAGTCTAGGTTAAAACCTTATTTAGTTTAGCGTTTGGTAATTAATATTAGATAAAGGCTAAAGATCCAGGGGTTCATGGGCAGAGGGTTTTATGGTAAACTGAGACACTGGTGCTGTTCTCCCATCGCTGCATGCAATCACTCAAGTTTGTCGATGTTGGAGTGGATGGATGCCAATGTCTCAGGGCGCCCCCAGATCTGTGTTACCTTCTGGTTCTGTCTTTTTAGCTAGGCTGAAATAGTTGTATGTTCCATACTTAGTCCCATACAGAGCTAATTGTCTCTCTTTACTCTTACTGAGTTAATGGCTGCCTATATGGCTTGATAATGAGTAAGGGCTGATGAGGCTTTCCTGTTACCCGCCCTGGACCAACTGCCTCCAACTGATCCAGACACAAATGGAGGATTGATCAACTGTCCTGGACCATCTCAACATTCCTGTTCCCCCAAAGCTATGTGTTTGTCTATTGCCCTGGACTGTTATATTTCATAAGTCATTATTCTTTGTATTTATTTATCTTGTTGTGGTGACCGGTGTTGACCAGAACAGGATGGGCTCCTTTCCCTGATTGGTTCCTCTGAAGGTTTCTTCCTCATGCTCTTAGGGAGTTTTTACTTACCACTGGCTTGATCACTTGGGGCTTGGACTCAGACATTTTGAGATAACAACTGCTTGACCTAAAGATGCTTTGAGACAACAACTGTTGTAAAAAGTGCTATATAAATAAATCTGATTTGTTTTGATTTAATAAGTTGTGTAACCATTTGTGCCACCGTACTTAATATTAAAGAAATGAAAACAATTTAAGAATTTCTTAGTACACAGTTGAGAGAATTAAATGATTTTAACAAGCAAGAATATAATATAACGATAACGGTGGACCATGTGCAAGCATTCAGTCCCACTTTGGTTGTGTATCCAAACATGTACAGCAAAGGATGTTAGAGAATCATTCCTCCATCATTCAACATAACCAGGTTAAAGTCACAGTTTGTTCATTGTTAATAATCAACACTCTTCTCAGATTAAATGGCCCCCCTTTCCAGAAAGAAGCTGGTGATATGGGGAGCGAATCACAGCATTTATTTGATTTCCTTAACCTAAGAAGCCAAAGTAAACAACTCCCAGCTCTTTAAAACAAAAATGGTACCTTGGCGTAAGGGTTGAAAGTCCCTGCATCCGTGGCAACTGTCAGCAAATTCAACGTCCATTCATCAAAACAATCAAACACTACCTCCAGCACATCCACTGGGAACCGTGGCAGCACAATGTTGTCACAACCTTTTATTTGAACGCACTGCTATCAGAGCCCAGGTGTTTTTTGTTTTTTTTTATAGAATGAGGTAAATCATCTGAATTAGGGTGTTTAGTTATTTCACATGACATCACAGCGGACCGTTGTTAGCCATTCCCTCTCGACGGCTGAAGCAAACACGAATGGATGAACACTGTTGTTTTGTCTTCACTCTCTAGTTCTCCTTGGGTGAATTATGATTCCTGCAATGCCAAATTCAGGGTACTGGAGACTTCATCTCCAGCAAGGCTGTGCAGCTGACAAAATGGCAAAAAAAAAAAAAATCGATGTCTATAATCGACTGTGGAGTTGTCACCAACCACCGCCACTGCAAATAAAATGCAATTCTCAAATAATGAGTAACTCATTTCTCTGAATGCTAAGTTTGAAATAAACCAAAGCAAATCACACCACCTTATTTCCCAAGACTGGAGCATGACTGAAACTTACAGTATTTAATCATAAAAACAACAGAGGAAGGCACTCCACAGGTTAGACTGTTCAACTCTAAAGTCCCAAAGAGACAGAGGCTTCCATCTGAACTCTTAATGGTATTTTATGCACTTTTAAATGCTAATTCTGATATTATCTGTAAACTCCAGGATTTGACAATGTACACATTACTGTACAAAAACATTTAATGCCTGTGGAAAGTAACTCATTTAGAAGGTGTCATCACTCTGTAACAGATGTCCAGGTTGGTGGTGTTTTTCCTGGTTATCATTCTACAAGGTATGGACTTTCTTTATTTAATGCATGTTCAAGTTATTTTTTTTGCTGGGTTTTGAACGCGTCATTAGAATCTGAAATAACATTCCCCCATCATTCTGTTAAATGTTAACAATGGTGCAAATAATGGTCAAGTAACATTCTAGTGGAATCTGTTTCTCCAAATGTTTCTCCATTCTATGTCCAAATAATTATTTAGTGTCAGTGTCTATTCATGCTGGTCACAAAGCAGTTTAGTGTTTTCCGCACCTCTGTTACATCTTATTTGTGTCTATCACACACCCCTTGAGAGTGACCAGACCAGCAGCGCTGAAGTGGAGGAAGCCTTGAGTTGTAAATGTGCCTCCACTTTGATCTTTGTGGCATTCAGTGTCCACCTCTAAAACACTTGCTTACTTCTCCCTCTTCGGGTCTCTCACAGCGTGGATAAGCACAGCAGACTCTCCAGCCACCACAGATGACGCAGGGAATAATCTGGAGTGGGTAATGGAGGCATACGGGTATGGAGACACCCACTGTGGGCATCACAATGTTTAACCGCTGGCATGGACCTCACTTGGTTATATAAGACTTTGTGTTCAGTACCTTGAAAAATAACCCTGTGTCAGATTTAACGTGCAGACATAGTGAAATCCTAATGGGATTAAGCGCAGGTTTGGCGTCGAGATACATTATTTGTGTGTGTGTGTGTGTGTGTGTGTGTGTGTGTGTGTGTATGTCTGTCAGTGAATTAAAGGAAAAAATTGTGAGTACAGGTGGTGTGGTGGCTGAATTGGTCAGCATGTACTATGAGGACCACGTGAAGCCCATGACTGACCCCTACATCCAGTGGGCTAAAGACAAATCCACCTCTGTTTGGGACAATGTCAAAGACAGTGTCTCCAGCTACACATCCACCTAAAAGCTCACAGGAAACTCAACATTTCTGCAGCAGCACATCAAATAAACAACAAAAAAATTTAAGAACCCAGGATTTTCCCACAGGGGCGTCTTTAAGCAATGAACAAATTAAAATTTCAAAAGAGATC
>JAOXYF010000008.1:779047-790943 GCA_028565775.1 Sternarchorhynchus goeldii
CAAGATTATAACGGCTCTGGTGTTGGGGTCAGCACCGATCCCTTTTTAAGTTTAAAATGCGTAAAAGCACCACACAGATTTATGTACTGCATCAAGGCTTTTTGATTTTGTGAGGAATCTCTGTTTGAAAAAAATAAATTAAAACAAAATCAAGACGAGCCATGCCCATACATGTAAAGCAAGGTAAGACCAATTCAGTTTATTTATATAATTCTCTTGAGGTTTATTTTACCATTATTTTTTCATTGAAAATAAGAGACATGCTGTTAAAAGAAAGGTCCAGAAAGCCACACTAATAATATTCAAACCAATCTTTTCATGGATAAGGAAGCCTAACAAGAGGTAAGAAAGAAATTGGATGATAAGTATTTGTTTTCAGGGTATTTTATGGCTAATTTAAGACATGGGTCGGAACTGAAGTTGCGGAAAGTTGTTTCTGAGAAATGTTTTTGCATGCTCCTGAAATAATGGATTTTTAGAGATGTGTGATTGTCATCTGATCACTGTAAGGACATTCAGAGGGTTTCTAAATGTAACAGATTGTGTGTGTATGTAATGACGAGAAACTAGCAAGCCTTTATGCCAATAATAGCATTATATCCGAGGGACAATGCTAACTACAATTACTGAGATAATCCAAAGATTATTCCAGTGCATCAAATAGACATGAATGCTGGTAATTGGCATAAAAGTCAATTTGGCTCACAAAGCTCATGCTTACATGCATGCACACAAATGTATGAACACACTTGATACCTCTGAGCTTCACTGTGTCTTTGGCAGCTGTTGACTGGCATAGCCAGTTTATGAGAACCCTGTCCACTTCCTGCTCCTCCCATTATATACAGAAATAACCACAAAATGTGTACAAGTGGGTGTGTGCATGAGAGTCCTCAGTGAGTGGAGATGAAGGACACTTAAATACTGTTTTTTAGCCATTTAGCTCAATTACCCCCCCCCTTCATTTCGCAGGTGCCTCTAGCATCTGATAAACACCGAGAACATTAAAGGGCAGCAATTCTCCTCTTGAAATTCTCAGGCAAGGGGACTGAAAATGGTTCTATCAGTGCTCAGTAGGAGACCTAATTTACTGTCTGACTAGAATATAACAGAAATTGTTGAAATGGATGTCATTAATGTTAAGATGAATGTGGTTACGATTAATGTGGGTTTCTGTACAATCAGAATGTTTGTTAAATGTGTGATGATTGCTCACAAAACCTTTGTAATTAATCACAAATAAGGAATGTAAATACTTTTTGTTGTCAATTTAGTGTAAGTGAAGTCTTAAAATGTTACTTAAATTAATGTATACTTATATTAAGTTTATTGTGAAATAAAGTAAAATCAAATCATTGGTAGTTTATGACTGCTTACGACATCTTGGCACTTTTGTGAGATTAAACTGTAATAATAATAATAATAATAATAATAATAATAATAATAATAATAATAAGTTAAACTTATATAGTGCCTTTCTAATACCCAAGGACACTTTACATAAATCCTAAAAAAAAAGCATTAATACTAAGTGGAAGAGAGAAAATAGAGAGAAAAAAGGTGAGTTTTAAGCTGAGTTTTAAAGGACGAGAAGGATGAACAGAGGCGAAGATGTTGCGGGAGGGCATTCCACAGTTTTGGGGCCATTACACAAAATGAGCGCCCTCCAGCAGTGACAAGTTTGTATTTTGGAACCACTAGAAGACCTGTGTCAGAAGACCTAAGTGTTCGGTTTGGGATATAGGGGTGAAGAAGTTGTGCTAAATAGACAGGAGCCAGACCATTAAGGGATTTATATGTTAGGAGCAGGATTTTAAACTGTATACGCAGGGGGATGGGCAACCAGTGGAGCTGATGAAGAATAGGCGTGATATGAGCCGATTTTTTAGTGTGTGTAAGAAATCGAGCAGCTGAGTTCTGAACATATAGGAGAGACTGTATGGATTTCTTAGGGACGCCAAGAAAAAGTGCATTGCAGTAATCTAAACGAGACGAGATGAAGGCATGGACCAGGATTTCAGCGTCTTTGTCTGACAGCACGGGGAGCAAGCGAGCAATGTTCCGCAGATGGAAAAATGAACTTTTAACTAAAGCCCTCATGTGAGGTTCAAAGTTGAGTGAAGAATCAAAAAGAACACCAAGGTTGCGTACCACTGTAGAAGACTTCACAGCCATGCCATCAAAGTTGAGAGTAAAATCTGGGAGTTTTGAAATAATAGTTTTTGAACCAACAAGCAGGACTTCAGTTTTGTTTTTATTTAACTGCAGAAAGTTAGAGTGCATCCAGCATCTAAGATCCAACAGGCAGGAGATGAGGGCAGAGGGAGGCAGAGTGGAGGTGGATTTAGTACTAATATAAATCTGTGTGTCATCAGCATAGCAGTGGAAGTTAAGGCCAGGTATGACAGTACCTGAACACCGTGTGTGTCTGAAAATATGACACCTTCTAATACTTGCTAGGTAGATGAGCACAGAGCTTCCATACAAAACCATTAAAGGACATTTTGGATACCACACTTGACTTGGCTGATTGACTACATATGGGGTTAGTGAACCCCCACCTTTTTGCCCCACCATACCATTTTTTTGTTCATTTCCTCTCTACAAACACACACAAAAATACAGACTTGTAAAAAGGTTTTTTTTTCCCACATACTTCTGTCATGCACTAAACTTAGCAAAAGTGATTTTGATGCAGCTTCGCTGTCCACAAGGTGTCCACCGAGGAAAGATCAAAAAGTGTAGAAATGAGTGAGACCAGCAACACCTGATGACTAGAGAACTCAGATCATCTCACTCATTATTTTAAACCAAAGCATGCAGCCCACAGGTCTTCATCAGTAAAATGGTTGCAACATGCATATCATAATAGTGATTTTGAATAAAAACAAATGAAGTTACAGAGTCAGCCTGTAGGCACTTTACACATTTACCTTTCAGTTCTTACTTTATTCTAACAAGTCTTTAAAGAATATTCATGACCTCCAGAAGCCAAAATTAATAAGATCAACCACCAAAGAGGAGCTCTTTCATTAACAGTTCCTCATTCATCCCTTCAGAGAATAAACTTTTCCGTATGTAGGCATCTTTTGGTTTGTTTTCCACATGGGCATTGTGTCGATGCGCTAACCTCACCAAGCCCACCAAGCCTGCAGCTCCTGAGCGATTCCCCATTTTGAGATGTCTTGGCAAACCTCCTCAAACGGAGGGCGTTCTCTCTCCACCCTTGTGGAGGATTTGCAAATGTGACTGAATTTTCACATAGGGTCATGAACTCTGAATGATAAGGACCAATAGGTGGTGGCAGTGAAACTATACAGTTTAGCTCTAGCCAATAGCAAAATAGGTTAGAAAAAAAGGGGTCCAAAGAGCACAGTGATGAAGACAGCTAAACCCTGACTAGATTTGCATGGTTAATAGTCATGGATGGGTCTATAGTCACAACATATTCATAAAGGCTTGTATTGTTCTCTATACTACTCTACTCTTCTCTACTCTACTATACCATACTATACTCTATATTACTGACTGTAGCTGTTATGCTTACACATAAACTACTAACCTTGGTAACTAAAAAGAAATAGTTTAGCTATTTAAGTGTATTTATATTTATGTATAAGTACACTTTGAAGTATAAGTAATAAATATTTATAAGTATGCATGTAAAATGCATGATTTCCTGTCATGATAGGTGCATTTGATACCCATCTAAACACACATACACACACACAAACAACAGTGTGTACAGACAGTCTCAAGTAAACAAGCCAACGTGTCTGAGGTGAAAGAGACTTAGGACTGTAAATGTGTAGCAATCTGATTACACAACGGAAAGAGCCCATAAGTGCTCTGGGAGGACTGAATGTGAGCCTTGTGATATGAAGGTTATTACAGCACCAGTATATATTATAGGAGATTAGATTTGCTCATCTGTAATGACACGACCATTAGTCTTTATTAAACACTACTGTCTGTTTTATCAAAAGTTCATTATCAAAGCTAAATAAATGACAAATTGATATTAAGATGATCAAATCACTCCAAATTTGTAGAATGACCTAACAGTTAATTTTCTTAACACCGAGGTTTTTTAGATACATTATCTCACGTCCACTTCACAACCATTCTAACATCCATACAATTGTGTTCTCTTTGCCTCTAACTCCCTCCCACACACACACACACACACATTATCTTGGAGAGTTGCACTTTGGCATTTAGACAGTCAACTCAACACATTAGTGCTCGTATATATAAGATTGGCCAAGACATCTTACGTGCTAACCAGCTTAACATACCTTCTATTGAGGAGCAACAGTGAGTAGAGCTTTCTCTGTGTTCTTATAGTGAGTAGAGCCATCTCTGTGTTCTTATAGTGTGTATAAGCTGTGTTCTTATAGCCCCCTCACACAATAGTAGGACATTTTACATATGTTTTAAGTTCTAAAACAGTAGAACCAATTCTAAAAGATTAGAATCTATTGTAATTATTTTAACTGTTGCTAGATATATGGCACAATGTTAGTAAAGATGGCTGAAATAAATTAGAATACTTTAAGAATGAAATGTTTAAGTAATGAAACTTTGTGTATAGTGATCCTCTCAGTCTCTTTCTTCAGATTCTGTTCATCAACTATTGCTTTTTATCACATCAGTCAAACAATCAGACAAGCAAAAAACCTTGTTAGGACAAAGAACGCTGAGGGATTACATGAAGTTAGCTTGGTTTTCCATGCAATCTTGCAGTACCCTTCACTGCTCAACAATGAACTGATGCCCTCTTGTGGCTTGTTTACCAATATCTACTGGTGTTCTAACGTTGCCCTTCCTCTATCCTCTACCTCAGGTCCAGAGGAGTTACCATGTACAAACTGATCTTCATCACCGTCCTTATCGCAGTCCTCACTTTGGGTGTGTGATTCATACACACATGTACACACACACACAGACACACACACACATGTACACACACACAGACACACACACAAATTCAATTCCAAATGATTGTTTTCTGCGGATTCGCTTTACAGATGCAAAAGATGAAATCAGAGAAACAGACAGACTGAGCGCTGGTGGTGCTGCCAGATCAATTATCTTAAAATGTTTTGCCCTCCGTTGCTCATTAACCAGATGCTGGTGTTTTTCCCACTGCAGGCTCGGAGAGCTTCCGGGTTCCCCGACAGGCTGAGGATGAAGAGAAGGGAACGGTCGATACTGTGATCGGCACCCTGAAGTCTTACTATGACCACAGCATGGACACCGTCAACGAATACGTGGAGAACATTGTGGGCCTCGATCTAGAAGAGAAGGCTAAGTGAGTGTAGATTTTATATCCCTCCTCAGCCTGCTTCTGCACCCATTTTAGTGATGTAGTGTGCTTCTTCTCATATTCATTCTTAATTTCAGTACTTAATTTCAGCGGTTGTTAAGCACTTTTGGTACTTCCCAAGCACCACTCTTTCTCTTCCTACCAGGAGCTTGTTCCACGAGACCACCACGGCAGTGCGAACATATGCAGGCATCTTCCAGGATCAGCTCTACCACATGCTCTACCCCCAGGACTCTTAAGCTCACCTTGCCTCATTTGAGCTCCTTCTTGTCGACTCTTGACCAACCATGCTAGAGACCCTCACCACCACAACTAGGAGGAGAAAGGCAAACCTCACCACTGAGCACTCGTCTTCCACCATGCCTGGAGATCAAACACTCTCCTCCCTTTCTTGTGGGTCACCCTTTCAAATGTGAACCCTGCAAGCCACCCCATCACCCTGCACCACCAACACAAGACCATAACACCACCTTAACCACACCAAGAAGCAAACATGCTGTGAGCAGTAAGACTATTAAAATGGGCGAAGACGCTTCGGCCAGAAATAGTGAACAACAGAAGTGGTTTAATGCTTGTGCTATAGTGGTGCTCTGGTGCACTTTTCAGCAATTATAAAATATAAGAAAATGATAATTTATGTCAGTGTATACAGAGTGTAAAGCACCATGATGGATTATTGGATCCCGTTTGGTGATTGTATGTCAGCAATGCAATGCAGTGTATTACTATAATAGAATAAAAACAAATATTTGTAAAAAGTACAGGAATGTGGCCACATTTGTTACTGTGTTTGTTTTGAGCTATAAAATACTATTAAATATAAATAAGAATAACTAGTAAGAATAACCTCAAAATTTAATTTGATTTAATTACATTTGATTAAATTAACCTCAAAATCGAATTATATTCCATATGTCAGTGTTAACCTGTTGATTGCAGTTCATTGAAAAAGTAACATCTACAAGGTAATTAAATAACAGTCCCACACATTTTCACTTGTGATTTTATCAAATGTCAAAAACAGTTTTTCGGCATTCTAAGAAAGTTGAGGGTGTCAGAGGTACTGATAATAGTTTTTTTATTACTACAAGATAGACTTTTGTTTACTACAAAAATTATATTTCTGTTTTTAAATTCCAGCTGTCAGCATTGTAAAAAATGGGCTCTGAGCTGAAAAAACTTTGCCCTTCCATCATACATCATACTGTATGTTTCTATAAATACCCTGGATGATTGGCAATGAAAAACTGCAATATAGATGAGATTTAGTTTCAATAACTAACTCATGATTAAATCTGTCATATTCATAAACAGCTCCAAACAAAATATATGATGTAATAATTTATAGGTTTTTCTTTTTGTCTTCTCTTTGACAAACATTTTTATCTGGGAAGTCAGGGTGTAGACTAAACTGCCGGTGTAGACTGAATGTGTTCCCTTGAGCCTTCCCTTCAGAGTGATGAAACCTTCGATTCTGTAAACTTTAACTTTGAGTCAACAGGTTTCAACAGGTTTCTGTGAGGCACTGATAATGTGGGGCACTGATAATGATGGCAATCAAAATAAATTATTACTAAAGTCAATAACTGACACAACAGGATGAATCATGGGATCTGAGCAGATGGTTGTAAGCTCTCTCCTGGCCTTAGCTGACATGAACTCCACAGCACACTTAGGGATTTCACTCTTGACCAGGTAGAGTCAAGGGCTTGGCCACCCTTTTGGCTTGGGGGATAATATTAGCATGTTGTACAACATGCTAATATTATCCTTTCATTGCTAACGTTGTAGAAATCGCATGCAAAATTGTATTGTCTTGTGTGTGTGTGGGGGGGGGGGGTGAGGGAGTGGGGGGTGGATGTATACAACTGCTAGGAAACTATTGATAGGGATGTAGTAAAAGTATTTACTTATTGTAATTTTTTATATTTTATTATGGTTGTTACTCAGCAATTCCTGAACATTTCTTGTAGTGTGGCAGGACAAACTATCCTGCCAAAATAGGCCACAGCTAACAGGAAGCATGACTACCAACGTAGATGTGTACTACAGAAATGTTGCAATGTTTCCTGCCACGTGTCTCATCACTTTCTTCAGTTTCTCTAGTGCTTTCAATACCATCCAACCTCTCTTGCCTGAGTGAAAAATGGATAGGATGCAGGTGGACAAGTCCATGATTGCCTGGGTCACAGACCACCTCACTGACAGACGCCAGTATGTGCAGCTGGGTAACTGCCAGTCTGGTTGTCTGGTGAGCAGCACTGGAGCACCATAGGGAATTGTACTCTCCCCCGGTTGTATCAGGGACAGCAATTAAAGAGAATACAGGGACCTTGTGAACAGTTATGTTGAGTGGTGTGGGAGGAGCCATCTGTTCCTCAATGTCTCCAAGACAGTGGGAGATGATGGTGGACTTTAGGAGGAAGAGGACCACAACCAGGCCAATGTACATCATGGGTACAGATGTTGAGCAGGTAGATTCCTACAAATATCTGGGTGTCCTCTTCGACAAACAAACAGGACTGGAAGGCCAACATAGGGTGTGTACAGAAAGGGATGAACAGACTGTACTTTCTGAGGAAACTCAGGTAATGTACATGTATGTATGCTGATGATCTTCTACCAGTCTGTCATTGCAAATGCAGTCTTTTTTGCCACAGTCTGCTGGGCAGAATGCAGTTTATAACATACTGAAACCTTTCTGCCCTTAATGCTGATATGTACTTACATGTAAAGACATGTGCTGTTCTTGGTTAACATAGTATTTTTCAGTAGATGTGCTTGGTCATCGCCTCTCTACATCTTTACACAGCCACCTGCATAACAACTACTGAGTTATTTCCGGTTTATTTTATTATGGTCATTTAATATATTATACCAATGCAACTTACCATACAATTGTATCTATCTTCTGCTGCACCTTATACACTTTCTATTTCATTCATATAACTGTGATTAGGATACTTTGCTTCCTGTCTTTCTGTGCTGTGCCGTTGTGACACTTGATTTTTCCTCTGGGGTTCTGTCTATGACACGTCAGACCAGGCCACCTTCTCCCACAGCTCCATCATCTAGTTCTGATGCTCACATTCCCATTGTAGGGGCTTTCAGGGTAGGACCTGGCACCACATGTCTGTGGTTATGCAGCACCAGCTAGCTCTGAAGCATTGTGTGCTCTGACACCTTCCTATCATAACCAGAATGAACTTTTTCAGCAATTTGAGGTACAGTAGTTCTTCTGGACCAGACAGGATAGCCTTCACTCTCCACATGTAACACTGAGCCACAGGTGCCCATGGCCCTCACGGTTCCACCAGTTGTCCTTCCTTGGACCACATACAATAGGCAATAACCACTCATACAGGAAATACCCCCACAAGTCGTGAAGATGCTCTAACCCTTAAACTGATAATAAATAAGGTGTTGCATTGGAATATAATCTAAATCCTAGAGTGATGTTGAAACAAACAACACCATTTAAATTTCATTATTTTTAATAAACAATTGGAACTGTTTTTAACAGTCCATACCTTAATGCCTGCTAGTGGAAGTCAGAATCACCAAGCTTTTCATGCCTTTTCCTAGGTTACTTAAAAGAATTACATTAATCCTATATTATTTTATAGAAAACTTATATAGATGCAAACTATATAGGAGTATATATAGGAGTATATATAGGAGTATATATAGGAGTATCAGAAAAAAACTTATCTTAGCTTCCTACATTTTGTCACTACAAATGCTACACTAAGATTAGTCGGCTATGCAAGGAAACATCTTACAGCTTGATCATGAAGGCAGCTTACAATGTATACAGCATGAGAGGTGTGTTTTAACAGAGTAATAGGATTCAATGTCTTGCTTGAGTGCCCATAATAACAGATGCTCATCTCTCCTGAGGGCAGCCCTGAAACCCAGAGTCTGTGAAAACACAGAGAGTTACGTGATTGTACTGACAAGGAGTAATGTTAAAGGAATGTTTCCATCCTGGGCCAGAAGCCACCTCAGGTAAATGATCCTGCATGTCTCCTCTCACTTACTCGTGCTGTGTAATTAAGTGTGAGCTCTCACTGTTGTAAACAACCCAGGCCGTCTGTGGTAGGTGATACTGTCGCCTTCCTAAACCATCATCAGTTTGTACAACTATGCTATTTCAGCATTCAGTACAGGACAAATGCATGGGCATATAGGTGACAACAACAAACAAGCAAAAAAGTGAACAAACAAACTGTATTACACACACACACACACACACACACACACACACATACACACACAGACACAGTCTCTTATCACCTGAGGACAATTACTTGATAAATACCTTTAAACAATGAAGTCAGCGCTATTATGCTAATATGTCCTTTCCCTAATAGGATATTTATTCTGAGGTCTATTTACTAGGCTAATCTTTTGGTCTCAGGTGTTGCAAATTTACATTTTATAGCTGGCAGTGCACAAATTCTATTTTTATTCCTCAAACCCATTTCCACTTCATATTTAATTCACTTTAATGAAAGCAATTAAAACTGCAATGTACAGACAGCCCTCCTATCCACCCACCCACACACACACACACGAATAGAGCTGTAGAAGCACAAAGGAAAGACAGCTGGATATGCCTATCATTAATATTGCCTGTTAAATAGTTTGACTAAGGAAATGCTGTTTTAACATCAGCAAAACTGGGTTCTGCTTTCATTGTTTGCTATGTTGCTATGTTTGCTAACGTGGCTAATAACGAACGCAAAACAGCAGGGCGCGGATCCCAGCAGGTCGTACTAGATATTGATTGTTTAAGCGTTCCCTTCACGAACATGGGTAATTCTGAACCACTAGAGGGCAGCAAACACACAACAAAGAAAACACTACCCACCTCTCTCAAGGGGATGAGGCAGATGGCGGAATAGAGAAATAAGATGAACAACCGAAATTCTCAGTGTGGGTGTGTCAGGGTCGCACATTCGCATTCCCGGCTCAACAACATTTCTATTCTCATATAAATGTAATTGCACACATAGAAACACAAACAGAAGGAATAACAGCTGTGTCCATTTATTTTCCGATCAGCACCAGAGCCCTTTCACCATCTGTCTCTGCTATTCTCCACTTTTTTTTACTTCTCTCTCTCTCTCTCTCTCTCACCAACCCATCAGTGCTCCCGCTCCTCATTTCTCTTTCCTCCTCACCCCTCCTTTCTCTCATCCATCTCGTGCAGGAGTAGTTTTTTGTATTTCCAAAAGCAGACGCTCTTTGCTGCCCCGCTCATTAGCCTCCCTTGTTTTTTTCCTTTTCTGTCTTTTCATGCTCCTCTTATAGGAACCATTTCTAATTCATTACGAATTCAATTTCTGTTGAGCTCTTGCCTCATGCGTGTTACCTTTGGGCTTCCATTACACCAATATAGAAGCGAATCTGTTCTCGTCTTCTGTACCTTCATCGCTGTCTGGCGTTCCAAAAAAATTCTTCACCGACTAACACACACACACACACACACACACACACACCCACGGGTTATTAGGGTTTGATAGACAGGAACCAGACTAGGTGCTGTACCAGGCCAAAAGCGCTCAACCGTAATAACACTCCGATCCTCCTATCAGTGATGTATAACACGATTCAGCGCCCTCTCCCAGCCCTGCATTTATCTACCGAGACGTCCGTTAATCTCGCTAGTACAGCACTTAAAGTAGAGAACTGGTCCATTTAACCCACCATCAGTGGCAATAAATTAAATTCCTTGTATACTTCCTTGTATATTCCTTGAACTTGTATACTCTTTTCATTCGAAAATGTGAATAGTTCCTTAACATATATAGTACTTTGAATAAAAAAATATACCATAATATCGTTTTGTGTCAAATGCAAAGTGTGTGAAAGGGATGATATATGAAAAATGGTACAGTACATCAAAGAGAGATCATTATCATTTAAAAAACAATATGTTTCTATAGCCTATAACGGACAAAGAAAAGTCAAGATTATATCTGATTTTTAGATTTTGGGCTCCCACTCGGTGTCATTTGATTCTATTTTCTCTCTCCGTTAATGTGCAGTCAGCTCCAGTAAATGCTCCTCCCCCTTCTCCGTCTATTCCCGCCGCCCTCGCGCTGTCTCTTACAGCGAGGGATCTGTCCCGCTCCCAGAGGCTTGCTAACAAGCACCGGCAACACGGCGATATCGCTATTCGAGATTTTCTCTTATGAAAAAAAAACCCGACTTGAGTAGCCGGTGATGTTATCGCGTGTCCTTCATGCAACATTCATTTAGCGGGGCTGGCAGCTCGGCTGTCAAACAGAAACGAAGCAGCTTAGTTCTGGCTCTTGTAATATTTATGATGGTGTTCCCAAATCTCAGTCCAGAGTGTTTCCCCCAGTGTAACAATACTGATGTTACCGCCAGTTACCAGATGTAAAGCTGAATGAAGTGGGATTTTAAGTAGTAGGGTGGGAAAACACTGATTTATAACAAGGAATGCGGGAAAGGCCTAATATCTCTCTCTCTCTCTCTCTCTCTCTCTCTCTCTCTCTCTCTCTCTCTCTCTCTCTCTCTCTGTGTGTGTGTGTGTGT
>JAOXYF010000008.1:791043-802762 GCA_028565775.1 Sternarchorhynchus goeldii
AAACAGGGGAGATGTAATACAGCTGCTGGAGATGGTGGATATGGCCCCAAACACTCAGTGCCCCTTCATCCAGCCGCAGTCGCACTGTAATCATCTCAACACAGCCGCTATGTCCCACGTTGCCAGGGTTACCCACCTATTGTACTCTGTAGCCTTCTCTCTTCTTTTTTGTGGATGGAAAACAGAGACGAGCACTTTGTGCTTTGTCAGACTGGGTGGCCCAAAGCCGACCTCGTGGTACTGACTCCACATGTGAACGCGAGGTGCCGTGGCGATGGGTTCGTTTCTGCCCGCCTGCACGGAAATTGTGTTCTCTGAGTGAGATCGACCCGCCCCCCACACCCACCTTCCCCTAAAGCACACATTCATATTGAGCGGCGGAGGACGGCAGGGCGAGCCAGGTCTCGTGTACCTTACGTGTTTATGTGTCTAGGGGAGTATGTAGCCTCAAGCCAAAGATGTGTAACCATGAAGTCTGGAGACATACTGTAAGCATATCTAGTGGGGGTTTCATACAGGGTCTGCTACACTGATAAACAACAAGAAACAGCTCAACCGCTGCAGGCAGAACATGAGTCACCTCACCACACACAAAAACACATACACACACAATTACACATGCCCCCCCCCCCCACACACACACACACACACCCCAACAGGAATGTTGTAAGATGTACCATGTCTGATAACAGTACTGTGACTGCAATATTGATTTGACACCTGAGAAACTTCATGATGAACAACACACCAAGCCAACAACTGAGCAAGTTCAATAACACATCTGTTTGAGCAGGTGCTTTTAGATTTAAAACATTTACACTTAAAATGTCATTATTCATAACACAAAAGCAAACATTTAACAACTAAGAGCATATATTAGCAGAGGTTCAACCAATCACCTACTTATTTTACAGATAAACATATTTTCCTCCCCCATCACACTTGATCGTACATCATGGAGGATGGGTTCCCTGTTGAGTCTTGGTCTTCCCAAGGTTTCTTCCTATCTTGCCAGAGAGATTTTTCTTGCCACTGGAAGCTCAATAGGGACCTGGGTCCATACAACTGTAAAAACTGCTTTTTGACATGTGTTATTAAAACTGCTATATAGTTTTGAACTGATTAGGTCAGAGGAAAAAACATGAAACGTATTCATTTCCATTATATTCTTTTGCATCCATGTGTTCTGGTGATTTTCGTTTCTTTTTCCCATCAGCACTGGGCGACTCCATGGGATAAAGGGTTTGCCTCCAGTGAACCTCCAGTGAATCAGCAAAGGGTAATTTACTGCCCCAGTAAGGACCCACTGAGGATGTAAATCAGCTCTATTTGTGCAATAAACTGGTACCTGAGCCTCAGACGAATAGAGTCAATGGGACAGTTTGATACGGGGTTGATGGGCCACATCCCCACCAGTGCTAGTATCCTGTTAGTCTTAAATCACATCCTCTATGTAATACCCAGGGTCTAAAAACACTGTCCAAATCATGTATAATATTCTTATCTGATACACTGTCTGGATACTACCCTTGTCTGGTGCACTAACCGTATCTTGTATACTACACTACTCTTTTGAACTACACATCCCTATATACTACCCTAGTCTAGTGCACTATGTTTGTGTAATGCAGTACACATAGGTGGTTCACTACCCTTGTCAGGTGCTCTAGCCATGTCTTGTATTCTGTCCATAACCTCTGCACTGCTCAGACCACATGCGCTGGCCTTGGTCTCTGAGTTGTCTATCAGATCTAGTGTTCTGTGGGAGGGAGAGACAACAAGGAGGTGAAGCATCACCCTCCAGCAAGCAAGAAGCCAGGGGCCAAACAGAGCCTGGTGCTGCCAGCATCTGCACAGTGTACTACCAAGGGAGTTAGGGAACACAGACAGATGTGCACACACACACACAGACACACACACACACACACACACACACATAAGTGCACACATGTGCATGTGCGCTACACATCCATGCATGTATACGTGTGCAAGCAATATCAAACCTCCCCTTTATCTCCAAGATCCTAGAAAGAGTTGTATCACAACAGTGTTCTTTGGTCTGATTATTGACTCGTCTTTCACTTGAAGCCCATGTAGATAATATCACTAGGATATCTTTCTTTCATCTCAGGAAGTTAAGAAATATGATGCCAAGTTAAGAAATATGATGCCAAGTTAAGAAATATGATGTCTCTACATGATACAGAGATACTAGTTCCTGCTTTTGTTACCTCTAGGTTGGATTATTGCAAAGCCTTGCAATGTCTGGATGTTCCAGTAGACCAGTAGATGTTGAGTTAGTCCAGAATGAAGCAGCTAGAGTCCTTAGTAGAACTAGAAGATATGAACATATCACACCTATCTGATCCTCACTGCATTGTCTCCCTGTAAAATTTTGCATTGACTATAAAATACTACTACTTAACTATAAAGCAGTAAATGGTCTTGCTCCACAGGTACCTGAGTGAACTTCCGGTCTCTTATGAACCTTCATTCAAAAGGTGCTGGTTGCTTGTGGGTACCTCAGATTATGAAGATTACAGCTGGTTGCAGATCTTTGTCTTACAAAGCCCCACAGTTATGGAATAACAAGCCAGCTAGTGATGAAGAATCAGACACAGTCTCAGTCTAGATTGAAAACTTACTTGTTTACTCAGGCATATGGTGTCAAGCAGATGATATGCAGCTATTCATATCAGCTGATCGAGAGAAAATTGAAACCTACTTAAGAGATGTGAAATGCTGGACGTCACAAAATTTCCTCCACATTAATGGTGACAAAACAGAAGTTCTCCTCCTGGGCCCGAAGGCCGCAAGACAGAAAATATCAGATTTAATGCTAAATCTTGTTGACTTCCCTATTGCACCCGGCTCGGTAGCTAAAAATCTCGATGTCGTATTTGACTCTGATTCATCGTTCGATAAATACATAGATAGTATTACTAGGCTAGCTTTTCTGCACCTACGCAATATCGGCAAGCTAAGAAATACATTATCCCAGATTTATGCAAAAAAATAGTACACACCTTCATTAGCTCTAGATTAGACTACTGTAACTCACTACTTTTAGGATGCTCTAATAAGAACATAAGTACACTTCAACTAGTTCAAAATAATGCAGCCACAGTTCAAACTAGAACTAGAAAATTTTATCATATCAGCCCAATCCTATCATCCCTGCACTGGTTCCAGTCAAATTTTGAATCAACTATAAAATCCTTTTATTAACATATAAAGCTCTGCATGGGCTCTGCTCCTGATTATCTGCAAAAACGTATTTCCTATTATGAGCCTCCACGTTCACTAAGATCACAGGGAGCTGCTTCTTACTGGTTCCAATAATTAATAAGGTAACAGTAGGGGGAAGAGCCTTTTCTTACAAAGCCATATGGAACAACCTTCCAGAAAATGTCCAGGACTCTGATACAGTCTCAATTTTTAAGTCTAGGTTAAAAACATACTTATTTAATTTAGTGTTTGATAAATAATATTCCCCCTTAGACAAAGGCCTCAGATCCAAAAATTCATGGGCAGAGAGATTTATGGTAAACTGAGACACTGGCGCTGTTCTCCCATCGCTGCATGCAATCACTCAAGTTTGTCAACGTTGGCGTGGATGGATGCCAATGCCTCAGGGTTCCCCCATGTCTGTGTTCCTTCTGGTTCTGTCTTTTTTAGCTAGACTGAAATAGCTATACTTAGTTCAATATAGAGCTACTTGTCTCTCTTTACTTTGACCAAGCTAAGGGCTGCCGTGCTGAGTACTGATATTGAGTAAGGACTGATGAGGCTCTCCTGCTACCTGCACCACCTCCTACTTATCTAGACGGACAATAAATGGAGGAAGGAGGATTAATCAACTGGATGGAGGCCCCTCTCAACACCCCTGATGTCCACCCCAACCACCCCCACCCCCACCCCCACCCCCCGCTGAGGCCCAGTCCTGGACTATATACCATATTTTGTCATTATTCTTTGTACTTCATTATACAATTATCTGTTGTTGTGCTTTCTTCTCAAGGTTTCTTCCTGTTGCTCTTAGGGAGTTTTTTCTTGCCACTGTCGCCCTTGGCTTGCTCACTCGGGACTTGAACTCAGACACTTGTAAAGCTGCTTTGAGACAACATCTGGTGTAAAAGGTGCTATATAAATAAACTTGATTTGATTTGATTTGTTACCTGCTGGTTCTCCCCCTTTTTAGTTATGCTGTCCTAGCTAGCCCTGCCGGACTCTCTGTTTTCCCTCTGCACAAGTGTACATTTTCCACATTCGCTACATTAAAAAATCACACTTAATGTTTTGTGATCTGCTTTTTCCCCTCTCTCTTAACCTCCCACTCGGTCGAACTACTCATGCTACATCTGAAGCTCTGGTAGATACCAGAGATACCTGACCCATGATCTGCTGATCTACCTATCTTTTCTTCTGCTTGAGTCTCACCAACTGAACATCAGTCACTGCTGCTGATTGATAGACTTTACTGTTTGTACTATAATGGACAGACTTTACTGTTTGGACTATTGTTAATGTGGTGCCCAATGGTCAGCCAGAGAAGGATGGGTCCTGTTACGTTACGGTGCAGTTGTGCCGCAGGAACGGGCAGAGAGCGAAGCACGGTAGCGTTAAACGGTTTTATTTAATGAACACAAAACCACGAGCGCAAAGTCTCGTGCGCACACTTCATAGTCAGTCCGATGACGACCGACAATCACCCGTTGACACGCACACGCTTAAGTACACACATCCTGATGAGACACAGGTGAAACGAGTAACGCTGATAGCCGAGCGTTACTCCCCACAACACACGTAGCACACAAACACACCTCCACATCGACACGCCCACATAAACACAAGACATGGGAAGAGGCAGGGGTGGCCACCGTCACAGGCCCCCCCTTTCTGAGTCTTGCTTCCTCTCAAGGTTTCTTCCTCTCGCTCTCAGGGCTGCTTTGAGATAATGGCCGTTGTAACCAAATGAACTTATGAAATGGTAAAGAAAGTGGAGTTATGTGAGTCGTGTCAGTGCCATAACAAAACTCTTACATCTTCTTCACTACTGGACCCCAGTCAGGCCAAAGGCCATTGAGCCAAACAAAGCTTCAATAACAGTGTAACCACCAGTCAGAGGTTTGAGTTGCAGAGAAATAGCAAAAACCTCAGCCACTTAAGAGACTGAGAAGATACGTCTGACCACCTCCTGTAGAGTCATGCTAACTGAAAACAATTTTGTGCTTAATACTGACATTAAGGCTTAGGAGTTTTACCCAGTGTAATTGCTACTATTTATATTTTGTTATATAAAAATTACATTTTTACTTACTATTCAAGAATTATTTGACCTAAAATCTTTTTATGATTTTGACTTGAATCAGAATTGACTTGACTGGACAAAATACATCACGATATGTATTGATTGTGAGAAAAACGAACCTCTGCAATAAAAGACAAGAAAGAAGACACCACCAACAACAACACCATCATCACAACAAGCCAGTCGATATTCCTACTTCAGCAAGCCTGATTCTTTGCCAGTTCATTGAGATCAGATTAAAAAGACAAAAAAAGTTATTGCTTGAAAGAAAACTCCCTCTCTCTGACAAGTCAAGTCAAAATGTATTTATATAGGGCCTTTTACAACAACCATCTCTGTGTATCCAAGGTGCGAAGACTGTGTTCTTAATTTAAGAGAGACCAGAACAAGATTTCCAAACTGCAGCACTTGCTGTAAACAACCAAAACAATTGACCCATCGCAGAAGAACCTTGGTTACAACCTTTTATGGATCGGTGAAATGATAATCGTGGGTTGTTTTCTTTTTTGTTTTTGTTTTTTTTGTGAGATGCTTCTGGGTTTATTGGCCCAGGCAGGTCTGGTAGTGTTTCACTCCAGTTGTTCCTGAACAGGAGAGCAGGGTCCTCTAGCTCGGGCAGATAATTAGGGACAGAGGGGGTCTCGTACTCACACTAAATGCATCATTAAAAAGCCAACCGAGCATGTGCCAGATTACACGTTTTATATGCAACACACACACCACCTTGCATCACTACCTTTGTGGGGTATTTACATTCACTGACACCTTCTGATCAACAAAGATACACCATCACCCAAACTGAACCCTAACCCTCGATCTCAGCAGCCCAGTCAAAAGCCTTTATCGCGTTTGGATTACAAAAAGGACCTGAAACAGCTTGTCTCCACAACACTAAACTCTTCATCTTCTCCAGGTGCAGCTCTACCAGGTGAACACCAAAGTCATGGTTTTGATTCTCAAAGAGCACAAAGATAAGCTGGTTTAAGTAAGAGCTCCTAACAAACCAAGTGCTTAAACTTAAAACAAAAGTGCCCATGCGTGGGAAAGTACGGGAGATCAGAGGCAAGTACGTGGGATGTTATTGATAATGGCATGCTAACAAGAACACAGCCTACAGCCATTCATTAGCACATAGTGCTTAAGGATGTGGCGAGGGGAGGGTAATACACACAAGGTCTGGGACAGTCTCACCTCCTTCCCTTTAAGCCGGAGGAAGTTTGTGGTGATTTTTATCTCCACGCCAAGAACAGAGAGGCATGCTCCATCTTGATCGCCCTTGGCGTTAAAAAAGCAACTACCTGAGAACAAAATGAACATAATGGCTGCCCTCAGTCTCCCCCGGCAACCCCCTCTTCCAAAGACACCTGCACAGATACAATAACAAATCAACCTTTTGGCAGACATGCATAGGCTCTTGTCTATTCAGGGGAAGAGATCCCTTCCTTCCTCTTGCTGTCTCTGCCTGCTCCCACTAGCCCCGCCCCCATCGCCATGCTCACTTTTCTTTTTTTTTCACTGCATGGAGAACATGAGACAGGAACCACATTCTGGCCCCCACCTTCCTTCTGGCAGAAGACAGGACAACTCAGCACCTTCACCACCACTGCTTTGACCTCCTCCCGAAAACAGGTGCGCACACAAATCTTTCATCTCCGCCTCTGGTGCTCCATGCACACATGCACACACACACATTATTTTTTGCACCTGTAATGCACCATCATACACACACACACACACACACACACAAACAAGTTATTTGGGTCAATCTCAGACCCAGATGCAGACTAGATGGGTGTCAGAAAGAGATGGCCTCTGGCCCTAATTATGTCTCACTCAAATCAGTGAGATGAATTCTGACATCAGCACCCCCATTCTCTCATCCCATCAGAATCTAGAGTAAATGAATGGAGGCTGAACTCTCTCTCTCTCTGTCTCTCTCTCTCTCTGTGTCCTAAATTGTGCCTTTATAGGGAGCATAAATAAGCGCTGATACAGGTCTAGGCACGGTCAGCATCTGTCAGGGCATTCAGATGTGAACTGTAGTTTACATTAATCAGTGCCAAAACTCAGCGCCTCCTGAGTAACACTGCAGCTCTGTGTTTTAAGAAAACATTATGCAAATATGTTTCTTGCCTTAAATAAATTCACACTGCATTTAAAATTATTCAGCATACACAGTATAGTTCAAGAACTGTTGTAAATTTTGTGCATTTCATGCGTTATTTTTCACTTTCTCCTTCTCTCTCCTACCCACCCATAAATCTGTCCTCTCCGTCATGATTTGGAGCAGTGGGACATTTCAATATTGTAATGGCCATTTGTTCTCAGTGCCACCCTGGAGGAGGCGGAGCCACAATGAGCTCCTGAACACCATGGGCCTCACAATGCTGTGATGGCAGAAGGACATGAGAGGAAACGTACTTGCAGGCCTCTGTCTCATAATAAACAACCCCCCCCCACACACACACACACAAAAAACCCTAATTGAAATCATAAATTGCGCTGAGGCTCTCTTGCCCGGTGACAGGTTACCATAGCAACGCACTCTGAGATAGGCCTATTTCATGGCCGTGCTTAGTCGGTCTTTGCATGAGCTGCAGAATGTTCGAGCTTTGTCTCGTTTCAAGGCAGGTCTGGTCACGTGTACGATAAGAGACACTCCTCATTGGATTCAGGGCAGCTGTAAAGTATCTACTCAGTGTTTCCTTTATCTCATCCTCTGATGTCTTGCCCACACAGGGCGCTGTTCATTTTATCCTCAGGTATTCTGAAGCGCGCGCAGAATAGTGGCTGCACACAGAAGATCTGTACGCAGAGCATTTCCTCAGGCGTGTAGTGCGGGAGTGTGGCTGGGCTCCAGCGTGTAGCTTCTGTGTTTCTATATTTAATGAAAGTCTACAAACAGCAGTGTGTGATGTAATGTATGAGAAACATAAAACAAGACGCTGGTTCAGTGTGGGTCTTGATTTTTTTTTTTTTTGTGAGTATAAATTTGACACAAAAAAGGAAATTACACACTACAAATCTCACAACTAATATCACAAAATATACAATACATCAGAAGGGGGAAAGCCATCACAATAGTCTATAAAAGCCATACGATTTTTAAAACAGCCTCACAAGACCAGTGAAAAATAGAAAAATACAGCTGTAACAGTTCAGTAGTTTAAATGCAGGCCATTCTTTCTTTAAAAATAAAACAAAGTCTTTTTTTATTGTCACAACATTTTAAAAACTTCCAATTTCATGGTATGCAGACAATGGCTGTAACTCACAATAACATTTCATTAAGAGTCATGTTATGACAATACTTGCTAGAGAAAAATTCAAGAGACTAATGAAAATAAAACACAGAACAATTCCTGTTGTATATAAAAAGGTTTATATTGACTGATCAGTTTCAAATGGGTGCCAGTTTCACCAGTGTTTCACAAAGGACAAAGCAAAGGGTTCTATCATTCAAAGTGGTTTTAGTCAGAGTTTATGTGTTTAGCCAGACAGCAGATGGACAAGATACATAGCAAACCATTGGATAACACATCAATGCATGACTCAGCACTGTAATATATTCGAACTGAGGCCTCAACCACTGTCTCCAATAGTGAAACCATATCTCCATCCACACCCTTAGCCAATTACTGCTAAAATGGCATTTAATGCTGCTTAGAGTGTCTAGAATCTGTTGCCCTTGTTTAACCCTTTGCAAAAAGAAGCACATAATGTGTTTGTGTGTGTGTGTGTGTGTATTAAAGACATTCAGCTAATCGCATGTATGCAGGAAACACACTTCGTGCTCGTTACCTGGACCTCTGATATGGGAGCTAAATTGACAGACATGCAAAAGTGGATCTGGTGAGAAGGAACAGAGGCCACACAAAGCAGGCAAAGACACTAAACAGCATAGTGAATCCTGAGCCCCAGTCAAGCCACACACCCCCCCCCGCCCCCACCCCCCAAAGAAAATCAAGAAAAAAACATTTATAAAACAGTTCATTATTTATACATCCCATAGCTTAGTCTTATTTTACACTTTTTGGTTTAAAAAAAATTAAAAAGAAACAAAGAAAAAGAATAGCAAAATAAAAGTGGTAATAAATGATAATTCAACATAAATAGATTATTGAAAGCATCTCTTACAGCTGGTGCCATGCTGTCTGGAATTACACTCAAGAGCATCTGGCCCTAACCCCAGCACTGCAGAATGCACTCCTGTTGACTGAGCTCATTCCCTTCACTCTGTACCCATGGGACTTTTATTACAGTCCCAAGATTTTACCGTTCAAACAGGAACGTGCTGATTCTAGTTCCAATGCACACGGTCACAGCAGGTCTGCAAAGGGTGTGTGTGAAGGAAGGAGAACCAGGTGGAGTTCCTGGAGCTCACCTGTTAAGAGCAGGTGGTGCAAGGTGCAGTTGTTGCGAGGTGTGAGTAACATCAAGGTCTAGGTCTTGATTTGCAAGTTGAACACATTCTGATTAAATTCAGGACTAGGGCAGGATAAATATTCTAAATATCGACAAAGAAAACAGTTAAAGAGATCTGGGATAAGGCCTGCGTGAGTAAATACGGTGGGGGAGGGGCATTTTGACACAACACATCTTCTAAACAGAGAATCCTGCAACTCATCTGTTAGTCTCACATTTGGTAGCTTGGTTAAGGTAATGGAGTAGAGATAAAGGCTTGACCTTCAGATTGGCGTTAGGCCCACAGCCAAGCCAGGTCTCGCAGCACAGACACAGGACTCCATGAGGGCTTGTCTAGCCCACATTTAAGCCCAAGGTTCCAGTTAAGTCTGGGCCATTCGCTAGCTTAGCTACAATTAAAGGGTTACTAGAAGGCTTAGAAGACTTCTTGGCCTGTGTGTGTTCAATGGGATTCTAATTACACCCCCCCACCTCATCTCTTTGCTTTTGGCTATAGGTAATACATGTGCTGTCTGGGACTTCACAGAGAAATTCACTGGGCTGTGTAGGGACTTGACATGCAATTCAGGTTTAAAAACACAAATATTTGGCAGTACATACCATGTGGTGGAGAAAAAAGAGTGACAGTGGTTATATGCAGTAGCATGTGTTGTGTTCACAATTAAGCAATTTGTACAAATCATCACCAATGCTTTTAGGGTACAGTGTCTTCAAAATGGCCACAGATATAAGTTGGACGAATCGTGTTGGAAAGAAAAGACATTAACTGATTAAGTCTAACACAGTCTGCACAGGAGTGTATGGTCAGGTGCACAGTCCGGGGCACAGTGATTTCCAGAAAGGGCCCAGAACCCTGGTTCTGGGGTCGATAGGCAATTTGGCTCTCTGCTTGGTGCTGAATTGGGTTGCCAATACCTTCTTTTCCAAAGCTTGTCTCCATAGAGATTATTGGTAGACAAAGTCTGGCTTGATTGATTTAACACTTCATCAGAATAATGTCAGATTCACTTTTACCCTGCCCCATATTAAAAAAGACCACTTTCCCATTATATAGTCCCTATCATAGCCTTGCCACAGCTCCAACGCACTGTCCAAACCCTCTGTGCTTAACCCCACCCCAACTTGCACTCGACTCCACCCCACTGTACTAACCATGCCCATTTACCCCACCCTACCCACCCCCACAGCCTCCCAACCCCACTTCATTATTCCAAAGCAAACCCACAGTCCAAACCGAAAACAAAACTTACAGCTAAATTCATCTCCTCTTCCCCTTCAGAAGAGTGCCTCTCTCAGAAAGAATCAGCACCCTCTCCCGTTCTTCAGTCTCTCCGTAATCTTCTAATTATCAGTAAACAGATGAAACAAAGCATGTGAGATGAAGGGAACATAACAAACATTCTACCTGCAAGATTCCCAATGTTCCACCACGAGGAATGAAAAACCACAAAAGCACCCAAGCGTCTGAGAGTCTACCTTTTTTCCCTTCTCAAAGCTCCTGAACTTTGACCTTTGATCTCTTACCTAATCTCCAGATTTATTAAGTCGTTCCTCCACACTGCCATCATTGCTGCACTTTTTATGCATCAAGACATCCTGTTTGGTCTCACCGGACTCCCTGCACACACGTGGATGAGGGGTGGGATACAGAAACCCGAGATGAAATATCACGTCTTTCTCTACACGCACCCTGTGTGTACAGAGGCAGGCTGTACAACACACAGTTGAATACTCCCCCCCCCCGGTACTCACATGTCGTTCTTGTCCTTTTTGCCGCAGGCCATCTTGCCTTTCTTTCCCAAGAAGTAGAGGGAGGCCACGAGCAGGAGCAGCAGCAGAACACACACCACCACAGCGATGACCACCCCGCTGGAGCCGCCCTGCTGGGCTCGGGCTGGGGGGCAAGGTCGGGGGAGGGGACAGGGAAGAGGGGGCGAGGCGCAGGGGATCCGGATGGGGAGGTGAGGGCATTGAAGGAGGGAG
>JAOXYF010000008.1:808808-820356 GCA_028565775.1 Sternarchorhynchus goeldii
ACACACCAACTCTCCCTCCTTCCCCTCTGTCTCCAACGGCTGCGATACTGCATTGTTATTCATGAAATGCCGTGTGTTCTGCCACACCGATCCAAAACACGGTCCGAGGAACAGCTGCAAAAAGAGAAAGATCCGCCTGTGATGAAATATGAAATAAAGTAATATTCATTTGTCATAAGGCAGGGGACCACGGCATTTCTCCATTATTACGGTAGTGAATGGCTTCAGGCTGGTGCCTATGTTATACTAAATGACTGTCTGCTGTTGCTAGCGTGTTAGCATGCTAGCATGTTAGCATGCTAGCATGTTAGCATGCTAGCGTGTCAGTGAGGGGGGTGGGATGCCATGGGGTGGGTTGTGGAGAAGTTCTTTGGACTGAATGGGGACATATGCACATCACTAATGGAATGAAAGGAAGCAGATGGCCAGGCACCCTGAAACACGCACTGCTCTCCTTCATGGTTTATGGAGAACAACAGTGCTGCACCTTCACAGGAGTAGAGCTCATTACGAGGTTTGCTAGATCGAGGGTAACATGTGCTTTACATCTCGTAGGGACGACGAGCAGGATCAGCTAGGAAGCTTGTTCCAAAAGAACGTGTCCTTTTGTGAAGAGCTCCAAAACTTGGTCCTGTCTTTACTTTAACCTGTTGTTACCATTCTGTGTGTGTGTGTGTGTGTGTGTGTGTGTGTATGTTTGGAGGGGTGTATTTCACTGCGCCTGTAGTGGTAGTGTGCTCAGATGGCATTTGAGTAGGTGATAGGGGGAGCCATACGCGAGCACCAAGTGCACGAGCACCACGTGCACGAGCACCATGTGCACTCCTCTAGCGCTTCACGAGGGAGGAGCGGCAGGATGTAGGAGGCTGAGGCAGGTTCATTTGTCGGACAGCAATGCGCTAACAGCTAACAGCTCTTGACCACAACAGAGGAGACCCAATCCGCTGGTGCACAGGATGGTGATACTGCAGATGTGGGCTAAATGACACGGGGTAGACGAGAGAGAGAGAGAGAGAGAGAGAGAGAGAGAGAGAGAGAGAGAGAGAGAGAGAGAGAGAGACACAGAGAGGGAGAGAATCCAGGTCACAGCACCACACCAGTCATGTAAATGGGAGAAAAAAAAAACTAAAAAAACTGGACCAAAAAAAACCCAACAACAACAAAGATGAGGGGGTGGAGAGAGTGGACAGAAGAAGCGTCGAAGGGAAGAGAGTGTTTACACATGAGGCAAAAGACTAAATCCATGGAACAAGCTCAGGTATGTGGCCTGAGGGGAGAGAAACCGTGGGGGCCAGGTGATTGGTGTGTGTATGAGTGTGTGTGTGTGTGTGTGTGTGTGTGTAAGAGAGAGAGAGAGACAGCATGAGAGACTAGATTAGAGACAAAAGCCCTCCAAAGCTCTGGCAAACTTTAAACACACTTACCATCCATCTTATCTTCCAGCCCCTCCCGCATACCTGAACTGTGAAGGAGGAAGAGCTGAGGAGACAGAGGAGGAAGTGGGACAGGAGTGTTTATCTTTCCAGGTTACTGGAACAGTAATACTAACTGGAAGCCTGGGCACAGTCACCTGCAGGGCTGTAATATCATTAACATGCGAAAACTTTTCCAACTTTGCAAGCGGCAATTACCGCTCACTGCCCTGCAGCCTGTGCTGCTGGTTCCCGTGAAAAACTGCGCTGTAATTCACTGGCGAGTCCTGCGTCCCCACGCCTCACACCCACCACGCCAGACGAAGGGCTTCACAGAAGCTCTGCTACTGGCCGGTGGAGGAAGTGAGCCTGGTAAATATTTAATGGCAGCCTGTTGCAAAATTCATGTTTGTGGAATGGGGGAGAACGAGGAGTGTGTTATGAGGAGAGGAGAGGAGAGGAGACCAGGCCAGAGGGCAGGGCTGTCAGCATAGGAGTGAGTCTGAGGGTAGTGGAGCTGCAGGTGGAGCTGCAGGTGGAGTGGTGGTGGTGAGGGCATATTTAAATGTTTTTCAAGTACACATTCAACCCTGCAAACTCTCCTAAATGGCAGCCAGTCTAACTCATCCCACAAACATACCACAGAGAACAGTGGGTTAGATAACGGCAGCTTATATACAGATGAGGTTCTGCAACAAAAACTCAGTAGCATTGTTTATAACCAACAGACTTGAACTTTTACCTGGGACACATTAGTCTTCTCGCTCGACTAGCAATGAATGAATAGTGAACATGAACAGAACATCACATCTGGATACCAATAGGCCTTACTGGTTCCAGTCTAGAACAGGTACCAAAACCTGGAACTCTTGCTACTGAACTTATGGCCAAACAAAAAACAGGGTTCCAGCTGACAAGTACCAAAAGTGAACGGGGGAGGAGTCAAAACTGAGGAGGAGGAGTCAGAAAGGGCAGGAGCAAGAGACTGAGAGTGGAAGCTAAAACGGGGTCCTGGTCGAGGAGGTGGCGGAGAAGGTGTGAGAGCGAGATGGGAGATAAAGGGTTTGGTTATCAGTGTTCGGCTGTTCAGGGCCGTTTTTAGAGCAAAGGCAGTCACAGACGGCACACTAACCCCCAGGCCATCAAGCAAAGGGGCGTATCAGTGCTGTGGCAGGCAGGTACAGATAGCGTCGTAGCATGCTTGGAGATTACCCAGTCAAGGATAGCTCAAGGTTCCGTGACTTCACAGAGCAAGCACGTACAGTAGGCATAATAACAGATCATAGATAGGGCTTCACAATGTCTTGCTTTGACTCATGCTATTTGGCATGTCTTGACTGTTGATGTGTGATCCATTCCATTGTCCCTGACCCACCTATTTTGACTCTGTACTCACTAGTGTTGTTTGAGTCTTCACTCTCTTGTCATCCATGGACAGGTGTGATTCGCTAACACCAACACCCACATTTGTGGCAGTTCGCATCTGTTCACTTCCCTCATAGCAGGTGTGCGATTCAGCGAAGTCCAGCCTCACCGTGGGCCTGTGGAGTAAAGTAAACCCACATGGTGCTCCACGGCCACACACAGAGAGCCAGCTGGCACAGGACTCAAACCAGCAATGCCAGGTTGTCTGGCGATGGTGCGGAGTCATAGCAGAATGTGGTTGGATGTGCTGGGGTGATTGGGGGAGGCTCCAGTGGCTCCAGCGTTCTCCAGTCTCATCTGCTGCCGTTTGTTTAGCTAACGAGCTCTAGGAGAGGTTCCTCTAAGAGCAATTTACTTTTCTCTTCACAAGCCATTCCTGACCAGCAACAACTACCTTGCTCTCAGTTTAAAGAGCAGTGTTAGGATCACACTAGAAGACATAAGCAAAGAAACAGAGGGGGGGGGGGGGCATGGGGGAGAGGCAGAGAGAGAGGGGGAGAGGGAAATATTTACCCACACATTGGCATTGTGTGAAAGAAAAACATTGTGTTTATATATTCCAGCTAAGCTTCAGACCACCCCTACATACAACAATTTCCAGAGAGGAAACAGAAAATCGGATTGACAAGAACAGCAGATTTTATCCTAATCTTTTTAGCTACATGAAGCTTAGGACCAGGCTCACATACAACAATACAATTTCTGAAAAAGAAACAGAAAATGTGTTTGACAGGAACAGAAGATTTTATCCTAATCTTTTTAGCTAATCTGAATGTGTAATACTGTGTGTGTGTGTGTGTGTTTCACAGCCTGGCCCTGACATCTTGACCTCAATGCACACAGAGAGCCCTCCATCCTATATCGCTGGAGGAGTGGAGAAGCTGATGATAATGATACTATTTCTGAGCAGGCACTTTACCTACCCTCTTCACATAAATCTCGAGCAGCATACTCCCAAGGCTTGTGACTGAGCTTCGAGTTTTTAAGGAATACACTAGTTTCTGTCTATGGAAATTCACAGTTGTGCCCTGTATTCTCGTTTAACTTCAGAAACATTGTTGTTGTTTTTTTTGCAATAATTCACATGCATTATAGCACTTTACTAAATAAGAACTGTGGTAATTGTTGGAGCGCGGGTTGTTTTTCATCTACGTACCCGACTTAATTAGCTAAATGCAAAGTTTATTCGGGACAATTACCAGTATACCTCTCTCGCGTCTCGTCACGAACAGACGCAAACGATGGAGGACACGGCCTTTCCCATTACAACCATAACACGTCTCTGAATACAGATGAGGATGGTGGCTCGGCGGGAGGGAGGCTATACCGCACGAGGGATGCTACACCGCACGAGGAAACGACCAGCGCTCGCGCCATAGAGCTCTCCCGTGAAACAGCAACAGTAGCACGCGTGCAAACAGCGGCACGTCCACAGCCAGCATTCCTCGCATGCTTGTGTAGCCCTCAAGGACATGTTTATCTGCCTTCTTCGCTGCCAAATTACAGGCTAGAGAAAGAAAGGAGCGACAACAGAGGAGGGCGTGGGTATCGGAGGAGTTCAGGTGTTCCAGAACAGCTGGAATAGAAAACGTAGGCACGGAACGGGAGGGAGGAGACTACTGATAAATATCTCCTGAGAGATGTGAATAAATGATGAACGGCCTGTCTGTCGCGACTGATTCAGCTAACAATGTTGCGTCTGTGTACATTTCACTGGCAGGTTTGGTCAGGGTATGGCCTAGCCTACACAAATGCGGAAAGAGAGGGACCAGCCAAGTACACACAGCGAGTCTTTTTCAGTAAATCATTTGAATACACACACACAAAACGAGTAAACACGACATCTAAACGATGAAATTAATTCCCGTCTGTAGCAAATAAGGCTATACAAACAGAAAGTGGAGAGACCATTTCCTATTCTCAGCAATAGTTTCCTGCCCAATATCAAGAATGATGGATGACCAAAACACGTTCAGGTGGTCAGGACAGGACAAGATGACAGTAAGGCTGGATATTAACGAGATAATATTATTATAAATAAAATTGGGTGTAGCATCTGTGGACCCGTGATTAAGCCTTAACTTAAATCCTGGGACATTTTACTGCAGATTAAAATAAAAACTAAACGTTAAACACGTAAGTATTTATGGATGTAGGTGTTCAGTTTCCTAGATACCAGACTTTCTTGCACTGACGATAAAATACTGTCATTATAACCAGTACTTGTGTATACCACATTGTCACTCTTAACATATCAGTAAGAGCCTTTAACCGCCATACCCGTTATCCCTCGCGGCAGCTCAGCGGTTAATCAGCAGTGGCCCAAACCCTCAAGAGGGGCAGTTAATGGATGCTGTTCTGAAACAAACGGTCTCTGGGGGCAGTCCCTGCATGCTTTTAACGCGAGCAGCTGTATGCAAACCGTCATTTCACAGTAATATTTGATAAAAGTACTGCATACTGATCTACGCAGAGCAACGGCAGTGCTGGCCAATCAGTCTCTTCTAGAGAGCTCGTCTGTGGTCCTTAACAAACATATTTCTAATTACAATGTAGTCACCTTTAGACCCACAAGACGTCCTGTGAGAAAATGAGAACAGCATCCATTTGGTGAATGTTTCATTTTCGACATTTATTTTATGATTACTTTCTGTACTTTGGCGTCTATAAGCATGACCAAATAGCATTGGCTGTAACTTGTCTCCCCCTGGTGTTCAATAGATGTACTGCTCAAAACAATAACCAGACAATAAAATCTAACCTTGACGTTTCACATCAACTCGCTACAAACAAGCATTCACGACACGCTATCTGACAGTAAAGATGCGTTAGTCTTGTTTACGACAAAGAGTCATTCTTCTCAACCAAAAAGCAAGAGCAGCAGGTTTCGTATAGGCCCACCGTCCGCACTGAACTCCTCACTACGAACTTTACTGAACCAGTCCGATTATGTTAGGTTTTAGATCATGACAGGAGTTTTAAGGAAACCCATTCCCTTTCAATTCATACGTTTCACCGTCGCATAAAGCTTAGCTCATCAAGATATATTTGAAAAGTGTCGCTACAAATCTGACCACATGGAGGCACTGTAACCTAAACATTCAGCTAACGGCGGCCCATCGAATCACATCCACTGACATTAAGTTCTACAATCTATTTATTAAAATCAATAAAGAACAGCTCCTTCCAGTAAAGTGAACCGTCTCACTTGGATTAGTTCAAATGTAGGCCAATCCAAAAAGTTAAAAGTGGCTGTCTTACTCAGTACACAGGGCAATGAGGTGTATACACCATTAGTAATGCAACCTTTCTGCCGGCAAATGCCAGCTTTGAATCGCCCCAGTGTAGCAGCAATGCTAAGAGCACCTCCAAGGACTTGTGAGCCAGCCTGATTGATTCAGATGAAGGTGGAAAATTATTCTTCTTAAAAGCTACACTACATTTGACATTTTTAAAAGGCGAGTTCTAAAACCAGTTAACATTAAAAATGGATGAAGTCAGACTCCCTACAGTCAAATGAGCAGACAGCGCATTCTAATCACAAACCACAAGAGCCAGATTTGAATTCTCAAAGTTTATTATACAGTTCAGGATTTCTTGCTTGCAGCTGCAACCTATAAAGGACAGAAGACAGCCAGGCATTAGACATCTACTGTGATGCAACCAATTTGGGGAAAACATGCACATACAATGTTAAATTCAGGTCATGATCATTTGCATGCAATGTTGGCTAATGGCTTCTGCATGCTCATGAGACTGGGTAGCTGCTACTGGGAGTAGCATGCTCGTGCTACTCATTTGGGGAAGTGGGCAGGACATTCCCTGGGCTTGGGAGGTGGGGTTAGCGTGAGCTCACCTGGCCAGCGATTCTATCCAGGTCCCTGGTGCCCTGTGGAGTCAGTCTGCGCCCACTGTGAGGAGAGAGAGTGGCGTTAAGACTGCTGTGGTCCACAGTAGCCAAGCAAAAATACAGGAAAAGTACATAAAAAGGTGACTGATGAGATGAGAGCAAATATGTAATTCACAAAGCCCAACACACACGCAGGTTTCAAGCGAACCCCCCACCCCACCCCACAGACTGAAGCTCAGTGACCAGGGCAAACAGGACTACAGCTCCAGGCCTGAATGTGTGCTCACCCGTTTGGGTCCTTCTCCACCATCTTGAGGGCCTCCAGAGCCTGGAGCACCTTGCGCGCCACGTTCTTGGAGGCCACGCTGAAGTGCGAGGGGCACACGCCATTCCTCTTGCGCCCACCATAGATCTTGATCATGGAGCCCACACCCACACCGCCACGCAAGTATAGGTGACGCACCGTGGAGGCTGCAGGAAGATGGTGGAGCAGGTCAGCATGGTAGAGGTACTTCCGAAACGAGCTCCGTAACTACAGCACTCCCGTTCACGATTCTTGGTTGTTAACAGAACAGTAAATTGATCTGAGGACTAGGCAGAGAGAACTGAAACAGTGTCTGGACCTTGAGCACTGAACCATGTCTATTCATAATTCAACTACACTTACTGCAGAACAAAAACTATACTTAACACAGAACAAAAATTTACATTCAAGACCAACAGAAATTGGGAAAGTATGGTTAAAAGTAAGCCCTTTACGTGAATTTAAATCTTGTTAACCAAGTCCAAGAATATGCCTAGTTGACAATGCAAGTTAAGTCCAAAATTTAAGACCTCGGTTGCTAATTGGTGCAAATTAAACCTACACAAAAAACAAACATTCCATCTAAATGCTGTACTGTAAACAACCAGAAGTTAAACAAAAACATTACATGAAGCTTTTTTTTTGCAATCCTGAATGAAAACTCAGAAAACCAATGGTGTCTCGCAGCAGATAAAAACAGAACTGATTGAATCCCAGCATGGCTGAACTGGTCAGTTTAGCCAACCATTGTCTTCTGGCAGATTTTAACAAGAAAGTTTTAACAATGAGTCAACAATGTCCAGCATAATGAGCAAGTTTAACGACTACAGGAGCAAAGCATCACAATCCAAACCCGGTAAAGAGTTCCAATTCTATGAAACTTAAACACAACAAAGAAGCACTGATTGGGTATGCCAGTCAGTATGCCCCCGCCCCCCCCAGAGGTCTGCATCTTTGGCTAATAACTCGCGCTAATCCGCCCAGTCTGTAGTGAAACATACCGCAAACTGCCAGCTTACTGCCCATAATACTGACAAGATGAGAATGCAACATCAATTACTGTGATTAACAGCTCTTAGTACATTAATAGTGCTAGGAAAGAAATGCCAGTAATTTGTCATGCTGAGCAAATGCAGTATATTAGAAACGTGTAACAGAAATGTCAGCTCGAACAAAGCAGGCGTTTGTGGCATACAAAAGCAATTTTGTGTGCTCATTTTGCGATTGGTGCCATTTAAGTAAATATTGCAATATTACTCTGCACAGTACTTACATACATTATGATCCAGTTTTCACAAAGGGATCAGTACTCACCAGTACTGATGGTACTAAAGGGAGACAGTACTCACCAGCTCTAATGTAGAACCAGTTGTCATCGCAGGGGGCCAACTCCTTGTGCTTAGCCAGCTTAACAATGTCTACCCAGTCAGGCACCTTCAGCTTCCCCGACCTTTCAGAAGAGCAGGTTTTAGTTTCTGGAGCTTTTTACCGGCTACATTACTTCATATGTAGCATCCTCATTGATGCTATTGGAACCAGAATTATACGGTGTCTCAAAATCAGACTTACTTTTTCAGGAAGGCTGCCAGCGCGCGGACAAACTCCTGCTGGTTGACGTCTTTTACTGTTACACCACCGCCTGGCATCTGAAAGACGGACATGTACTTGTTTATTTGGATAGCAAGATTAATGCCGCGCTTCCTGTCGATTTATCACGGCGACCTAAACATTGCTTGCAGTAAACGGAATTCGTCAGAAAAGCAAGCTTTTGGTAACGCCATGAAAAGCTATGTGGTTACGGTGGCTGATTATCCAGATAGGAAGCTTTATAAAATCAATATATAATCGAATAGCATTAATACGAAGTCAAACGTACACATGCGAATATAAAGTAACTTATTACTCCATTTTACTAATGCCGTTAGACATATGCTACCATCTATGCTAAAAACAGCATGTAGCCAAGTTAGCAAGCTAGCTAACAAGCTATCTGGGTATGAAGTGCTTACACATGTGCGAATATAAAACAATACAAAAGTAATGAAACGGCCGCTACATCAAATATCCGTTAATAATCAACTAGCTAGCTAGTATTTTCACTGAAGAACTCCAAAAACAACGAACAAACGAAAAGGTTTTCAATCAGCTAACTAGGCCTCTGTGGATGCTACTGCATGGGCGCAGCCATTAAAAGCTGCCGCTCGACACCACGCGAACAAACATTTATTTTCCAAACTGAGCCCTTATAACCCAACTTCCCAATCACGGAGGAGTAAGAAGACATAATATAAAATAGGTAAGCAATTCGTAATGTGTTTCAACAACACAGGAGTCTTAAAACGTACATTATAAACCAGAGAAAGACCGACACAGCTTTACCTTGCTTGTGGACAGCAAAAGGAAGAGGGTCTAGCGGGGTTTCCTATTGGTGTTAACAGGGGCTAATCACGTTTATTGTCGCGAGATTATTTCGACGTTGCGCACGCCTGACAGCAAATTCATTCACGTCTACATAGGCAATTCATAGGTAGCTGTTGTCAACTTGGTGCATCTTGTAGCTGATTCCATTACTGTTAATATAGATTATTAAGATCGGGTTTTCGTCATAGGTGTACCTTTTGTATTACAATATTACAATAGTCTAACTAATGTGAGTAAATGTATAATTACTTCTACATGGTTAAAAGATTCCAATATTTTTGATTATTTAATTGCAGTTTGTGAATTTACATGTTGCAATGTATCATTCTATTCTATATGCAACCGCAATAGAAAAATGTCAGAAAGTCTAAGGTGCCCTTATAGACCAATAAAATTTTATATATAGTAAAGATATTTAAAAATGAAGTGAAGTACACAAGGTTTTCAAAGAAACAATTTGTTTGGACAGAGGTTTAAAGGAGGTTTAATTTGAAGGAGGAACCAGTTTATATTAGAAAAAGTTGATGTTCAAATCATAACATTCATTCCATGGGGTTCTAAAGTTCCAAGAGAGTAGATCAGTTGTTTTTCTTTGAGTTTTCTAATTTCACTGCTGCCATAGCAACCACTGGTAATGCAAACAGATATGTCATTAATGCAATGCCCATTTGTACTAAAATGCCTTTCCGCTGGAAAGGAAAATGCCATAATTCTTATGTTCTGAAGGTGTTCAACAAACCGATCAACAAGTCTTCTTTTAGTCTCTACTAAGCTGATTGGTTTGGACCAACATTGTGTGGAAACAACCATGTGTACTTTACTACATTTTTAAATATATCTGCTATCCTACTACAGTACACTGATGTAGATACTCATCTCATTCTCACTCTCAACACACACACACACACACACACATATATATGTATATATATATATATATATATAGATAGATAGATAGATAGATAGATAGATAGATAGATAGATAGATAGATAGATAGATAGATGGTGTAGCCATAACTTAATAAATTGAAATTATACATAACCATCTTCACTTGCGAAGTCTGACTGTACATATTACAGATAGATCTCTTTAGAATGTTTCCAATTCTATTTCAGGTTGCATAATTCCCCAACAAAAACACAAAATTGGCAGGCTTTATAGAGAAGGTTGACAAAATGTTGGATTCAATTTTTGTTTCAGCACCTCTATTTATTTGCCACCCATTCATTTTGCAGTCTCCTGCACTTTCCCTTGTACTTCCCATTTCACTCAGACATCATTAAGTGAAGATGTGCAGCCAAACAGTTGCCAAAATTTAACACAAAAGTAGGCAACTTCAATGAACTGTCTTCTAGTTGATAAATGAACTGGAGAAAATGGAAAGAACGAAAACATGAGGTTTGGTTAAACCCCATATTCATTTGCATTACAAACAATGATTTGGGCTATCTGGGGCTATGTCATATTTTATTTTAAAATATTGACTCTCAAAATAAATGAATGCAAAAAAACATTGGTTTTATATATGAACATATTCCATCACAAAAAAATTACTAACAGAAAGATGCTGTTTGTATAACAGTTCAACAACCCTGGCACTCCAAGTTTACACAGCTGAAAGATGTTGCCCTAATGCCAACACAACTGGTTTACAATCAGAATCAGAAACTTTATGCACAGCTAAGGAAAGCCCTCTGTACGAAATGTCCTGGAAACCTTGTGTGGTACACTGCAATTTTTATTACCTCTACATCTATAAAAAATCCCTGTCTCACTCTTCCAGTTGGTGGTCATTTTCTTTCTTTATTTTTTTGTCCTGTGTGGTGCAGTATTTTCACTCTTCCTAGGACTAAGCTATTCTGGCCCGAGGTTAATGTAGTCACTCCACGGATCTGTTGGAGTTACTCCTTTAGCTCAGGGGTCACAGCCCAAGTGCCCCTATCACTACTGGAGCAACTTTAGTGTTAACCTTCAACCAGAGGTGGATATTCCAGGTTCAGAATGTAAAAGTCCTCACCAGGATTTTGCTCAAGCCTCCTGGATTTTCTAATTAGCGCAAGCCTGCAGGTAAAATTAGTTCATGAAATCAACGCAATCTAGGATGCCTTCAACACTTGCCCTCTTTCTCTGGGGGG
>JAOXYF010000008.1:820366-843951 GCA_028565775.1 Sternarchorhynchus goeldii
CCCCCCCCCCCCCCCCCAAACATTTCATATTCCTCCTTCCTTCCTTTGGATGATTTCATCACTTGGGACTGCCGTATATGTCACTCATGCCATTTCTTTGTTGTTCTCCACCACTCTCTGTGATTCCTCCCACTTGGACTTGGGGTATATACCTGAAGATTGTATATATGTGTAAGCTTTCCAAAGAATCAGGAAGTTTCAGAAAAGAGGGCCATCATCTGTGCAAAGTGCTTCTGAAGCTCTAGGTGGTAGAGCGTGTTTATGTTAAAAATAGACATTTAAATGATAACATTGATTCCAAAAGGGAGTTTTTGCAGGGTTTGCAATGCAAAGAGCTTTACTGCACATAAGAATAAGAGGAGAGTCCATAGGTTTATAATAGATGGATTATATGCATTATTTAAATAAGAATCCTTTGATCTAACTTTTTCAGAGTTGCAAAAACTCTGTCCTTTACTCACAGTTATTAATAGTGCTTTTAAGCACGTTGAAGAATAAAGGCATCCTACACAACATTATCACAATGTGCAAATATTTTCATAACTGCCAATTTCCTAAGAAAGTCATAGACGATGCCTTTGCCTGTGTTTCAAATGTTCAAATAATTAACAAACTGATCTATAAACAATCTACTGTTAAGACAGTTCCACTGGTGCTCACTTATCATCCTACAAATAAAACAGTGTTTTATTTTTTTAATATTGTATTTTAACACTTCAGAAAGCTCCAGGATGAGGCAGAGACTGCTTCCTTTTTTAAGAATCCTCCATGAATCTCCTGCAGATGAGGCAACAACATCAAAGACTTTTCAAATAATAACTGTGGTGCTGTTAGCCTACAACTGCTCTAGATGTGCTACATGTAAATATATTAACATAGCCACTAAAATAACTAGGACAGCATGAAAGTCTCTACATGGCTCTGGAACACTCAAAGAAAAAGATCTGATTTATATTCTCGGAACATAAGGACAGCATGGAATGAATGTTATAATTTAAGCTGATAAAGGACTTCTGTCTGAAACATCCTGTTTCTCCAGAAACCTTGTGAACTGTATTGCTAAATTTGCTTGCTTACACAGCTGATTGAGGACCAATGTCCACAATGTCCTGTATCTCTGGAAACTCTGTGTACTTCACTATAATTTTGAATCTCTTCAAAACTAAACTACACTGCACTGCAGTTATTCACCTAGAATTTTCTTTTGGTGGTGCTAGGCTCCTCTGGTGTTCTTACCAATGCATTTCTAGGCCCCGCTCATTGTATTGAGCCATGAGCTTATTCATTTTAGCTACAATGATGCCCGACAGGAGCTTCCATGCTGTGCAGAGGCAGGTTATTGCCCCTTTCTAGGGCTCCTTCAGGATCAGGACTGTCTGAACTTCAGTTAACCATCTGGGGTATGTTCTATCCACTGGCAACTGGTTCATTTGTGCTGCCAGACACTCATGGAGTGCAATTATTTTCTTCATCCAGTAGACGTGGACCATGTCAGGGCCTGGGGCTGTCCAGCTCTTCATACTTGAGATTTCTCTTGGACATCTGCTAGCATGATGGTTAGCAGGAGGGTTGCTGTGGTCTGCTCTCAGGTTCAGCAACCACTGGGCATTGGTGTTGTGTGATGCCTCCATCTCCCATATGCTGGTCCAGTATTGTTTAGTCTCCACTTTGGTGTGTCTGTTCTCATGACGTTTCTCTGCTGTCGAGAGTACATTTTGGATGGCTCCTGGGTGGACATCCTGTTTATTTTCTGGGTTTCGACTTCTCTTGTGTAACTCGTCAAGCAGACAGCCAAAGCTGTCAATCTTTGCTTAGCAGTTTCCAAGGGCTCAGGTATAAATGGCTTCTTGTATTTCTTAGGTACATGGTTCATCACATCTTGTTGCAGTTCTGATAGCTGGCTAACTTCTTTCCATGTTGTCCTTATCTTGGCCTTCAACGTCCTTCTCCATGGAGGATACTGTTCTTTGTAGGTGAAGTTCATCTTTTAGCCAAGCATTTCAAGCATCACTGTTACTGTGGCATATATCAGCTGACTGGTCTCAGTGCTGGTCACAGTAGTGACTGTGCTTACTACTGCATTCACATCTTCCATCAGGTTTTCAGGTACTTCACACGTGTGTGTGTGTGTGTGTGTGTGTGTGTGTGTGTGCAATAAAATATTAAAATGCAATAAGATTAAAGTGACCACAGGAGGAAGAAATGGGGGAGGTACTTATACAGTGAATATAATGGATGTGAGAATTGTTCTTACTCAGGAGGATTGCAGCCTGAGGGAAGAAGCTGCACAGGTTGAATTTGATCTGAGGGCTCTCCGTCTTAATGTCTGCTGGGGCGGGAATTGCTGGAAGAGATGGCGACGGGGTAGTCAGGGGTCAGCCAAGATTTTCCTCACCCCCGGCCTCATCCTGGGATGGAAAGGCACAAGGTGATGATCACCCAGCTTGTTACAGCCCACGTGCTGAGGTGCAGAGCCGAACCAGACAGAAATGGAGCAGACGAAGATTTTATTATAGCAGTTATGAACTGGACCGGCAGTATTTGCCAAAGTGTCTCGAGCTGCTGCAGGAAATTAAGGTGCTGTTGGGCCTTACTCATAATTTCAGTGCTGAGTCAGTCTTATTTGAGATGCTGCTGAATGGTGGTTTCCAGGAATGTGTAAGACTCTGCTCTGCTGACTGTGGAACCACGAATCTCCAACAGTACTAGAGGATTTGACCCTTCTCAAATCAACAGTTATTTCAAGTTTGTGTGTGTGTGTGTGTTCAGTTCCAGGATGTTAGTTCCACATCATAGCACCAGATTCCTAATGTCCTCCCAGTACTTGTGATTTCCTTATGTACTCCCAGTATGTGTACCAGTAAGTGCACTCTTTGACTAGTGTCATTTATACCCTTAATACATTCAACAGAGTCCCTTCTAGAAACACAGAAACTAGTGAAAGAGATTAGAGTAGACCTGTGGAGAACCAGTACTAAAACATAGTGGGTCCCAAAAAGTGGTCACTCACCCTGACAAACTGCTTCCTGTTTGGAAATTGTGGTGGATCCAGTAGCCACATTGATGGTGTCATCCACCATCTCTGTATTATAAAAACTGAAAAGGGTCTTGGAGGCTGTCAGCCAAACAGCCTCTATGTGTAGCGTTAAAAAGCTTTAAAAACCACACACATTTGTCAGACTGTGAATCTAAAGGAAAACAGCGAGAATGAAGACCAAAGGAAAGTACAGATAAAGTTAGAGACATTGGATCGTTTGTGAGAAAATCGAAGCTGCATCTTAGCACCAAGGCACTGCCTAGGCAAGGCCGTCAGCATCAGAGCAGGAAGATGAAGGCCACAGAGAGGCCAACAATCATTCTAAAGGAGCTGTGGAGTTCAGTAGCTGAGACTGAAGTGAAGGTGCACCAGTCAGTGATGACAAGAGCTTGGTACACAACAGGCCTCTAAGAGAAGATTACTTGAAAGAAGCCATTACTGGAGAAAAACCATATCAAAGCACATCATCTTATTTCTGCTCAAAAAATCTGAAGCTTAGGAGAAACTTCACCTTTCAGCAAGACAATGATCCCGAGCACAAAGCCTAAGCAAAACAGTTTAACAACAAAAATGTTCTACAATGGATAAGTCACAGTCCAGACCACAGTCCAACCGAGAATCTGTGGCAATATTAAAAAAAATGTGATCCGTAAGCATCCTCAAACCAACCTGGAGCACCCTGCCATAAAGAATAACAAAAAGTCGCTCCTCATACGGTAGGAAATCTTAGCCCAACAAGCCTAAATCTGCAAAAAGTCTAAATCAAATCAAATCAAATCAAATCAAGTTTTATTTAAACAGTGCCTTTTACAACAGATGTTGTCTCAAAGCAGCTTTACAAGAGTCCAAGTCCAAGCCCCCAGTGATCAAGCCAAGGGCGACAGTGGCAAGGAAAAACTCCCTAAGAGCATGAGGAAGAAATCTTGGGAGGAACCAAGACTCAGGGGGGGAGCCCATGCTCTTCTGGCCGACGTAGAGGGATGAGTACTTATGCAAGCAGCATCTTTTTCTTTTTTTAAATTACATTTTCTAAACGATTTGCTGCCAAATGCTGAATTTTGACCTTGAGAATTTACTGAAAGAGCATATTGGCTTGCAATAAAAATATCAGCTTTAACAATGTGTGCGTCATTTGTAAACCATTTAAATCTCATGACTTGTGAGGTGGTTACTTTTGCTAGGCACTGTATAATAAATAATCAAATATCAATAAAACTGTAATATATAATCTTTGAATGTCATGTATTGGCAAAAACCTTGTATATGTGTGTACAATGAACATATAAGGTTATATAATTAGCAAGGGTTTTATATCAGATGATGGGGCGTAACTTTGCTTTGAAAAGTGCTGGGGACAACACCATGGACAAATATAAAACCATATATTCCATATATTTCCACACATATAGAGTTGCATATATTTTTATAAAAAATGTTTTTGGCATTTTATGAAATGTCTGTATGTTGCGTTTTGTTCGTTGTTCTCATCGTATAACAATGTAATTTTACTTCTAGAACAAAAATAGTGCTTTTAACTGAGTTCACTCTTTCAGTTCAAATAACCTTTTTAGTTATTCCAGTGCTCAGGGGTTTTGTCAATATTCTTACTTAAATATTTCATTATAGGATTAATGTTATCTTATTATCTTTATCAGTATTAATTATTAATGAAAATGACTCTCAATAGAAAGCATTCATCAAATTCTTTCGTTACTATGAATATATCATAGGAGAATCAAACGATTGAATTAATAGTTAATCATTAATCCTTGTCTTTCCAGTAAAGTCAGACCCAATGCAAAATAGAAAATGTAGTATACATATTAGAAAAAAAATGACAGAGAAACTGACATTTATACAAATGAATATACAACTCATAAAACAAGTACAAGAAACCTGTGAAGTAATTAAAGCTACCTTCATTTCAACTGGCTAGAACAATAGAAACTATGAGCCTCCTCACATTTTGAACAGAATTTCCACCTCATTAAGCTCTTTTGAAGACTTGGTGAATTTAATAAATGTTTTGTTTCCCCCACAGTGCAACAATAGATGGAACAATGGACCAATCTAAATGAGCTGTAGTACAAAGCCTTAATGTCATATTCTTCTCTGACATTCTTGTGTCTCCAAATTCCTGTCTTTCATTCTGGCACCCAGCCACTGCTGGGTTTGTTTAAGCTGTTATACAAACGCATGTGTGCGTGAGAGATAATGTCCAATTGAACATTTGACTATGTGCCTTGACCAAAAACAACATTTTTTTAACAAATACATCCATGCGGCATTTGAAAATCTGGAGGGATTGTAAACCAGAAGCAGTAATTTCTCTGAGCATCAACCCGCATGCTACAAAAAACGCGCCTGTGGCCGCAGGGGCGTCGTGTGTGGGACGTGGAGACGGTGAACTAGTGCGGAATTAAAACAGATCTCACCTGTGTGTTGTTAATGGCCGCCTGTTATGTGATTCTTTGCGCTCACTGGGGTACTGAGAGTCCTAAAGCTGCAGCTCACCGAGAGAAAACGGGAAGCTGTTGCTTTCATGTTTGAGGATAAAAAAAAAGTGTCGTATTACCTCCCTTACCTCCTGAGACCCCCCCCCCCACGATACACGCAGTGGGTTTCACAATGCCTTTTCCCAAAGGATTCTGAATGCTATCAGAACAAAATATGTCAAACAGTAAATGAAAATCAACAGACTAGAATCACTTAATCAATATTGATATCTTTTCAGACTTTCAGACCTTGTCGGAATATTGTTATACAAGTCCTGAGCTAACTATAGTGAAACACTGCACTATGCCCCAGTTCAGAAATCCTTCCAGACCCTGGAAGATAGAAGATGGAAGTGTACTTCTTGTTCTGCAGGATTTCTCATGTAAGTTCAGTAACTTTTCAGTGTGGAGGCAGGGCAGGTCATGGAAGATGTTCGACTACATTGCAGTCAACCACAGTCTAATTTTACATCAGTGACTTTCAGGGAATTACTTGGAATATGAGAACACCATGAGGCAGTGGTCGGATGCACCTGACTCTATATTCCTTAACCATTTTATGACCATGTAGAACAATCACATGACTTAATAGTGCCCACTTATTGGCTGCCAGATTATGGATTCATTTTGTACAGGCACAATGCATTGGCAACAGACATCATGGGAGGAAAGTCCATCTTCAACTGTAGGAAAATGGGTAAAAAAAATGGTTTATTTCTGATAATAACCCCAGTGATTAACTTCATCATTCCTTATGAACCTGATGTGTGTAATGAGTGTGAATGACTTAAACGTGTGGTTCTTTCCTCCTGGTCTGTGCCATTCACCCTTACACCACATGCTGGGCTGTACGTGTTCAGTGGGAAAACAGGTGGCTTTGAATCTAGATTTGGACACGAGCACCATGTGGAAAGATGTGTTTACTTCAGTATTCAGTAAATCAAAGACGTGTGAGAGTTTGAGCACGTGTGGAAAAGGGTTCCAGTCCCGCAGGGTATAAGGGTGGACCTTACCATAAGCTCTTTGTATGCACACGCACATATATATATATATATATATATATGGATAATATTAACCTCAAATCATTTTTATTAATATCATCCTGACTCTCCTGTGTATTTCTCTCAAACTTACAGGACTGTTGTCCCTGTGTGAACATGTCCGGTTCCTGTTCACCGTGGCGATGCTGCCCTTTGCACGGGACCTAATGGAAAAGCCTGCCTTCATATTGACATATTGACATGTTTACACAGGTTTTAGGAGGAAGTGACAGGAGCTGGATGAAGATGCTCTATGAAAGTGAGTTTATTCAGCCATTCAGCCACAGACCGGCAGACAGGTTCAAGACCAGGAAAGATAAACTCCAAGCCACAGCCGGCACAAATCCACCTTTTCCACCCTATCAGGTAATTTCCATCAAACATGAATAGTTTCAGCATACACTCAGTTGCCTTTATTTGAACCTACTCTATTGTATCACGACTTTCATATTTAAATGTACTCCACATAGATATAGGGTTAAGTGTCCTTATAAATCCTTATGAAGTGGGGTGCTACTGTTTGTCATGTCATTCGGTATTAACGGGGGGGAAAATGCAGTATTACATTATCTTTTGATCTCCTGGTTCTAAATGTTACCAGTTTTGTTTCTCCTATGAAAATCACTTATTCGCTCTTGATGCTATATTTAGGCCTCCTGGACTGCACATTGAGTTTTCTGAATTCGCATCTAATCTTACTGACTAAGCTATAATTATATGTGATTGCAATCTTCTTATGGGAAAAGAGAGTGGGCCTCTAAGGGAATCAGCCATGTCCATTCCGGACTCTATTGATGTTACTCAGAAAGTCCTAGCAACCACTCAAGCTTAATAACAGCCTAGATCTAATTTTGCGCTTGGCATTGATGTTACCAAGGTAACTTTCACTCGCTTTGGAGAAAGCTGTATTTGTTTTTGACCACAGTTTTCAGATGAGTAAAAACACCCAGCATTAAAAATCTTGCTTTTCATCAAGTGTGAGCTCAAACCGCAGACCGTATACAGACTATGGCTCACACCTTTAACAGGCGAGGAAAGCTTCCAGACGTGAAAACCATATCTGCTATGGGAGAGATCAGATTGCAGCTTTAAATACATTCACTATATATCAAATTCAATTAAATGTGTTACAATACATCAAGTACATCACATCACAAAGTTTCACCATATCAGGCGAGAACATTTTTATTAGCTCCTAAACTCTGGAATAGTTTCCAAGAATATTAGGCAGGGAAGTCTAAGTTGTTTTTAAGTTACTTTTAAAACCAGATAGAAGATTTTTTTAAGCTGGGCCAATATCTATTTTACTGGGTTTTCACTTTATTTTGTCATATTTCAAGATTTGTTGTAATACAATTTTAATAATATGTTATTCTTGATTACATAAACCATTTATTTCAAGATTTGGACTCTAAATGAAGGAAACTTTATAAACATAGATTACTATTATCTAAGCAGCTCCCATATCTTTTGTTATAAGTTGTAATCTGTTCATTTTTGACTCCCTCTGTACCCACATCCCAGAGTACAGCACAACTATGGTATGAATGTGTTAGTCTTTGATGGCCTCTGAGCAATAATTAATTCTGTAATTATATAATATAATAAGAAGAATTGATTAGCTGGAGTAATTAATTGTGCGGAGACTAAAGAGTCACAGTAGGGGAGAGCCAAAGCAAGAAGACTTGTGTGGTCGCTGATGAGTTATTCCAGCTAATCGATTTAGGAGAGCAGGGGAAACAACGAAGGAGGTGTCGACCCTGAGTGGCCCCGCCCACTGCGAAGAGCACAGCAGCGGATGGGGAAACGACGCTGTCGCAGCTCATTACAACAAAATGCTCACGGGCTTTTCAGAACCAGTTACTGCCATTAGCCTGCTGGAAAGGTCGGACTCATTACGATAAGCAGGCAGGTGGTGTACTGTTTTTTTTCCCCCTGCTATTCTGTTTTTACTCTTGGTAGCCTGTGAATTTGTACTGAAATCACCTCTGTGGATGCCGCAAGGGGGATTTCGTGACCGGCTCTTCATGAGTGAGTGAGTGCGAGCGTGCGTGCGAGCGTGAGTCTCCCACCTCTGTGTCTGGCTGTGACAGACAGCAGAAACAAGGTTGACCTTTTCTTGGTCGAGCAGGAATACACCCCCCACCTGTGATCTCGCTCCAGTTACCTGTATCAGATCCCCAGCAAGCCAACCCTCCCACGTTTCTCTGGTGCCTCTAGCTGTTCCTCCACTCTTCTCCATCTCTCTCGCAGGCGCCATGCTGCAAACGTGGCTCCTCTCCCTGGCGCAATGCCTGGTGTCGGCGGGAGTGATCGGCGCAAGTGTCAGACTGTGCGTGCGGAATGGGGTGGGCGGGGCCGCGGCCGCCTGCCTGAGGTCCTGCTTGGGCTGGACGGGGGCGGTCGGCGCGGCTGCGGTCGTGCCCGTCAACGTCCTGCTGAACCTGAGGAGCCCGCAGTGCCTGTACGTGTGCATCACGCTGGTTTGCTGCCCCCTGCTGGTCAGAGAGTTCACGGTGGGGCTGCAGCTACTGCTCACCATAGACGCCCACCTGCAGTGGCGGCTGGGACACAGGTGAGGTACCGGCTAAGCTTTGTTGGTGTCTGATGCAGAGTACTGAGGGCAGAATTAATGGAACGCCTTGGCCATTTGGAACGTGATGGGGGGTGACAATGTGTTAAAAAAAATCATTAAAACTTGGGGTTTGCGATAAACTATCCCTTTAAGGTCTTTACACACTTCCGCTGGTTGGATCCAAAGTGTCAACAGTAATAAGTAATGGCTGCTCAGTACTGTTTGCTCCAGGATAAGGCCCTGTGTTGGTTCTTCCAGGTATGTACGCCTGGTGACCCGTCAGCAAACGCTGGGCCTGGTCCTCCTTGTCTGGGTTTCCTCTGTGGTCATCGCCTTCTCCCAGTTCATTGTCACCAACTCAACGAACTCCTGGGAAGACGAGGACTTGATTGGGGTTGACCTGCAAGGTTGGCCCAACCACACCTCCCCCCGGCCCCCCTTCAGGATCCCGCACCCGCAGGATCGCTCGGTCATCGGCAAGTACCTCCCTTACGCCGGCTTCCTCTCCAAGTTCCTCGTCGAGGACCTACATAACTTCACATACGAGGAGATCCACAGCGGCCACTGGGCCGTCTGTGCCCCGGACGCCGTCCTAAACCCGTCCTTCCTTGTCTTCGTCTACGGCGTTGCCGTCTTCCTCATCCCGCTGCTTATCCTGCTGGCTGCCTACCTGGATGCAACGTGTAGCAGGAAGCGGAAGGTGAACCCGGGCCACTCTCGCTCTCTAGCCCTGTCACTCTCGCTCCTAGTCCTCCTGTGCCTGCCCCTGCACACCACCCACGCCCTGCGCCTCCTCGCCCCTGCCAGACTGAGCCCCATCTGGGCCACCTCAGTAGCAACCCTCCTCTTCCAGGCCTACGCCCTGGTCCCACCGCTCCTGTTCACACCATCGCCAGTAAAAGTAGCTGGTGGAGGAGCCTCCCCGGCTGTGACCCCCATGTCCTCGGACACAAGCACCTCCTCAAAACTGTAGCCAGTGGGCCCACCTGTGGAGTTCTGTCTACCTTGGCCAAGACCAAAAGCCAAGACACCTGTAGTAGTGTAAAGCAACAAGATTGACATTTCCCTCTAGTACATCCATGTGTTTGTAATTGTTCACCATTTAGAACAACAATGATTTTCCAGTCAGCTGAACAGCCAAATTAGAATTCCCCAGACAACCACCTAAAATATTAATAATGGCATTGTCCTAATCCAGTGCTCAAGTTGGATTTACAGGCTACATACATAGTAGAATGATAAATGCTGATCTGGCCATGTTTAATTAAGCCGACTGTAATAATAATAATATCTAGCAACAGAAGACTCAGTATTGTATTCAACACAATTAACCTCTCAGTGGTGCAGACTTCATCGCGATTTGATTAAACAAGTATTCCTTAAGCACGGATTGAATAAAACGCATAACTCTCACTAATTGCGTTCTCCTGTTTGCCTGCTGGCACCAGAGCTGGCGAAAAACGGCCGTCTGATATTCAAATCGCGCGAGTCTCTGCTCCATTTCCCGCTCATTTAGCCGTGCTTGGTCTCTAGCTCACTTTCATGCATGAAATCTCCAGCCGAGACACGCTTTGGTCCCACGCGTTTCATATCTCCCGTGCCACGAAAGGTGTTCCTTTTCGTCTGTTGCTTCATGTCGTCAACTGTTCGTTTCTCTCTCTCGCCCCCTCCTTCCTTGAAAGTCTTTCTTCCTCAGTGAAGTGGTCGGCTACACAGAGCCCTTGATGCGGTGTGTTATCGGAAAGGTGGATGGAAGGCGCGGTGGTGGGTCCTTGCCGCTTGAAAGGGGCTTTTTGTTTCCTGGCGACAAGGCCGCCTGTCGCCGCTTGGGTCGATTTAGAGCGTTTCAAGCCACCTTAGATGAGGCTCCCCTACCCCCACGCCACATACAGAGAGATGTGCTCATGAAAGGGTGAGGTAGCCTCAAACACTGACATAAACTGAGATTTATCTGCTTCAGGACATACGAGGCAGCTCAATTACCTTAAAATTACCAGAAAAACAGCACGGCCTTATAAAGGTGTCCCTGAGCCAACGTAACCCAGCCACATGAAGTCTCTACACGCATAGTGGTCACGTTTCGGGACTTTTTGTGTATGGTTCATGAACAAATGCATTTTGTTGCGCTGTACGCAGCATGGCTCTTCGTTCATATGTGCGATGCCTCATCTGATTGCTCGTGGGACACACGACGCATAGAGTCGCACTTAAAAGGAACCTTCCCCCATACGTCTCTCTCAGGCGGCTGATGGATGCGTTGGAAAACTGTGCCGGGTTCAGGAGCGCGGCTGCCGCCTCCGATCGACGCTTGACAATCACTCTTGGTGACAGGCCTTCCGCCGCGCTCTCCAGCGTTGCCGGAGGACAAACGCATCGATCAGCGGAAACGCGGAGGCCTCCGCCAGCTTATAAATTCCAAACTTGGCGAGTAATATATATTCTACCGTCTTTCCGACAAAATCGCATTGATTGTATGGAAACAACGGACAGTGTTATGGTGCAGTTTTCCACATCTGCTCTTCTAGAGAGAGAGAGAGAGAGAGAGAGAGAGCAAGAGAGAGCAGCTGTTTCTTTCTTTGTTCTCCCCATCATCTTTATGATTCATCACCCAAACTCTTCTATATTCATTCTTTCATCTAGTGTTCATTTTATCTCTTTGTGCGGCAGCCTCACCTGATTAAAATGCCCCTCCGCCCCCTCCCATTTTCCATTTTATAGCCACCTGTAAACGCATCGATCACTCACTAGGCCTCCACCTCCCTCCCCACCTTTCTTTCACAGTTTGTAACGGCTTTTTCCAAAGCAGTCAAGACAGGCCACTGACAGAAGGTTCTTCAAGTGTTTTATTTTGTCGTGCTCAGTATCTTTCCCCTATAAAGAAACACAGTTAGCTATATCAACAGCAACGTGGAGACTATAAAAAATAAACGCGGGTGACGGACAAAGAGGAAGAGACGGAGACGAAGAGGCACACAGACGATGACAGAAAGAGGAGAAAAGACAGGAGAGAATGAAAGAGAAGAGAAAAGAGAGGAAGCTGACTGGCCCCCAACGTTCAAACAAAAACAATGGAAAGTGTACAATTTAGAACATTTACAATTATAATAACAATAATAATAATAATAATAATAACAATAACAACAATAATCGTCCAAATAATTAATAAAAAACAAGGTTTTTCTTTTAAAGACAAATGAAATATATATATATATTTTTTTTTACTCATTTTATCTATTTTTTTTTAAAGATCACTCAACAGTATTTTGTTCATTTTTGTACTTCTAAGCTAATATTCTGTGTTAGTATAATAGCATTGCTTGGTAATGCACACAAAAGTAAATCATTTGTGTTCAATTCTTAAAAGATTCATTTAATTTACTTGACGTTTTTATACAAATAATGACTTAAGAGATATGTTTCATTATGTCAGTGTGTGCCTGTTTGTGTGTGTGCGTGCGTGTGTGTGTGTGTGTGTGTTTGTGGCATTGAATGATATTCTGCCTTGTGTTCACTTGTAGTTGTCCCTAGTCCTTGTAGTGTCTCAGTGAGCATAATTAAGCTTCCTTTTAAGATCTCTGTACCAACATTTACCTTCCGCCTACTCCTTAAAGAGGACACATTGTAATTACCTAATGACTGAGAAACCATGGCAGGCAGATAGGTGAGGAGTGGAGACAACAGGCTGGAGTCAGAGACTCCGGCAGAGTAAGAGAGAGGATCGGAGACTGGAACTCTACCCCAGGAGTACCAGCCAGTTGATAAGAGAGTGTGTGTGCAACAGCCGTTTTCATCATCTGATAATGGAATATCCTGACGTTTCAGTGGGTGGTGAAAGTCAGTTGTAAATACTTTATAGAGAGAGGCGTGAGGCATTTGATGCTGTCTGCTGGGGACTGATGTGGAATAAGCTCTGTGGCTGGAGTGCTCTGGTAGAGCTGCTCCCCTTCATGGCTGCAGGAGCAGCTGTCTACAGAGCGGTCTGACCGGGCCTGAACGCCTGGCCCCACTGCCTCCTGGATGACAACTGCTCTATGCTGCCTCCTTCTCCCTGTTTAACAGGAAGAGAGAGAGACAGAAATGGAGAGAGAGAGAGAGAGAGAGTGTGTGTGTGTTTGATGGGCCAGTTCTCTTTCTCTGTCCCTCTTTCTCTCTACCCCCCTCCCCTCTTCCCCACCTTCATGTGGCACTGCTGCCAGAGTTTTCAAAAGGCTGGCTGTTCAGCAGCTCCGTGTGTGAGTGTGTGTGTGTGTGTGTGTGTGTGTGTTGGTGGCTGTGGCATATGCTCCATAGCGATCCACCAGGGGCTGTTACAGTAGATACTCCTTCTTGCCCTGACTGGTGTCGTTTCCGTTGAGAAACGCTTCCTGCACTTCCCCGTGCTCATCAAGACCACTCGCCTCGTGGGTCAGATACGACCCTGGAAAAAGGGACAGTGAGAGAGCATTACAGAGAGGAGGGAGAGAGAGGGAGAGTGTTACACTGCCATAGAAGAGGTGTACTGAGGACACACGGGGGGTGGGGGTGGAGGTGGGGGTGGGGGTTTCTCGAGATGAGGGGAACCACCAGATAGTAAACAAAAAAATAAGAAGAATAAAAATGAAACAATTTATCTCCTGAATTTGAAGGTCGCCAAATTTTGCACTACACCACTGAGCTGGAACAAATGATTTTAATAATACAATCTGTTGCTGGTCCCATAAATTGTTTAATCAGATTTTGTTTTTCATCAGAACTTTATCTCCAGCATTAAATGTTTTATTATCAACTTTCACAAAGCTCTATTAAGAAAATATGAATATTTATGTTATAAGTTATAGGTACAAAAATATAAAGGTTTTCGGTAGATTTTCTCCAGTCTAAGGGATTTTTTTCCTTGCCAAAGGGCATTTCTGCAGTTTGTGAGCATCTCTCTTCAGTTACAGCCTCTTGTTCTAAGGGTACTAGGTCATAGGACTTACTGTTATGGGAAATTCTACCTGGAAACACCTTGACCAATTGTATGCCTGTGTTACTACTGAAGAAACACATAATGAGGAAATCTATAATACAACTGGTCTTGGACATAGAATTTTAAGGAAAGCCCCTTGGCTCCTACTACAGTCTTTGAATCAAAGTAGTTTGAAATGCAACAAAGTTATGCACTCCAGGGTTTCTCGCAGTCAGCCTGGCTAGCGATTTCTAGCATTATCGTTATCTTAGGCTACGAGAGGCATAAATAATGATGCTGCTCATTCTGCAAGCTTTCGCTTCAGGTGGTGCGTGATGGTTGTGTTGCTCACACACCATGCGAGCTCAGCTTTTTAACCCTCCTAAAATGCTTCCATGTACATGAGTTCAGATATGCTTTTCAGAGGTGGCAGCTCCACCACATTTCAAATGTTTTCCCTCTCTCCGACTGCAGTGACACTCTAAACTATACAGCAACAATAATCGATAAAGCAATTAACTGCCAATTTTCTTTTTAATCGTTGATGTTATTGGTGTCATCGATAAATTGCTGCACTGCCTATTTCCTGAATAACATTTATAGTCAAAAAATGGATTAGAAATTCATCCTAGTTAAAAATTCAAGGCTCCTTTCCCCCCTTTTTTCTGCCCACATAAAATCCAAATTTAATGGTCAACTTGGCACGTCCGCCATTACCCACAAATCAAAATCCCCTTGGACGTTCTTCAGCAGGCTTTATGCGAGCGAGCTGGAAACACAGTCAGGCGGAGACAGGTGGAGACAGGTGCGGCAAAGATAAGGGAAGCGGAATCGCTGATGATGTGATAACGCCGAGTGCGGCCCTGCTGGCGAGGTGGGACAGAGCTCTTTCATGTCGGATCCACGAGCCGTCCCTCGGAACGTCCCTCCAGGTCCAAGGCAAGGAACTCTTGGGGTTCCTTGGCCGTCTCCGCCACCAGCATCCACTGACAGCTGACCCTGAACCCCCCCACCCCCCTTCCAAACCAATTTATGCTGAGTCACATGATGCACGATGACAGTCACACTTTTTCTTTTTCGTGCTGCTTCAGAAACTCTGAGCCATTTCGGGGTGGGGTGGAGGGGGGGGGGACGACTGCGGACGGGGGGCTGGAGGAGCAGGGCGGATGTGGACAATGGTAAGTTCTAATTAATCACAAATTAATTGGATGTATAATTATCGCTAACATTGTTCGGTGCATAGAAAGCAGGCCAGCTGGGCCATGTAACCTTTTCACTTGTGCCATTATAAACCAAAGTTTTCTCCCCGGCACTTTGAGCTTCAGCCCCCCAGCCCTGAATGGAGGGTTAATTAAAAAAGCAGTCTTGCGTGGGGACCTTCTTTCTGGTGCGTAAAACTACTGCTGATGAGGTCATTAAAAAAGGAGGGGGGAAAAAAAAGACCAAAGTCGCCGGCAGGCGGGCGGGGATTGAGGCAACTTTTCAACCACCGCTTGACAAGATTCCACCATTTCCGTGCCCGTTGATTAATCACTGACCTGCAAGTTAATCGGCAAAACCAAGGTTAAGAAAAATTTCCGATTCCATGCTGATAGGCTGATAAAACTGCATGCGTGATAGGCCGACAGCCTGACTGACGTGTGGGCTGTCCAACACTGAAACACAGAGCCAGGGACCTCCCCTGTCCCCTCCCGTTGTGTGAGAACCGTTACCAGGTGTTATCTTCCTTGGCACGGAGCCGACATGAGGATGCCAGCAGCTCTTAAGGGAAGAGAAGGAGGGAAGTAATGCATTTCTTAATAGATTGAGGACCGACACGGTCAATTAAAGGGGCTATAAAACAGTCGGCCCATGCCTCTTCCCCACGTCTCTTGCCGTTTCAGACGGTCGGCGGTGAGAGAACTTGCCAAGGCTCCCTCAGGGCTCTCTCATCTCCTCTGTGGTTTCCCCACACCCCACTCCTTCTCGACTGCGGTCGAACTCCTCGTCTTCGCTGCACAGACTTCCTTTTGATCTCCCCCCTCCGTTCCCTCAGAGTGTCCTCAGGGTACCTCACCTTCGTATAAGCTGCATTTGGTAGCTTCCCTTCCATTTCTCAGGGACTTGGAGTAGTTTTTGTTCTTTGCTGTACTTTATGCTCGATACTGGGCTGATGTGGATTCTGCATGAGGTGTTTCGCAGGTTTTCTTTCTTTATCATTGAGGGAATTTATTATCTTGTTTATTTTTAATTGACTAATACGTAACGATTGCTTACGTATCGAAAGCTTACGTAACTCACAGGCATAGCACAGAGGATGCTCCAAAGCATGTTGGAGTCAGATAGTTGAGGCATAAAATATGTAAACAGTGTATACCAAGAACTATATATTTACTACAACTTTTCTGTCACTGCTCCACCTGCACCAGAAGGGGGCGCTCTAGAGTGCGGGAAGGTCAGGCCTAGTGTCGACAGGGAAGAGCATGGTTCACCTTTCTGTCGAACAGAGCACCAGATGGTGACGATGAGCACGCAGATGACTGTGAACACCAGCAGAGCAAGTACGCCCCCTATGACGGCATACGGTACTGCGCTGTGTGCCTCCACCACCGCGCCTGGGTCTGTGGGACAAAACACATACGTTTGCACACACAGGTGCACGCGCACACACACAGGTATGCAAATATACACACACACACACACACACACACACAGGTGCTCACACATACAAACACACACATACACACACACGCACACACACACACAAACAGGCAAAGGAAGAGGATGAGCATGAGCCATCAGCTGTCTGTATTCCAACACAACACACTGCATGGGTATTGTGTGCAACAGACACAGAGAACGACAGACAGCAAAAGAGCCAGTGCCAGAGGGACAGTGTGCCCACATGGGCCCTTAAACCGGCCGTCCGAGCAGATGCAGGTGGTGGAGAAGAACACAGCATGGGGGAGGAGAAAGAGAGAATGAGAACGAGAGAAGCCACAAAAACACACGGGAGACGACAGCAGGGAAAGTTGCAAAGGAAAAAAACCACGAAAAAAAGTTTGCAAGCAAGTTAAAATGTATGCAACAATAGCAGGAGGGAGAGAGAGAGAGAGAGAGAGAGAGAGAGAGAGTGTGCGGTATAGAACTTGACTGTCGAGGAAGATTTCATTAGTCTGGTGAGTAATATTTCATTAGTCTGGTGAGAATATTTCATACACAATGAAACATTAAGCAGCATCTGCCTGCTGGTGTCCTGTGAGGCCCTGGTAGGCTGCACTCTGTTAGTGACACTCTGTTAGTGTGTAGACTCTCCTCTGAACATGTCAACATACTCGTCTCTCTCAGCAGGTATGTGTATGTGCACACACACACACACACACACACACACACATGCACACACACAGACACACAAACGCTCCATCCACCCCCCCCCCCCGTCTCTCTCTCTCTCTCTCTCTCTCTCTCTCTCTCTCTCTCTTTCTCTCTCTCTCTCTTTCTCATTTTCTGACAATGGAAACAATGGCCTCCTTCATCTTGCTCTGTTTTCTTCATCTTGCTTGTTTTCTGAAGCCAGAGAGCAAGGAAAAAAAAAAGCTGAGTGAAAAAAAAATGAAATGCAGAGAGAGCGAGGTGGGAAAATGGATAAAAAGAACAGGTGAGACAACGAGGAGGAGGCAGAGACACAGAGAGAGAGAGAGAGCGACAGTACAGGGAGAGCTGAATGAGAAATTAGAAGAGGAAGAGGAAGGGGGGGGGGGGTAAAGCTGGCAATCAGAGCCATTATGCAGCGGGTCGTGGTGTGGAGGAAGGAGGGTTGGTTTGGTTTTGTATAGTAGATGGCAAAACGTGTGTGTCTATCAGATAATACCTGTGGTTAGGGGAATGATAGAATCACCACTGAATGTTGGTCCAAAATAAGGCAAGCTTGAGTGTAAATTATGCGTGTGGGTGTGGTAAGTGAAGGTATAAAGTGTGCAGGCTTTCCTCCTGTGTGTGTGTGTGTGTGTGTGTGTGTGCAGTAGGGACAGTAAGGGGGACAGGGTTCAGGCCATAAACACTCCTCTGAGCAGCAGGAGGGTAATGTGACAGTGCTGATAGTGTGGAGTCAGTCTCGTTTAAGAGAACCCTAGAACCTTGCCCACGCACTCGTTTTTGAGTGTGTTCATCTGGAGATTTGCACACGTACACACACACACACACACACACACACACCAAACACAGGTAATGGAAAAGATTGGGCATAAAAGCTGACTGGACACTAGAGAAGAGTGCTAGGGTTTAAGAAGTCAAGGGCACTGAGTGAGAGAGAGAGAGAGAGCGTGTGTGTGTGTGTGTGTGTGTGTGTGTATGTGAACAGTCATAATAAACAGCCCATAAGTGAAGTTATGGGACATGTGGATTAGAGCTGAGGTGATCCTGGAAGAACGAAAAGCAGCAGGTGATGTGAAAGCACGCAGGTGAGGGAAGAGCGGAGCGGCCTGTGGGTTTAGCAGCGCGGGAGACGCGCCAGGGTGAAGAGGAGGTCACGCAGGAGCACCGTCCAAGTGGGGAGCTGTGATCTGCTGGACTCTTGAAGTAGAGAACCAGCTAGCTGAGCACACAAAGGCTGGGTGAGGTGTGTGGGAGAGGAAAGAAAAGGAGGGGAGAGGAGAAGAGCGGAGAGGAGAAGAGAAGAGAGGAGAGAAGAGGAGTGGAGAGGAGAGGAGAGGAGAGGAGAGGAGAGAGGGGCTGTTACCTCTGGGTCCTGGTAGGAAGCTGTGGGATGGAAGGGTTGGGGATGTGGTGTCAGGGTGGGAGGGTGTAAGGACAGACACATATACATGCTCTATGAGGGAACAAGATGGTATGAGTTAGTCAGGCAGCTACACAAACTACTCATGGTACTGTACATGCAGAAATAACACATATATCTATGGGGTATCTACGTGTGTGTGTGTGTGTGTGTGTGTGTGTGTGAGACAGCATGAGTTTATATATATAGGAATATCTAGAACAAACAGGCATTGGGACAGATGTGTGTGTGTGTGTGTGTGCGCGAGTGTTTGTGTTAGAAAACTGGTCTGCCATCAGTAAGCCCATAGGCGTCCTGCCAATCAGATCCAGCTGTAATAGTGCAGTTGCCCTCCTAACTCAGGTCAGGAGGTCGTGAGGTAGGAGTTGTAGGGCAGGAGACAAAAGACAGGGAATGAGAGGCAGGGGAGCTTGGGGAGTAGGGTATAGGGAAGGGGACTTGGGGAGTAGGGTATAGGGAGGGGGGCTTGGGGAGTAGGGTATAGGGTAAGGGGGCTTGGGGAGTAGGGTATAGGGAAGGGGCTTGGGGAGTAGGGTATAGGGAGGGGGTCATGGGGCAGTTTGGAATGCAGGAATGTTTCCCCTACAAACCAGCTGGGTGCAGTAGTGCACTGTGGTGTAACACCCCACCCCCCATCCCCACCCCCTCCTGCAATTTTCCCTCGTATCGGAGCTCATCCATCTCTGTCCTCCACACCTCTGGTATCAGCAAAAACACCATCTCTCTCTCTCTCTCCTTCTCTCTCCCCCTCCTTCTCTCTCTCTCTGTCTCCTCACTCTCTCTCTCCTTCTCTTCCTCTCATCCAACATTCCTTTCTCCTCTACCTGAGTGGGGGTCGTAGATATGTACACCCAGAGCAGGAACAGAAATGTGTGTGTGGCAACAAGCAAAAAAGATCGGGGAGGAGGGGGGGTGTGAGGTGTGTGTGGGCGTGTGCACCTTTTTTTGTACATGTGTGCGCATGCCATCGAAAGCACGGGCCATGTGCTTGTATACTGCGTGGACAGTGCGCGTGTGTGTGTGTGAGCACGCCGTGTGTGGGTGTGCTCGGTGTGCATGCTTATTCTTGCGTGATTGGTGTGTGTGCGGATCCTGTGTACACATGTTTACTCGTCCATACATAGTGCGTGTGTATGTGGTGTGTGTTTGTGCTTGAAGGTGTGTATGTGGTGTGTGTTTGTGCATTTGCATCTCATTGTATGTGCACTTCTGTGCGCGTGTGTGTATGTGCGAGTTGCTTGTGCATCTTTGTCTATGTGTGTACAGAGCATCTGCAAGTGCATATATGTGCTCTGGACGTGTGTGTGTGTGTGTGTGTGTGTGTGTGTGCGCACCTCCTAGCTACAGGGGTATTAACAGTGGGGGCAACGCTGGTCATTAATTGGACACAGATGAATATCTTCCTCAGTTCCTCCTTTACAATGGCAATCCAGGCAAGCACACGAACATTTTCTCTCTCTCTCTCTCTCTCCCCATATGTATGGTTTTGTGTTTTGGGATTTACTGTCTCACTCCAAGCAGACAGACTTCCACACACATCTTTAACAATTTGGACCTGAACCAAATCACTGCAGCTCCGCTCAGTGCGATTCACACAGTGAGATTCCACGGAATTTGCTCAGTGACATTTCTTCCGCGTCATTCCAGTTCCCGCAGAGGTCCTAACCCTCTTGATCCCTTCCGCACCCTGCACCTTTAAGGTCAAAGGTCACTCCCCTGCACACACTTCCTTATTCAACATACCACCCCATGGCTCTTAGTATTCCTGTGGCACCTCGTGCTGGGCAGAAAAGAACGAAAGAAAAAGACAAAAACACAGACTTCTTCCTCTGCTGGAGAGCTGCACTCTGTTAATTAGGCGGCCACCGCAGCTTCCAATTAGTGCCTCTGCTCATGGCAGGGCTGCTCCTCACCTACTGGCTCCTTCCTCCTCTTCAGCCTCTGTCTTGCACTCTCTAGGGTGAGGTCGTCCAGCGCGGGGCCCGAGGGCGAGTTTGCGGGAGACCACCCAAAAACGGCCGAGATCACCCAAGATCAGCCGAGACCACCTGAGATGGCTTACATGACACTTTGACAAAGCAGCATTCAGCTGCACTCTCTCAACACCCTTAGCCATCTCGAACGTTTTATCTCTCCCTCCTTCTCTGCCTGCCTCTGTGTGTGCTTGCTCAATCTTCCGTGTCCTCTAACTCCCACCCCCCCCCACCAAACTCATGCCCTGTTTTATAAACAGTCTTCTGTACAGTAAACCGCCTCTATTGAACTGACGCAGCAGAAGAACCTGCAACAAATTGGCTGGGGTTTCTCCCCATTTTGCGCTTCACAGACGTTCCAGACATTAAAAAAAAACAACAACAAAAAAAACACATTTGAGAGAAAAACAATTTTTTTCAGCGAGAAGGAGGAAGATTGAGCGCTGTTTCCTCACACCATCACTCGGGCGGCTTTTCTGCTCGCTCAGCGTCTCCTCTTTGTCTTCATCTTCTCCTTCTTCATCCTCTTCTTTCCTCCTTAGTCTCCCTCTGGGTGCCTGTCAGCCATTTTTCCCCTCCACTTTTATTCCTCCTCATCCTTTTCCAGGGGCGTTTTTTCTGACACGAGCCTGGAGCAGCAGGCACGGGGCGTCTGGTAACTTGTCCCCGTCATCCCCGTCACCCCCTTCATCCTCGTCGCCGGGGAGGGGAGCGAGGCCCCGGCGCCTCCGCTGGGGGCGGAGGGCATCAGAGACGAGGTGCCGTGATGAGACAGGGACGCGAAGGGACGGCAGCCTGAGGAGGGATGACATTCCCGCCCACCCACCCACCAACGCTCGCTCCTTGTTAAGGCAGCCGTTTGATGCTTGCCTTTACAGCGAGAAGAAAGAGAAAGTGCCGATATATATAGAGAGAGAGAGAGGGAGAGGGAGAGAACAGGAGAGAGGGAGGAGGCCCTGAGAGAACACGCTTCTTATGTAACTCCTCAGTGATCAATCAGCTCTACCGCTGAGCTGCTTAAAAGTGCAGTACCTGAAGTCACCACTAGGTTGCCTGGTGTAGTCTTACAGGACAAATCTCAAACATGAAAATGTGTTTGTGTGTTTGTGTGTGTGTATATATGTGTGTGTGTGTGTGTGTGTGTGTATGTGAGTGTGTGTGTGCGCGTGCATGTATGAGCGAATGATCAAAGTTTAAAAGAGAGCTTTCACTGGATACGCGGAGTCACAGGGTAAATGAGATGGATCCACATCTTGTGCTGGAGATCCACCACCCTGCACTGTTTAGTTCCAGCCACAATCTAGCACACCTGGTTCCACCTGGATCGGGTGCGTTAGACCTGGGTTGGAGATAAACTCCGGCACATCCGTAGCTCAGCAGGACTGAACTACACCCCCACCCCCCCCGTGTCAAAAACTACGACTTACCGTACACCAGCAGTGTGTAGTGGTCGGCCGCGCGGCCGTAATTGTTATGCGCCTGGCAGAGGTAAGTGCCGTTGTGTGATTGGCTGAGGCGCGTCATGACGAGGGTGGTGCCGGAGATCTCCGCCCTCTCTGGCATGCTGTCGTTCACTCGCGACCACTGAATGTCACGCGGCCTGGACATGCAGACAAGACAGGACACGCAGTCAGGGCAGGACACGCAGTCAGGACAGGACATGCAGACACACAGCGAGAAGTTACACTGTCGTTTAGACAAATCTGGGTTTCTTTCATCCTGAATTCTCCTGACATGAGGCCAAAAAAGCCATTTTTGCAAAACGTTTCTCGCCTGCCTGGGAAAAATTGTGCTACATGTAGACATGCAGACAAAGCAGGCCTCAAATGGAAACTGACATTGAACTGTGAGAGAGAGAGAGAGAAGGAGACGAGATAGGAGGAAGGAACCAGAGACACACAGAAACAGCAAGGAGAGAGTGGATATCCAGGCCACTGATAATACAGCCTCTGTTTCTGGCATCACAGGCAGTGCAGAAAAAAGCAAAAACAACAGAAGGAACTTGGTTTCCAAGCAAAAGACAAAAAGGACAAACAGCATCAACATTTAATGAAGCCAAATCCGTTTGACACTGGAAGGTTGTCGGAGGGGGTCTCGCTCCCCTCGTGTCCTTGATCGAGAACTCAGATCTGAACCGGGGGGGGGGGGGGGGGGCGCTGCGGGATGAAGGCCACGGCTGGAAAGAGATTACGGGACACACGCCGCACGCACGGCCGGTTCGTGGTGGCGGGGTGTCCGGAGGTTCCGCTGCTCCGCCTCGCAGGGATAAGGGGCTCCCTGCTCCGTCCCCCGCTGGCCAGGTGTTACGATGCCCCTGATCAGAGACGGCCACCGTCCTGCCAGGAGCTTTTAATTAAAGGCCACCAGGGGGTCCTTTTCTCTCCCGTGTTTGTGCCTGGCGTGAGAGGACGTGGTGCTAATAAACTAAGCCCTACGCCCCACCTCACATGCTTACGTGGTGATTAACGGGTGGGGTTGTCGAGGTGCTTACGTGGTGATTAACGGGTGGGGTTGTCAAGGTGCCGTGGAGGAGGGGGTCCTCCCATCTGGCACCACCAAGCTGCTGCCTCTCCATTCTGCCACCAACCACCCAGGAAGCTTCAGTCAACTATGTTTCTTCTTCACTCTCCTCTCCTTTTGCTTCCCCACTCTCTCTCTCTGCATTCCTTTCTTTCCCATTTCCCCCTCTCTCTCTCCTTGAACACCTCTCTCCCTTGTTCACTCCACCCTCCCCCATCTCTCTTGCTCCCTCTCTCCACCCCCC
>JAOXYF010000008.1:849363-881153 GCA_028565775.1 Sternarchorhynchus goeldii
TCAGACCAGCCCGTCTGGCACCAACAACCATGCCACGTTCAAAGTCACTTAAATCACCTTTCTTCCCCATTCTGATGTCCAGTTTGAACTGCAGCAGATCGTTTTGGCCATGTCTACATGCCTAAATGTCTTGCTGCCATGTGATTGGCTGATTCGACATTTGCATTAATGAGCAGTTGGACAGGTGCACCTAATAAAGTGGCCGGTGAGTGTATATGAATAAAACAACAGAAAACCATAACAACAGTGTGTCTATATATAATTTTAAAGGAAGCAAATTGTTAATTTTCGGATTATTAATTTATATTTTGTTCAAAACGTGAAACAATGTATTTAGCCATTTATTTCCATTAAATCGGCCTCTGCACAACTTTTCTCTGCCGTTTTCCACTTCCAGAGAAAGAGAGGGATAGAAGAGAGAAGGGAGAGAGAACTTACACAGGCAAGTTTTACAAGAAGAAAGAAGTAAAGAAAGAGTAAAGAAACGTGGAAGACCGTTGTGGGTGGTGGTTTCCGCCGTTGCCGGTAAAAAAAAAAAAGAGAGAACAAAATCAATCGTTTGTAAATGAGAACAATACAGGTAATGATAAGGGAGCGGCCCTTGCAAGCTAAGGATGCGTGTGCTCATTATGCATTTTCTGAAGGCACGCTGGCACGTCCCGTTCCCATCTCTCCCGTCCCTCGGCAGAACTGTTCCTCTGCTCTGTTCTGCTGTGGTGTCTCCGACCAATCATCGCTTTATGCCGAATCGTAAGGTCATCGGGGGCCGGGAGACGGGCGCTTTTTGGCATTTTCCGCTTGGCGTGGTCATTTGCGTTTGTGGACGCAGTGTGAGAGGGCAAGAGGGAGGGAGGGAGAGAGATAGGAGGAGCTGGGAGGAGAGAGAATGGCATGGAGTATGTGAGAAAGGGAGTAAGGGAATGAGAGAGTAAGGATGAGGGTGTTAAGCAGTGATTGAGGGTTGGAGTGACTGAGGGAGTATGTAAGGGAGGGAAAGCAATTTTGACTGTATGAGGCAGGGTGGGAGGAAATGAGGTATGAGTGAGCGAGTGAGTGAGTGAGCGAGTGAAACAGTACGTAAATGGACACAAAACTTGTAAAACTTGTAAGAGCGCGTACATAGTACTCTGCTAGTGCTGTAGTAACACTGATGTGTAGTATGGGTAATTCTGTCTGTGTGTGTCAAGAATAGTCTAACGTGTAACTACCAGCTCGCCTCTGTGTGAACCTATTCTTTCCAGCCCTGTTCAACAGAGTATAAAGGAGCCTTTTCTAAAACAGATAAATGCTTTCCCACAGGCTAAATGGCAGCGAAATGTCAGAGCATTGTCCAAGCCCATGTCACCTTTAGTCACGCCTCATTTGCATACCATTCAAGGCCAACCAATCGGAATAGGCTCCTGGTTGGGGTTTAGGGGGAGGGGGTATGGGGAGAGAGTGAGTGGACAGACCTGATAGGTTGCCGCGTTTATGGGCCCAAAGGTACATTTCTGCTCCACCATCCACTAAAAGAGTGCTATCAGGATCCATTAGTTAGCAAGAAGCCTGTTCGGTGTCTCTCACAGTGTTTAGACCAGAGCTCTCAGGTGGTGGCCAGGACCTGGCATGCTTCCTTTGTGGACCCGCAGATATTAATAGGGGGAAGAGTTTTTTTTTTTTTTTTTTTTTTAGAGAGGGTCTGAAAATAGTGCGATGAATGGTGAGGTGATTCAGCATCAGCAAAATGGTCAAATTCGAGTGGTAGCGTCTAAGTGCAGTGTGAGGCTCTGCGTACCCTCACTCTTACATGTCTTTCATCTCAAACCAGCTAACCAGGACTCTTATTTGTGCCTAAGTGACCTCATTGGCTCCATATTTCCCCTGACATTCAGCAAGGAGGCGGGGTCTCTCTCAATTGGTCAATTCCTTCATGCTAACAAAATGGAACGCTGGTGTCTTGTCATAAGATGAAAGCAACTTAAAAGAATTCCAAAAATGAGTAATAGTGACAGCGAGGGGGGTGGATAAGGGGGGAGGTGGTTAAAGTCATTACTTAAAAGGGTCTTTAGAAATAAATCCAAGGTAATCAGTTCAAAGTAATTCAGCAAGACAAATGATGACAGTTTAAATGCATTTAAATGATGATGATAAAGGCTATCTGTTAGGAGGGAAGTCTGCAGTGTGCGTAGATTTATCCAGCGAGTGATGTTCTTATGGGAAAAAAGGGAATAAACAAGAGACTGCACATGATCAGCAAGCTAGACACACTACCTAAAAAACATACTACACCATGAAGATCCTGGAAGGGTAGAGTGAGTATCAGTTTGAACACTCTTAAAGGGTAGAGTGAGTATCAGTTTGAACACTCTTCAAGGGTAGAGTGAATATCAGTTTGAACACTTAAAGTGAAATTCGGCATCAGCAAAATCACCAAATGAGTGTCATAGTGTCTAAGTGTGAAATATTCTTAACACCTAGCTTTGTTATAACAAATAAATATATAATAATGCATATCTAACACATTCACACAGTACTCAGTATTTTTGCAATTACAAAATAAAAACTTGAAAAAGAAAAATGAAAAAGAAATCTCTCACATAAGCATCCAGACCCTTTGTTATGACATTTGCAACCGAACTCTGGTGCATCCTACTTCTTGCAATTGTCCTCGAAATGCATGTTAAACTGCACCAGACCTGTGTTGAATGGGATTGATTGGACATCATTATGAAATGCAACCACCTGTCTGTATAAGTTGTCACAGTTGATGGTGTACGTCAAAGTGAAATACAAGCAAAAAGATTAAGAGAACTGTGTATAGACATGTGAGACAGGACTGTGTCAAGTAACAGGTCTAGAGAAGGAGAAAAGAAATTAAACAGAAGAAGTTTGGAACTAGCTATCCAGATAACGGTATAATCAGGACCAAAGGGCCTTGGTCAGATAGGCATTCTGAACTGAATGATGACTAGAATGATCACTAGATGAGATCTACTGTAGAACTCCTTTGTGGAGATGGGAGAACCTCAAAAAAAAGACAACCATCAGCACAGCATACCACCAATCAAACCTTTATGGTAGAGTGGCCAAACAGACAACATTCCTCACTAAAAGGGATGTTGGTGCTTGCATGGAGTTTTCCAAAAGACACATGAACACCTCTCAGTCCACAAGAAGCAAGATCCTCTGATCTGATGAAACAAAGATTGAATAATTTGGCCACACAGTGACATGAAAGAAACAGACAGTAAGCATCACCATGATTAACACCATCCCTAGAGTCAAATATAGTGGTGTCAGTATCCTGGGGGGAGGGGGGGGGGCTGCCAAAATTACTGGAATCTAGTCAAGGCAGAGAAAAAGACAGAAACAGAAAAACTCGAGCAATCATGGGAGAAAACTTCTAGATTGTCAGAAATCTCAGGCTGGGATGAAAGTTTACATTTCAAAAAGACAACAAGCTGAAGCATACTGACAAGAAAACACAGGAATTTCCCAACAGAGAGGTCTTGCAGAGCCTTGAAAATTGTCCCGAATGCCCCTTCCAACCTGGCTGAGGTAGAATGATTCTGCCCAAGAAACCTCCAAAAGAAAATTGTACCAAGCCTGTAGAATCATTACCAAGAAGATTTGAGGCTGCCCTTGTAGCCAAAAGTCTGAATACATCTGTAAATGGAATATTTTACTGTTTTTTATTTTAAATATATTTACAAAACATTCCAAAATCCTAATTGTTGCTTTAATACTATGGATGAATTGACTCAAGTCTGACCAATACCAAAATGTGAAAAATGTTAAAGGGTCGGGAAATTTTCCATATGCACTGTATACCATTGCTTCTTTAACTACTATGAATATTACCACCGCTACTATGAATAATTATATTCAAATGTACACATTAATTTAAATAAATAAAACCTAATTTAAATAAATCTCACTCTGCTAATACCCAGCCACATCACCACTGCTTACCATATTCTGATTAACTATGATGATAATCGAAACAGAAGATCTGGGAATGGAACAAGCCTGTTTAACACTGGCTGAGGCTCTTGGGATGTACCGGCCGTTATTGGTCATAACCAATGCAGCAGGCATAAGTGAAACTAAAAACAGCATCTGTTAATTTTAAACCCCCCCCCCAAAAAAACCAAATAAATTTAAAAAACTCAATCATTACATATCATAAAAGCTCAGAGCCAGACTGAATCATTGATTCATTAAAACGGAAGCTGCTGAGATCCTGCAGACCTTTGTGAAATTGGTCTCTGGGCAGCAGCAAGTACTGCAGCAGACAGTGGCGAGTAGCCAGGTAAGGGGGCATCACGCAGATTTATGAGGCGTGAATCAAAGTTGCTAATGGGCGCTGGGTAAAATCACATGCTGCTATTTTCACATCACTGAACGTCAGTCTTGACAAGGAACACATGTGCTTCACTAATGTTGAATTGCCTTGTAGCTACAGCTTGTTTGGCAAATTCCCTTCCAGAAACTTGCTGAGCAAATATGCTAATGTTCATGTGTAGTTTCTTTCATGAAGCAGTGTTCAGTTTTGCCGTGTCAGGTCGCCATTCCAACTGTGCTAGTTTTATTAGGTCACCATGCCAACTGTTCTGGACATATTATGATGTCATTAAGTGCAGGTGCACCGGATAAATGGGATTCTGGGTGATGGCAAAGCATGCTGGACTGCAGTTATTTCCTGTATTGTAAACCTCAAGACAAGCTGTTTGTACTGTAGGTGTAATATATGTAAGTTGCATGTGTGGTGTGATGTGGTGTCAAAGAGGTCTGATTCTGTGAGTTGTGCTGTGGTGTAGTGTAGTGTGGTGGGGGAGTGGTCTGATCCGGTGTGGTGAGATGGATGGGTTATGGTGAGGGCTCATCCAGTGTGGTGCGATGTGGGTGGAGGGGTCTGATCCAGTGTGTGGTGTGGTGGAGGGACTAATAGAGGGATGTGATCCATTGTGATGGGAATGGTGGAGAGGTCTGATCCTATATGGTGTGGTATAGTGGAGGTGAAAGAGAGGTTTGATCCTGCGTGGTGTGGTGTGGTGGAGTGGAGATGTCTGAACCTGTATAGTGTGGTGTAGAGGTCTGATCCTGTTTAACTGGACCCAACACAACTGCATCTTGATGACATTACTAGGTGTTTTCATCTATGGCCCACCACTGGTCGTGGATCTTATGGAGGTTTGGATGCCTGAGGGTGGAGGATTGCACCAGGTGGATGGGTGGAGGATGTGACCGGACAGCTACCCTCACCTCGTGTGCCGTTGAAGAAGAGGGTTTGCCTGCGTGGATTCTGAATGACCACTATGGAGCCATCGTAGTTCTGCAGACGACAGGAGATCTGTGCTGTGCCGCCCTCCAAAACAGTCACGTTCTCCGCCTCCACTGCCTGCCCCCATGCTATAAGAAAAAAAGAGACAAACAAAAAGAAACAGAGAGAGAGAAATAGAGGAGGTTAATTAAATGGTTAGGTCACCGTCACCTCCATCACCCTCCTCCACCAGCACAAGCCATCACCCTCCTTCCTTGGCACATTCAACTCTGACGCTCGGCCCAGCAGGGACAAGCCCTCGCTCTGCGGCCCCTTTTCCATCCGCAATTTTTATGACACCGCCGCTAAGCACCAACGCACGCTGTTGGATGTCTCACACACTCACCGCCTTCACCCGCCCGGCCGCTCACATCCTCCTGGATGGAGGAAGCAGCAGCGTGCACCCTGGGCGTCTGGCTCGGGTGAAATGCAATTATCCCCAGCCCTGACACAGAGGCCTCCCCATGAGCTGGTGACTCATTGCACTGACATCACTGGCACGGATCGTCTGGGGGCTAAATTTACCACTGCCCAAGAGATGCAGTCGGCTCACCTGTTCCTGCTTCTTAACCCATGGATCGAAAGAGGCAGACATCTGTTTATACTTCTATGGCGAAAATCACGGTGTGTCACGTCTGGTGTAGCTCCTGTAGACTTTTCCCCTGGTCCAAACACCGGGGCTAATTAGCTCACGCGCAGAGCCGCATGGGCCGACGAATCGGTTAACTACTGCGAAGTACTGCTTAGTTGGGACAACTTAAACAGGGCACGCGCTCATTTGAATACCCCTTGGTAGGGGAAGCATATTGTGGCGCACCTGTTATCTAACGCACCAGTTGGTGTTTTTTCAGAATTTAGTGCGCAGTCTCCAGGTATCTCTAAAGTCGCATGCTGTCGGAGGAGGCGGTCGAGAGCCGGGGCTTCACGAAAACTGCTGAGCTAACGGTAAAAGATACAAAGCCATAAAACGTCGAGGCCACGTTCAGTGAACGGGCGCATTCTTTATGTGGGAGCAGCGAAGAAAAACTACAGAGGTAGAATGAGAAAAAAATGAAGGAAGCAACGGAATAGCCGTTAGCGTCGTGCTATTTTGGCCGCGCGAGCCCTCCATCACTTACCGGTCTGTTCTTCTGACTTCATTTAAATTTAATTTAGCCAGACTTAATCAGGTATAGAGTCTCTGTCCAGCACTCACCAGAGAAGCATTGCTGGGTAATAAAACACTGACAGACGAAGTACTGAATCTGATTTTAAAAAGTGAAGAAAATGTGGAATGAAAAGTGGGACTGTGATAGAACATATCCTCAACGTTTTTTAGACAGTTGCTATTGTAATTCGGCAGTTATTACTTCTATTCCTCACATCAATATTGTGATTCATTTCTGAGCGATCGGAAACGGCATTGCCATTTCAATGATTATTCTAATGACTATTATTAGTCAGCACTTTGGCGCCTACAGACTCAGTTGCCATTGTTTTAATGGCTCCTAATTGTTCTAACGGCACTATACATCAAGCGCAGTCCTCCGAATGAAGTTATAGCAATTAAAGTCTTATGAAAAGCCACTAGAGCTCGAACAAGAACCGGGAAGTTTGTGACAAAATTGGGCACAATGTGCTTGAGTGAGAAGTGAAACAAAACCCGACTAACAGATCGCCCGTTAAAAACATCGTGACATCCGCCGGCTGCCTCATCTTCAAGTAAATGACTGGAATTAAGGCGCGAGCGCGACAAAACAAACGGCTAAAAAAAGGAGCGCATGTCGCGATTCCAGTCTGTTATCCAGAAAAGAGTAGACTCGTGATGAGAGAGAGAAACAGAGACAGAGAGCGCCACTGAAAGCCTATCGCAGAACAGAAGAATGATGGCTTTCGAATTTTCAACAGATGTGAGATATGTGAGAAAACCAATTTATGCCTCCTTGGTCCGTCGGGGAAGGTGCATTGTGGGTAGGCTACCCGTGTTTATGAGGATAGGCTGCGGATGAAGAGCTGGGCATAGAGTGCAAGAAAAACTGCGGGAGCTGGATTAATCTCTTGACCCAATTAAAATCATGCCGTAATAAAATGGGTCCACTCAACATATTCGGAAAGACATTAAACGAGTAGGTAGAACAATCGATACGCGGCCACTGTACCGCGGCTATAAAAAAGCATAAATAACTTACAGGGATACTTTGTTTATGTGTAGATTGTGTCTTGTCCAGATGGGGGCGGTCTATTAATGTGTGGAAACTGCTCTCAGAACACGGTAATATCCTCATGCCACCTGAAAACAACCCTAATTTACTCGGGTCTAGCTCAAGAAGGACAAGCCATCATTTCCAAAAGGCAAATGCGAACGAATAAACAACACCTATAGAGAGGTTGATGAAACGGTCTCTGGAAAGCAGTGGTGAATTATGGGAGATGTAGTCCAGTACAATTTAAAGAGCTGGGAGAGGACCAGGTATAGAGCTGCCATTTGAACTGCACTAAATCAATACCGTCACAATCCAGTCCAGAACTGCCTTGCTGAGTTACAGCCTCGAGCTATAGGAGGCCCACACAGTTACACTCCCCAACTCCCCACACACACGCCACCATTCCCCAACATGCACACACACACACACACACACATACTTGCACTCCCCAACACATACACGCCTACCATTCTCCAACACACGCACACACACTCCCCAACATACACACACACGCGCACACAGCTACAGAGGGTGAGCAGCATACACTAAGAGAGACGTCAGCTGTAGAGGTGTAGGAGAGATGAACACTTTCTCCTTTGGTTTCTCTCATGTGCTCAGTCTCGCTTCATTCTCTCTTCACTTGTCTCCCGTTTCATCCTTCAGTCTGGTTAGAGGACGACAGCCTCTTTATCATAATTAACCAATCACTTTCCTCATGTCCTCACACTCTCATGTTTCTCTTTGCTTGCTCCTGTTTTCATGATAACACAAACACAGATCTGTAGTCTCACCTGAAGTTCTAATACGTGTCCTGCTTCCTCAGAATTGACTGAGTGCTGTCGATGTGCATCTAGGGCAGAGTTATCTTCTGTTTGACTCTGAAATATAATGAGCAAGCTTTGTGTGTGTGCTCATATTTGCTAATCTGGATAATCTATATCAGTACTGGGGGAGAGTGCTCTTCTTCTCTTTCATCTCATCATCTCTTCAGTCTAAAATTGAAACTGTGTTCCTCTGAGGAATCTCACCTGCTACCATTCAAATAGTTCTAAAAACTACTGCGTAGCTATAAATAATAATTCTACAACTCCCCTCTCTTCCTCATTACCATGCCATCTCGACCCCAACCCCACCCCCTTTCCTCATTACCATGCCATCTCGACCATAACCCCACCCCCTTTCCTCATTACCATTCCATCTCGACCCTAACCCCACCCCCTTTCATCATTACCATGCCATCTCGACCCCAACCCCACCCACTTTCATCATTACCATGCCATCTCGACCCCACCCCCTTTCCTTTTGTTTCTGTTTGTTTCGTGTCCTCATTCCTCTTCCACGTCTTATTCACAGCTCTCAAGCTCATAATCGCGCCCCCACCCCGGATCCGCCCACCTCCGACTCTCTGAATTCCTTATTTCTAATCTCGTCCTCTTCCTTCTGCACATACACCCTCACTCCACTGCCTCCCCTAAACCTCTCCTTGTCTAATCCCTCGTTTTTCCCTCTCCTTTCCTCCCTCGTGCAGGAAGCTCCTCTCCTTCCATCCCTGTGGCGCTCCTGTTTTCCCCAGGGTCCAATCCCCTCCGCCTGTACCTCTCCCTTTCTTTCCATTATCTAAAACCTTTGTTTGCTTGCGCCTTTTCCGTCTCTCCACTGCGGAACCCCAAACCTCCCCCACCCCCACCGCTCCTCTTCCTCGCTTTCCCTATCGGCCGGCAAAGAGCCCCGTTTGTTTCCATCTCCAAATGCAATTTGTTATAATCAGCTGTCTGGATTTTTGGGGTGGAAGGTAGAGGGAGAGAGACAGAGAGATGGATGTGGAGTGAAAACTATGTGATAGGAGAAGCAGCTGAGTCCTTCTCCACTCTCTGCTCCCCTAATTACGCTCCTCCGTTTGTTCCTTTGTGTTCCTTCCTAATCGTGCCCGCCCCTCGGCCGTGGTTTCCCGCACTTTCCTCCCGACTCTGATCTTCACTGTACACCACGCACGCCTGCATTTGTTCACTTCTGCTGCCGCGTCTGCTCCCAATGCGTTTGTCCACGTGCTATGACCTCACTTCCCTTCTCTTCTCTGCGTTGCAATGCTCTCTCGCTTTCTCTCGTTCCCCCCTCTGTGTCTCTGCGGCCGTCTCTCTCTCCTGCTCCCTTTCCCTCTGTCTCTCCTCTTTGTGTTCTTTCTCCATCTCTCTCTCTCCCCCTTTCTCGTTCCCTCTGTGCCTGCCTCACTCTTTCGTTCCCTCTCTCTCCTCTCCTCTCGTTCCTGCTCTCCCGACCTTCACGTCCTTTAACGTTCTGTCCCGTCAGCATATTTTAGCTGTGTCACACCCCGTAAGCTTACTCACCATTGTTTGCCTCATTTCCTGCCTTTCAGTCTCCTTTCCATTACTCAGGATTGTCCCTCCTTTCTCTCTATCTCTCTCTCTCTCCATCAGCGGATCATCCCCCCCTCCTGCCAAAGGGGTGGCGGTGTAGACTGCCCCGAGGGTTGGGGTGGATTGGGAGGTTACAGCTGTGGTAAAGAGCTCGTGTGCAAATTTCCAGGCCTGTTCCATGTTCCATCCCATTCACCTGCTGGAGCCTTAGGCCAATTCCACAATACAGGTCCCTGAAATCCTTCAAAACACTCTCACTGTGACACACACTCACCACGACACACACTCCACACTCACCACGACACACACTCCCCCGGGCCTCCACACAACCTTCTGACCACTTTATATTCAAAGGCAAGAATTATATAATACTCATACTGCAAAGGCTAATGACCCCACATCTCTGTCTCGTTCTTTGACTCTCATCTCTCTCCCTCTCTCACACACACACATCTTTCTCTCCCTCTCTCTCTCTCACACCACATTATTTCTCTCTCTCTCTCTCTCTCTCTCTCTCTCTCTCTCTCTCTCTCTCTGCCTCTTGTCCACAGGAAGACCGAGCAGGCAGAGCGTCCCACTGCTGCTGAGACGACGTTTCTTCAAAAGGCGGGAAAAGAGTGGTATGTAGAGAGTGAGCAAAAGATGAGAAACCCAGGCGAGGTATTCTCTGCTCTCAGGCCGAGCTGATACTGAGGGCGAGAGCGACCGGTGCGGCTTTGAAGAATAACGTGTTCAGCCTCTCTAGGGGGAAACACCCCCACTTCCTCACCCCCCCCCCGAGCAGCATCCCGTTCCACGAGAAAACGTTCGCCTCAAACGCACCTATTCTCTGCACCCCGGAGCACCACTGCTGATCGGACCTTTATTGATCCATTTCTGGATTTATTTCCCTTTCACATCTTCACGACTACCGCTGGAACGACCAGCAGACGATGGCTCGGGGTCAGCACTTTTCCCAGAGACGTTGGCTGGGCCCCGGCGATCTGAAACTCTCTGCAGTGTTACGGTGGTGACCTCACCGAGCTGCTGTCATATCTGTGCCTGCCACACTGCTCCTCCTGCCTCCCTATAGAATCTGCTCTCCTTTCTGCATATTCCCCACACCCCTCCCCTCTATCATTCCCCCCTCTCTTTCTTCTACCCCTCTTTCCCTCTTTCTCTATCTTTCACTCACTTTCTTTTGCTCCTACCTCTCCCTTTTCCACCTCTCTCTATGTATCTCTCACTTTTCCTCTCTCTCTCTCTCTCTCTCTCTCCCTCTCTCTCTCCCTCTCTCTCTACCTCTCTCTCTACCTCTCTCTCTACCTCTCTGCGGAACACTGCACTTGGCTCATTGTAATGCTTATTTGAACAACTCCCTCACAGCTATTCGCTTTAACACTCGACCTCTTTGCGCCTTTGTGTTCTCTCTTGACCTTTGCGAGAAAAGGCTTCTCTGCTCCAGATTACACTTCCCTCCTGCCCTTCATTTCCCTTCCAATATGCCCCTCCTCCATAACCCAGCTTCACCATCCAGTCATGATTCCAACAGCAGCATCCACCACCCGTTTGTCCATCAGGTCAAACCCCCCCCCCCAAATCAACTTACTCTGAGGAAGAGTGGGGCATGATGGACAAAGGAATGGTTGTGTGGGGAAAAATGGCAATTTTCATGAATCTTTAAAAAAAGAGAAAAGGAACCATAACAGTGAGACCAGACAAGTGGACGAGAGCCATGCAGAGAGAGAAAGAAAGAGAGAGAGAGAGAGAGAGAGAGAGAGAGAGAGAGAGAGAGAGAGAGAGAAGCAAGGATTGTTTCAATGCAAATACTGAAAGACGGGAGACTGAAAGAGAAAGAAAGGAGACTGAACAGACACAGAGAGAGAGAGAGCGAGAGAGATCGACTTACAGCAGAGCGACAGCAGAATGGAGGAGTGCAAAACGAGGGCTGTGAGCGAGCGAGAGAAGAGGAGAGATCGCTGCCAGGGTCTCATTGTGTACTGACTCTTAAACGCTGATCAATAAGGTTTCTGTATCCGTGGTCGGGAATGACTGTGCACCCCTCAGACACAATCATGCCATACACACACAAACACACAAAAGTTGTCCTTTCTTCTCAATAGCAGTAGACCAACACAGCCAGGAAATGCAATCTCAACTCTAACAACTCGGCTATAGTTACCAACTAGTCACACCCACTGGTCCTGCACACTACCACCGTTTAATCTCGGAAACCGTGGGCCAACCCAAGTTGTTCGTGCTTTCCACTGTTAAGTGATAACTGCTATACCACGATTCACTCCTATTAGGACTTTGACAGGACAATATGTCATGGTAAATCTCACGAGAAGTACCTCAGAATGGTAAACGAACCGGGCTAGACACCGTCTTCGCCAAGAAGAGGCGTTTATTCAAGCTTAGTGCCTACCCCGCTCCAACGCAGGATGAGTGTGACGCTGGCTTTGTCCTCGGACGTTCTTCAGCCTAATGCTACGCAAAAACAAGCCTCGAGCTCCGCTGGAGAAAAAACAAAACAAAAGCACACGACTGGGCTTCGTCGGGATGGTAGAATTATCGCGATACCGAAACCCGATATTTGTCCGTTTTCGATACAGCAATTCTGCCTTAAAACAACAGAGATTTGCTAGGACCTTGGGGTCAGTGGCTGGTCATGCATACGGAAATCATGCAAAGCGCCACGCCACATCACACATCCGGATATTAAGAACCGGCGCTGTGACAAGTGACGATGGCGAGCCCGGATTTGGCGCAACACCTGGGCCAAGGGCTGGCTCACGTCCCAACCGTCACTGGCACCGCTGATTCCAGCCTGGTGCGGCAACAGACCTCTCATAGCACGCTCTGCTGCTCACGGTTTGAACACACACACACACACACATTCTGATACACACACACACACAGCGCTCCTGAGGTGAGGTCTCTGACTGGCGGCGCTAATATCCCACGCGTCAGCCGGGTGTGCAGGGGACAAGACTTGGTAACCAATGGTTGCATCAAAACCGTCTACTAATAAGACCGCGGGCAAGTCCCGCGAGCGTTTACAGTGCACAGCTGGTGGACGCGGAGCCCTGGCGGGAGCGCACTTCAGTTGGTTCCTCCTCAGTCTTGGCTCCTCGGTGAGAACATGCAGAAGCTATTCCAAGGCCTCCTTCTCTCGCTCTCTCTCCTCTCTCCAGGAACGCCAGCGGGTTCGGAGACCCCGGCCCCGTGCTCCCCCGGTAACGGCAGGCCTCTTACACCTTCTTCGAGCCCCTTCTCTCTTCAGCGCTTCCAGCCAAGCTCTGCGACCTCCCTGCTACGTCTCGCTTATATAGCTGCCCGTCTCCTGTGTGAACACTGCCCATGATGGAAGTGTGTGCACGTGTGTGTGTGTGTGTGTGTGTGTGTGTGTGGGTGTGGGTCTGCAGATGCGCCCAAATATCAGTGATTTTTGTAAAGGCTTGAGAGAGTGAGGAGGTGACAATGGCGGTCATTCATCCAGCCAAACAGAAGGTCAGTCAGACTCTCATCTCTTTTTTTCCCCCCAAGGGTTTCTACAGTTGGCCAGTGACACCCCCCCCCCCCTCCCTCGTGCCACTGGCTCCATTCTGATGGGCCTGGCACTACTGCATCTGTCCCGCACACAGAGGCGCCTCACACAGCCTCTGCGGGGACAACACAACACGAACGTGCGTCTGGGAGCATCTCGTAAACGGGCCGTGCGAAAAGCTTGAGCGAGAGAGACAGTGGTGGACAAGCAAGGGGTTTCTTACACGTACACGTGTTTGTGTGTGTGTGTGTGGGGGGGGGGGGTCCCTGGACAAATGCACTTTCCAAACACACAAAATCTTCACATCGTCTCACCAAATGAGCTCAAATTGAACACACACAACCTCGTCGGGCTGACACAGACACGCATGTCATTTTCAGCAGAGACACTGTTAATTTGGGAGGTAATTTGCACTCTGTGCATTCGTTATTCCTGTCTGCTGTGCATGCCTGCATCTGCACGCATGCATACGTGTGTGTGTATGTGTGTGTGTGCATGCGACACAGACAGACAGTGATAGTGGATCCCCATCCTTCTTCCTGTCTCCCCTTTCCAATTCGCACCCAAATCAAATCGTTAATGGCCTTCATTGCCGTGACAATGAAATAAGAGTTGCCAAGGCACTTAAGAGGCTTTAGGCGGTTGGTGTGAGGCTCATGTTAAACAGCGCCGAGCGCCAGGCGCCTCCCTGCTCTGCTTACCCATTCCGGTCCTGCTCTGAAGTCTGCAGCCCAAAGCCTTAAACATTGTGGCTCAGTAAAGGCACCGTTTCAAACCGTGGAAATCTCTCCGCGATTTCTGTCCCGGTCAATTCTGAGGACTGAGTGACTGAGCCAGTCAATCCGGAGGTGAAATGACATCTCAATGGCCGAACTGTGCGAGAGATAAACTGTGGTGAAAACGGCTTGTGAGGGAAGAAGGCAGAGGAAGAAGAGGAAGACCACTACCCTCCCTCCCCCGTCCCAGTCCCCCGTCCCAACTCCACCTCAGGTAGTGAGCTGTGGGGCGAGGACGCCCTGAGCCCCTAGGTGGGCAACCAGGAGCAGATGCATGCTGGGATTTCGGTGTGTGAGGGAGAGTCTGATGCGTGTCTGATGTACTGATCCTGTGTTCTGCTCATGGTAGATTCAATTTTCCCCTTCTGTCCTTCTGGCTATTTCTTAGCATGGGAGAAACGGAACATTATGTGCTCTGTGTGTGTGTGTGTGTGTGTGTGTGTGTGTGTGTGTGTGTGTGTGCACGTGCGTGTGTGTGTGTGTCAGATGACTGACTTGGCCCTCCGCCTCTCTCCCTCAGAGTCTTGTTGTTTGTTTGTGAAGGGCTTTTATGCCAAGCCGGTAGCCATTACTCAATCAGACAGCTTCCTGTAAGCTCGACTTATTAAAGCATCTCTCTAACGTCTGGCCTATGAACACTTAACACACTCCCCTAGCACACACACACACACACACACACCCACACACACACCCACACAGCCACGCTGTCTCTCAGCCTATGGACTCAATTAATGCAATTACAAGAAGCCATTGTGCCAATTCTCCTATTTATACCCTCTTGTGTGTGAACGAAGGGCACTGCGATTATGGAGTCCACTGGCAAGGGCACACACACACACACACACACAGATGGGGTTGTTCATATGCCAGGCACAATCCCTGTGTGGAACTGGGCTGTTCGGATTAGCTGTGTATATGCCGTCTGATAGCGTGCATGGCATCGATACCCACCTTTCCCAGTGGTTAATCAGCAAGACCAGCAAAAGGTCATGTGATCACCAGGCTGCCTTCTCCTCCCTACAGAGATCAAAGCCAGCGGAGATAATGCCCCCAGTCCACCACTTCACCAGCAGCCAACAATGCAGCCGTTCCTTTTTTTTGTTAAATGATAGCATAATCAGGGCACCTCTACCACCTCCACCATAACCAAACCCCACAGCCAGCGGCTATGCTGTCTGAGCATCTCTAATCTCCTGAGTCACTCACAAAAAGGTTCTTTCTCTCTCCCTTTCTCTCTCCATCCCTCTCTATCACATACACACACACACACACACACACTCACACTTTGCGACTCCTGTGGCTCCTCTGCTCTCCTGTACGGTGTCGTCTGGGATCAGCTAGTTCCTGGAGCAGTATCCTGGGGAGTTGGGATACAGATGGATGGAATGGTGAACAGGGCAGGAGAAGATGCTTTCAATGTGACTGATGGCCTTTCTCTCTCCCTGTCTGTGAACGTGCATATAGACATTCAAGGGCATTCCAGTGTATACACACACACACACACACACACACACACACACACACACATTTGCCCGTATACACACACACATGCACACACATCCAAGCACATACACACACAGACAAACACACATGCACATATGCACACAGGCACACGCACACACACACACACACACACACACACACACACACATGCACACACACACTCTCTCTCTTACTCTTTCTCTCTCCACATTTTTCTCTTTCTTTTCTCTAGCCTCTTTATGAGGATAAACAGTTGGGCAGTAGATGTGCTTTGAAACACCACACACCTCTCACACACACCTGTGCTAAGATCACCTCTGCTATCAGAATGAGAACAACAAGCCTCTCGCCAGCGATGTTCTGTGTGTGTAATCACCCAACTGTGTGCCCCTAAAGGGCACATTAACTCCTGAACTTTGATCCTATCATGCAACTATCACCACATTACACTGCATAACAGAAGAGAGCAGTCAGTTACAGAGCTGAATCCAGGGGGCAACTGTCAAGTAAAGTGTTATTCATGGTCATGATGAGAAAATGGTGGCACGTGCGGGTGAAGCTCAAAGTAATGGACCCCACAGAGGTTCTCCATCTTCAGTGAGAAGGCAGCACCATCTGAAATGTGGAACTGCCAGTACTACTGCATTTCATCCAGATCTTTAAAGGAGTTCTTCAGTTATTAGCTGCTACAAAGCTACAAACAGCTGGGTATTTCGTATTTCTCTTGTTTTGTGTGTAGGCGTGCGTGTATGTGTGTGCGCAGGATCGTAATTTCACGCCATCGTGCTCTAGCACTGATAATGTTATCAGACACGTCCTGGAAGAGAGAGAGAGAGGCCCTACTAACTCTACTAACTGATTCTGTGAATGAAACCTTGTATGAGGTTACACACCCCACCCCACCCCCATCATACTGGAACTTTCCATGCCAGTACTGGGCAAAGCATTGAGGAAATACGCACACTCACACACACACACACACACACACTCACACACACACACATTTATGGCATTTGGCAGACGCTTTTATCCAAAGCGACACATCTTCAGCAATTGAGGGTTAAGGGTCTTGATCAGGGGCCCAGCAGTGGCAGCTTGGTAGAGATGATGGGGCTTGAACACACACACACACACACCCACACACACACACACAATTATCACCTGCTCTGGCTGTAAATCACCTAGCATTAAATGGCCAATGAACATACGTTTCTCTCCCACTCCTGCACCTAAAGCAGACTGGAGATGAATGACCCCATTTGCTGCCACGATTCTCTTCCTGGACTCTGACTAATGAGACAGGATCAGGTCCACTGTGCCTTCCTGAAAGCACGGGAATGATTTTTGGGTGTAGAACGACAGGCCAAACCCAACAGGAAGACGTCCACATAAAACTCTAAATCTGCTTAGCAATCACACACACACACACACACTCACACTCACTGTCGAACAATTATTGACTTGTAGACTAGTATCATTGCTATACACAAAATCACATGCACATGCACGAGCGTTTTTGGACTGCTGACTGCCATCTTCACATTGCCCGTTGCCGTTTCTCTTGAGGTTTACCAGTGATGTAAATCATCGGGTATTTCTAGTTTACTCTTTGATGCACTTGGCAGACACCAGAGCATCTTACACGTTTACCAACACAGCAGTGTCTGTGCTCCCTGGTAGCTGAACTCGTGGTGGTGGTGGTGGTGTAGAAGATCTACCTGCTCCCTCAGCTGAGCTACAAGAGAACGTGGCATCGTCGCTGCTACTGCACTCCCCAACAACACACATTTTGACATACGAATACTTCTAATATTCTCCTCTAATATTCGGCTACATCTGGCTCCTCAGTGTTCTGTCTGATTCACGCTGACTGATTCGGTCTACATGTTGGGAAACAGAAGTTCCAGTCTGTAAATGGCAAGTCTGGAATCACGACTAAACCTTTTCTTAGTGCTTCTGTGCATGAAAACAGTGACTCGGCAGTTTCTATGTAGCCAGCAGGCCAGTTACATCCATCTGACTGAAGAAAGAGCAGTATGTGTTCAAGGTGCCTTCCCTGTTCGCTCAGATGTACAGACTCTCGCCTTAAAGCTGTCAGCTTGCGCTGAACATGAACCGTCACATCATGTCAAGTGACCCAGAGCACAGAGTGAACATACAGTAAAACGAATGGCTGCTTTACTGCCTTTGAGGAGGTTGATCCAGCTAATGAAAGCTAAGTAGTGATGATTCCTATCTATATTGATTCTGTCTTTCACCTCAACAGGTTTCAGTGGAAATGGAAGAATCAGTTATTGAATATATTGCCATTGTTGCTTGAGCCTAGACAGGGTTTGCCTACTACTGAATCTCTGATTGTTCTCATGGACACATACGCCTAACCAGTTAACCAGGTCAAAGTGTACTCCAGTGCTCAGGATAACACTACATTACCCACAATCACTTCCACTAAACTACAGTCCTTTTTCTGCACATGGCAAAAACAAACCATGGGTCTTGAGACAGAATATTAATCAGACAGCTGATTGCTTCTAAAAATTAAAAAGATTGTTGTGTAAACACTCCCAAAGTTCATCTCATATCCAGCTGCTCAAACCAACTCCAGATATGGTTTTATACACCTGTCATCAGCTTGTTTCTCTAAAAGCAGTTACGTCTTGTTCATAACATGACTTTGTCAAATACACGAATGTTATTATTTGATTGTTAAGTCACATTCATAAAACAACTTTGTCCAATACTCGACTGTTATTGGTTAACTATTGGTCCAAATCTGTACATTATTTCCCAAAAAAGAAAGAATTCATTAAATAATTAATAATTATTGTTTTCATGTCCTGTCTTGCCGTCAGTTTAAAAACACCTCGAATATGAGAATAATAATAAGTTATAACAGTTATAACTAGAAAGAGAAGTGTGAAACGTATGTGAGCTCAGGAAAACCTGCTAAAAGCCTAATAATGTCTACTTTGATCAGCATAACAGATTTAAATCTTCAGGCTTATCAGTTCCAAAAGCACAAGCTGCTTAAGTGGACAGTGCAAAAGTTACATATGAAAGTTTGGTGTAGCGTGAAAATGTATATTGAGATTTACTGTATAATATTAACCAGTTACACAGATAGGACAGGATATTCTTTGCAGTTTATAGGAAAACTTCCTTTATAGTTAAATCTGTTTACATAGAGACAATTTAGTTATATCCAATGTGATTATGTTTTGAACATAGTCTTCATACAATGTGCTTTTTCGGTGCGTTGTTTAAATGAGACCAGAGGGGGCGCTAGAGGTGAGATGTGCCACCTCCAGCACTTCCATATGCAGCTTTGTCAGTTTGTAAAGAGGTTTTGTTTTCCACGAGTTTGAACAAGCATACAATGGGAGTTTCTTTTTGAATGGTGTTTTCTATCTATTATATTGTGCCCCCTTCTTATTGAAAATATAGTACCAAAGATTTCAGAGAAAGATTACGATAAAGGATAAATATAATGAATTTAGGAATAAATCTAAAAAAACTGATCGAAAACTGTTATGTAAAAGTGTTCTGATCCACATCAACCCAAATCAGTAAAGGTGCCTAGAGATTCTAATCTATTCTGATTCTAACCTCTGAGTGCTGCTTTAGAAAATAAAATGTTCTGAATAATTAAGTCGTTTTAATGGTGTTAAGCTGATATTGAGTCTGTTTAATGGTAATGGTATTGAGTCTGTTTAATGGTGTTGAGTCTGTTTAATGGTAATGGTGTTGAGTCTGTTTAATGGTGTTGAGTCTGTTTAATGGTAATGGTGTTAAGTCTGTTTAATGGTGTTGAGTCTGTTTAATGGTGATGGTGTTGAGTCTGTTTAATGGCCTTGGTTCTGTTTAATGGTAATGATGTTGAGTCTGTTTAATGGTCTTGGTTCTGTTTAATGGTAATGGTGTTGAGTCTGTTTAATGGTGTTGAGTCTGTTTAATGGTAATGGTGTTGAGTCTGTTTAATGGTATTGAGTTTGTTTAATGGTAATGGTGTTGAGTCTGTTTAATGGTAATGGTGTTGAGTCTGTTTAATGGTATTGAGTTTGTTTAATGGTAAAGGTGTTAAGTCTGTTTAATGGTATTGAGTTTGTTTAATGGTAATGGTGTTGAGTCTGTTTAATGGTATTGAGTCTGTTGCATGTGATACATTCGATTAAACCGTACCAGAGAGGAGCATATAATGAGGTGTATGTTTGTGACCATGTGGATTCATTCAAAAAATACATGATGAATGTATGTACTAATTAATGGCAGCATTACAACATATGAGATTATCATTTCCATTCTGGTTGATAAAAAATGAATTTCCAGGCCCAAAGTATACTGTGTAAAAAGGCCATTTTAACATGTGACCTTTTAATGCAGTATACAAGTTGCTGTGTGTTGTGTATGTGTTGTGTGTGTGTGTTGTGTGTGTGTATTGTCATTCCCTGTCGTTGTGAGGCTAATTGAACTTAGTTTAAATGTTCTATGACTAATAGGTCCTTAGAAAAGCTTCACCAGGAGCTTTACAACATTGTGATGGCCACTGGTTGCGCAGGCTCTCCACTGGTAAAACTTTGCATTTCTCAAACACTCCCCTGCTCTGACTGGAGACGATGAGATCAAGGGTTCTCGTTAACAAATGACTACTCGTTATTACTTTTATAAAAGTCATCTAATCATGAGATCGATTGAGACTGATCTCTGGACTGCCTTATCTAGGAGCATATCTAGGATAACCCTTGAGCTATAATGTGTTGTGTCCATCGCAACCTTTCACAACTACAGTGCTGATTTACTGCTAACAAGTGTGTGTGTGTGTGTTTGTGTGTGTGTGTGTGTTCATGTGCACATGCATGCGTATGTATTTATGAGGGTGACAGCTACAGTGTTGAGTCACTGCTAACAAGTGTGTGTGTGTGTTTGTGTGTTTATGTGTGTGTGTGTGTTTGTGCATGCCTGAGTGTGCATGTATATATATGCATGAGAGTGACAGATACAGTGCTGAGTCACTGCTAACAAGTGTGTGTGTGTGTGTGTGTGTGTGTGTATCCATGAGAGTGACAGATGGCTTCGTTAGCAATAGCAGTGAGCATCACATGAAAGGACAGTGGATCACAAGAACTGAACGAGTGGAGGGATGGAAAGATAGAGATATGGAACAGAGATGAAGTGAAACACAGGATGAGGAATTAGTCCCTGTGGGGTACCTTCAGAGGGCAAATAATATTACACAATATACTGTGTTTATTTGTAGAGCCACGGTGTTCTAAGTAAGTTAATATCTCTGGACTGCTTTTTGTGAATTGTGAAATATGTAATTAAATGCTAGCTCAAAACAATGTGTATTGTTTTGACAACTGTGAGAGAGTCCAATAAATACAAGACTAACTGTTGGAGTGGTCTCAAGGTGAGACTCCATTTCTGAATATACACTGTAGGCCTATAGAGCACCTGTTATATAATAACGTTATTCTACACTCAACCTTGACGTTCATTTGAAGGTTTTCCTCAAGGGTTTCTATGAAGTTCTCTGTGGGTCCTTTTCCCTGTAGCACATTCATTAGCCATTCCTCATGTGTGGCTGGTCTTGTAAGGTCCTCGCCTCCTAAGTTCCATAATTCTGTCTTTAATTTAATGCAGCTGAAAAAAGTTCAATTGATTAAACTGCACCGCACATAAAGTAAGGAATCGCTAAAACTGCTGGACACGTGTCAGCTGCAGTGCTATCAGTGATTTGATTTATAGTAAGGAAATGCGTTAGGACGTGATCTCCCAACCTGTCACGTGGAATTCAAGGCTACTGGCACCTCCATATGTGACAGTTAAATGAGTGGATAATCCTCTCTCAGATACTAATGATCCCCAGTGATGTACAGAAATAGAATAAAAGCACAAAAACCCCATGACCTCATTTCTTGTGGAAAAGTATATTTTAATCCAGTGGAATGTAGTTTTAAACCCGAGCAGGAAATTAACACTATATAATTAAAGGTATATTTTTAGATAGTTTTGCGACTCAGCTGTCAAACAAATTCAGCCCCGTACCTCCAGGACTGTACCAAAGCTGTGTAGAATCAACACGGTGAGAAGAGATGCCTGCTTGTCTGGACTGAGTGGATGTTGGCTTTCTCTCATCGTTCGATTTCTGTTTTGTGCTTCTCCTCATTGCACAGCTACAAAGACCAGATTTGTTCATCAGGGAAAGTATCTTAACCGCTCCTTTGGCCACATGAGGAGAAGAGTGTAGATATTTCTAAATATTTTCTAATTAAAAAACCACTGCCTACCATTAGGCAATAATTAAATTAATTAGCTTAATGTAACTTTGCTAATTGTCAGAACTTTAATTATATCAGTACTTTTAGTGCACAACAGTCATGAGTTATTCACTATCCTTCAGGACCTTAACTTCTGAAGTCATTCTCCTCTCTGCATCTCTGAACCCGTTTCCCTTTATCTCCTCTGGGAGACCTTGTTGCTAATAAGGACTATTTATTTTAAGCTAAGGAAGAAACCCATGTTGTTCAGTAACAGTCTTAAAATGGAAGTGAACAGACAACATTATTAATCTTTGGGAAACACATTGCATTTCCACCAACTTAATTTGTCCCTTGTAAAAGCCCCCAGAAATGAATTGCAGCTGCAGTGTGTCTGTGTGCTTGTTTGTGAGTAGCAAACACCTTTTCAGGATGGAAACAGTTCTGAGAGCGTTTCGTGAATTAAATCTGCACTTTCAAAATATTTCAAATCTCTTGCTTGTCTGCACTGAGAGGGTCCAGTTTTAGATGAACATCTGTTCTGGCACCTCTAGATGCTTCTTCTAGATCATATCTTGCCAATTAAACAAGGATTATGTGCTCAGCAGATTAAATCAAAGGGATCAAAGTAGCCAAAACCTGCTCTCGAAGCTGCTCTCGAAGCTGCTCTCGAAGCTGCTCTCAAAGCTGCTCTCGAAGGTATCTGAACAGTGACAGTTGAGGAAACATCGGAAACCTTTAGTAATTCCTTGTGACCTATTGTTGTTTGTAATGGATATGGGGGTCTTGAATTACCTTGACTGACTTGCAGGCTACCCAAGGTTATGAACAGGAAAAACAGGCCAACAGGAAATTCTTCCCCACATGAAACATTAGCGAATGAGAGTTACTGAGGCAGGATCCAGATGTTCAGCGTTTCAGGGTACATTTCACCTGAACACACTGGGTTTTCTACTATAATTGCATAATTCCTGTGTTATTGAATACAATTTAATACAAATAATATTTACAACACCAAATACATAGCTACATTAATTCACTCGTATAAAAAAATTCTTGTCCGACACACCCACATTTATAAGTGTCAAATTTCACTTGTCTCTGAGTTACCTCATGTTTCACAGTACTCTGGGTCTCTAAACAGCCTCTGAAGAAGACAGTGACCTCTGACCTCAGAACTGGATTTGGCCACCATACTCAAGAACCACGGAAGTCTGAACACACCTGACCAAGGACCATCAGACTGGCTTCCTATACACATTCTGATTACATGGCCAATATTATTATTATTGTTGTTGTTGTTGTTGGTGGTGGTGGTGGTGTTAGCGTTACAAAGACCATATTTTTATAGACAGTTAAATCAGTCTTCTTTTAATTTCACAGAATATGAATTTGTTTTCTCGTTTGAATTGTAAACATGCTTATCTGACAAGAGTTTTCCAACTGTGGTGTTGAACATAAACATCACATTTCAGATCCCATAAAGATATCAAACACTGGGCACAACAAACACAAGAGGATGAAGAACAGCAGCTTTTCCTGGGTAACTGGCACTCTGCCCTCCAGTTTGGCCAATCGTTTCACAGCAGGCTCTCATGCAAAACCTCTCAGACAAACAGCAGCCTCTCAGGCAAACGCCCTCCAGTCTGAAGGGTTTGTGGGATCTATGCTGATACCAGCTGATGTCCTCGAGTTCTAGAGCAGTTCCAAATATCGACTTAATCTTGGTTTAATGGTTAAATTTTCACTGCATTTAGAATTCATGAAGCTTGGCATCTGTTTAACCTGAAGGTATTTTTGTCATGAGTCACTCCACAGGAAGTAATTCTACAGGTCTTGCTGTCTGTATCTATCTTGTTTAAAATATTGCTTATAAATATTTATTTTTTTATTTACTACATAATTTATCAAATACCAGAAACAGAAAACAACAAACAAAGAAAAGTCAGATGGAGAGAAATGATGGTATCTTGGTAGACTTTTCAGTGTCAGATTGGTTGAACGCTACACAAATGTATAAAACTGTACAAAGGTGTTACATTAAACAAAAAATAATGTATTTGAAATTCTCAATTACCTTCTCTGGTTAACTAAAGCAGAAATTATCAATAGAAAGAAAGGAGAGAAAAGAGGAAAGAGAAGAATCTTTGGATTCTTTATCCGTGTAAAATCATATCAGCAGGGCCTGTCGTTGTTGTGTCATGGAGACCGCTGGGTTATTGATAACCAGCACACATCACCAGCCAGCCAGAGACACGCACACACACATGCCTGGTCCCCAGACACACCCAAACACAACCTCGGGTCACAGGCGCCAGCCTGTCACTCAGACATACTGCTTTTTCTTTATCATCTCTCAGTGGGAGTGAACCCTACAGTGCTAGTTTGTAACCCCTGGCCCTTGGGTGAGAGGCATGCTGTTTGTGGAAGAGCAGACCGACTCTGAACATGGCTGGTAGGTCATGGGCTTTTTCAGGGAAAAGGTGACATTGACTGCACAGAGGTAGCAGTGGGAAAAGGCTAAAACAGGAATGTCCTGTTGGTCTACACTCCTTCTGGAGCCCTGGGGTCTTTCTCTCTTTACCCCTGGCCCCATTATAAAGCTGAACTCTGCTTAGTATAGGCAGGTCTCCTTATGGAGTAGGTCTATGGACTTTACTATACTATTCCAGAGTATAGTATCAAAGCAGTCATTATACTATCCTAGAGTATAGTAACAAAGCAGTCTATAAACTACCTGGTCCTCAACTTACGGCTCAGTAGAAAGGCTGATGAGTGAAATGACATGGCATATTTGCAAGATATCATCTAAGCTGAATAGAAAAACATGGTGCTCATCAATTTGCTGTAAAGTTTGTTGTAAAGTATATTAAGTCTTTGAAAAGAACTCACACACTCAGAGCTCTGATGTGCAATATGGCAGGATAACCCTTTGAAAAGACGCTGGGGGTGTCACTGGCAGCGTCTGATCATAGATGGAGTGTATGGTGATTAGCATATGCTGAAGTTTGACTTACATCTGCAGTAAAGCGAACGCTCTGTAACCAGCGCTTCGCCAGAACCGGCGTCGGCCGGGGAACATGCTGAAGAAGACTGGCGTTCCTGATCCCAACAAGACCGGCGTTCCCGATCCCAACAAGACTGGCGTTCCTGATCCCAACAACATTCTGTCTATTACAAAATGGAGTCAAAGCACTGACTCACTTACAGAAGAAAAAACTGAATAGCACGGCTTTAAGATGGCTTTGGCATTGACTGGTAATAGTCCTCAATGAAACTGCTTATTGTGATTTCCTATGGCTCTGTTCTCTCCATATGAGCCAGTAATACACCACAAGCTTTCATTACAGCCTCAGGGCTTATTGCATTTTACTCTACCATTTGTTGGTAAGTGAGCAATGTGGATGCTATAAATGGCTCTGTAAGGCTTGCCTGCTGCGCTGGTAAGTCATTGAGCGGTTCGGGATAACTGCTTTGAACCTGGGTGGGTACCACGGGAGACGGACCTGGTAGTGCCAGGCAGTGGTTTCTAAGGTCCCAGCTCACTGTGCCCTGCAGGTGTGCTGTAGGCATGTGATTCCCTGTCTCCTTACTCCAGGGCCTGCATATGAACGAGGAAATCATCTCCAAGCCTTTTGGCTGTTAAAAACACACCCAGCATTAGATTACACTTCTTTTTCCTACACATCTGTGCGAACATGCCCTGTTTAAATATGTATTATTATTTAAATATGCCTGGCTGCTATGTATTTGAGCACAGGCGTCGGACAGCGGGTGAAGGATGATTGGACAGATTTTCTGGGTGGAGGAGTGTGTGAGTTGAGTAGTGTGAGGGTGGAGAGGTGTATGAGTGAAGGTGTGGGTGGTGCACTGCACAAGTTCACCCATGACTCCCTCTCTGCAGGGTCCACAGTCCTACTAGTGTCCCATTCAGACTCCAATGTCCTTGAAAGGGATCCTGTTTGTTAAAAGCCCTTAAATGTTTGACACTTATCTGCCATCTCATGATGAATCCTGAGGTCCCCACAAATAGCTAAAAACGCACCCTGACACACTTGCACCAAGACACCAATATAGTAACTGACCCTTCATTTAACCTGCTGCCTTTAACCTTTGACCTGTATTAACCAGTTCTGCTCTCATTACCAAAGGGATAAATCACTCCCTCTCTTATGCACACACACACACACACACACCGCTTGTACACTCCACCACCCCTCTCTCCCTCTCTTCCTCTTTCTCTCTTTCTCTCTCTCTCTCTCTCTCTCTCTCTCTCACTCACATACACAGGCAGCCACCTGCTGTCATCCATTCTGCAGCTGAAGTGATGTTGGCGGTGGTGGAGTTGAGACGCTGTGTGTGAGAAGAGCGTGTGCCCAGGGCCACCAAAACTCGGCACTCTCAATACAGAGCAGCGGGTCCTCTGCTACAGACCGCGACTCACTAAACCCATAATCAAATGGAGGTGGACTGGTGTGTGTAAGTGTGTAGATGTCTGAGTGTGTGAGTGTGTGTGTGTGTGCTATAAAGAAAATGGAGTGGTAATGTACAGGAAAGGAAAAATGGCTCAATTCTGAAATTGAGGGTGAGGTACTCATTTTGCTCTCCTTGTGCCTGACTCACAAACACACCTGCACACTTTTGATCAAGTGCATGAACACAAGTCATCACCGCACCACACTGCTTAATCTCAATGTTCTCTGTGTGTGTGTGTGTGTGTGTGTGTGTGTGTGTGTGTGTACACATCTTCTTTAGAGTTTCCTTAGATTATTTATTCGTGTATCTATTTTCTCTCAGTTTCAGCCCCTGCCATGAAACGAATGACTTCACCTGACAGCTGATGAGAAACCATCATTATGAATAAGCGATATTCATAAAATGGGTTTTACAAATCAGCTCTGGCTGTTAAGAGAAGCTTAAAGGATTAGATAAGTATGGTGAAAAGATGCTATGATTAACCCATGTGCAGTGAAAATGATGTACATTTGTAAATTATGTGTAAAATATGTTTGAATATTTATAGAATCCAGAAATTGCAATCTAGAAATATTATTGATCCTATATTAGCAGTGATAGTATATTATTAGGCGTCCTGCAGTGTTCTTGTGTATGTCATTCTGGTATATGTCAGCCAGTCAAGGGAGTATTGCACCCTTTCCTTTTACAAAGTTGACATTTTTAATAGTGAAGGGGACGACATGCCTCTCTATATGTGGCTCCTGTGTTTCACAGTGGTTATTTTAGATGCAACGATTTTCACAAATCTGATTAGAATTAATCCTGGTCCCTTTAGTAGGTCCACCTTGCTAGAATTGAGTTGCATCCACTTTTGCCTTCAGAACTGCCGTAATTCTTCATGGCACAGATCCATTATGGTACTGGAAACATTACTCAGAGATTTTGGTCCATATTGACATGACAGCATCACACAGTTGCTGCAGATTTGTCAGCTGCACATCCATGATGTGAATCTCCTGTTCCACCACATCCCAAAGGTGATCTACTGGATTGAGAAGATCTGGTGAGTGTGGAGGCCATGTGAGTTCAGTGAACTCAGTGTCATGGTCAAGAAAACTTTGAGATGATTTTTGCTTTGTGACATGGCACGTTATCTTGCTGGATGTAGTCATCAGTAGATGGGTACACTGTCATCATAAAGGGATGAACATGGTCAGTAACAATACTCAGGTAGGTTGTGGCATTTAAATGATGTTTAATTTGTATATGTCACGATTGCCCCTCCTCCAGCGCCATGGTTCCCCTGGCTGCCCTCATTCTATTCCATTCCTGGTTTTCCATCCCATTTTGCCTCCTTATCATATCACCCACCTGTTCCCCATCCCCCTTCATTATTTCTAGTATTTAAGGTCCTCTAGCTTCAGCCTTTGTTGCTCCTATGTTCTTGAGTCTGCTTGGTTGCCCTGGTTCTTTGTCTGGTTTATGTTAGTTTCTCGTTAGGTCCTTGTATCTTCTCTTAGTTCCCTTTCTCTGTCCATCTGCTTCTCTTGTCTTTCCTTGTAGAGTTGGTTTTTATGTTTTCTCTATATTGTCAAAGTGGTAACATGTTCTTGTAGTTTTCAGCTGAGTGGTTTGTAAATCCATGTTTTAGATTAGTTTGTTGTTAGGCTTTCAATCATCTCTTTCGGTTTTGTCTCTTATGTTATATGTTTAACTGTGTTCCCTTGTTATCGTAATCATTTCCCTGGTAGTTTAGCTCAGTTTAGGTTATGTGGCTGTTTTGTCCTTCCATGAGGTTTTTGTATGTTTCATCTAGGTTAATGTGCAGTTCTTTGAGTTCCCTGTTTGTTAGTACTTCCCGTCAGGTTTAGTTTGGTCATCTCAATGTCCGTGTGATTTTTCTAGTGTATTGTTCTGTCTGTTCTCTTTTATTTGGTTTGAAGTGCTGTGTGGTTTGACCATTACATCATTGTCTCTATTCATTAAACCCAGTGGTTGGTTCCTCTTTTCTCATCGTTTCCTGGACTCATTTGCATTTGCTTTCTGCTCAAGCATCCCAAATCTTACACTATTAAAGGACGCTGTTTGCCAAACAAATGTCCTCCACACCATTACCACCTCAACCAGCCTGACCTGTTGGTATAAGGCAGGATTGATCCATACTTTCATGCTGTTTATACCAAATTCTGACTCTACCGTCCGAGACTCTGACCAGACAACGTTTCTCCAATCTTCTGTTGTCCATTTTTGTTGAGCCTTTGCAAATTGTAGCCTCACTGGCTGTTTGTGACCTGCTGATGATGTAGCCCATCTGCTTCAAGGGTCAACTCGTGTGTTCAGAGATGCTCTCCTGTATACTTCAAATACTATGAGTGGTTATTTGAATTACTGTTGGTTTTGATCAGCTCGAAATATTTTGTTCATTTCTCTCTAACCTCTGCCATCAAGGCATTTTTGTCCAGAACTGATGCTCACTGGATAATTTTTTTCTCAGACCTGGAGGGTCCTGTATAGTATCTCAACTGTTCCCAGGGCTGCACACTCTTCTGCACGGAGATCTCGTATGTTGTTCCTGGGACTTATTGAACTCGCCCACCCAGTTTGGGGGTCACAGCCTCCTGTGCTCCAGTTACCATGGTAACCATTTATCTTCACCTTTTCCAAGTTCTTCCTCGAGCCTTAGGTATTTCCTGAGCTTTTTGTGTTCCTTGTTCCTGAAGGTGCTTTCACTTGGGGTTGCTACATTACATCAATACGACCCTCTACTGCTTTTTGGACTACCATTACTCTGCCCAGTTGATTATCCATTACCATTTTGTCACTATTGAAGTCCCAGAGGACACATATATTTCTTCAGTTTCCCTTTGGGGTCAATGAAGTGATCGATTGATTTATTGCTATTCTAAATGAATGTATTTCTGACCTACGCTGTGTATTTCATTCACATTTCTAGTATTTCATCATGTCACGCTCCAGTCAGTACCCAGAAAGACCATCTAATAGTCATCCGCCAATCACACATGCAGATCACACATCAGGCCTCCATCACCAATCACACTGTTTGTTGTTTGCCCCTCCCTATTGAACTCCACCAGTCTCTGTTCCAGATGCTCCATGTTAGCCTGACAGCCAGACTAGCGCTGAGCTATGTCTCTGGAAATTTGTTCCTAGAAGACTTTCTAGGACATTTGACCCTTTGCCCTTTGTTTTTGGAGAATAAAACATGTTCTTTGTTTGCACTTGTGCCTCACTCCCTAACTCACTCACCTGCAGTGTTTCTTGAAAAAGCACACTATGTACATAACAGTACTAGTGAGAGTGAGAGCCCATGAGTTTGGGGCAGATCAACCACCTGATGTGGACATTGTTGAATGAAAGATAATGCCATCCACATAAATGTCTTTCTTTCTCTCTATCGATTTCTCTCTCTCGCTCTCTCTATCTTATGCTCGCTCTGAATTTCAAACACCCATTCTCTCTCTCTGAGGTGACTGTATCAGGTGAGGAGACCCCACACACACACACACCCCACCCCCGCAGGCATGCTGGTTAAAAACACCCAACAAGGATTAGTTTGCTTAAGTTACTTTCAGTCACAGCTCAAAGTGCAGCAGACGGCTACAGTAATTGCACAGGGGCTCAGAGACGCAGCTCACCCAAGCACAATGAGAATAATATTAGCTTTGATGACAGAGAACTGCACATGGACAACACACACAAACACACACACACATGCACGCATCGATTGCAGTGGATTAGCAAAGGGCTGAGTGGACTGTTTCCTTGAAACGTCTGCTTTTCTCCCCTTGTTCCTGGATGACTGATATGGTTGGGAGTGTAAACTCTGAGCTCCAGTGAGGTGGTCACAAAACTTCAAGCGAGAGAAACACATGAGACTCAGTATTGAAACTGGTGTTGAAAGCACTTCTTTCTTGAAAGGCACAAGTCTCAATTTCTTCTGCTGCTTTTTCGCTGCAGGCTAATACACACAAGCTCGGCGCAGCCTTCTCTCTCACAAGAACAACAAGCCTCTTCCATTCTCCTTTACAACACACTCCCTACATCGCCCCTGACAGCTCTCCTTATCTCTTCATCACAAGCCTTCACCACTAATGAAACAACCCAGCATCAGAACTATGAATTACTCTTACACTCTTTAACGTTTGATTTCAGCAAGCAGTCAGTAGCGTCCTGGGGCTTCTCCAGTACGCTTTAGGTGGGAGTGTCGCAACGGAAACCTTCTCCCTGACGTGACCTTTTGGGGTCAGTGCTTCATTGTACTGAAATTGCCAAAGGTAGCCTTTGAACTGTGATATTCCAAAGGTCAAAGTTGCGAAGGAATGGGAGTTCATTGTGTTTACCAGGGATGGAGAAGGCAGAGGGATGGAGGGATGAGAAAGGGAGAGAGAGAAAGAGGAAGAGAGATAGGAGGGAGAGACAGAAAGAGAGATACGTATGATGAAACATTAGAGTCTGTCAAACTCAGTCCTTCCATTGGAAGACTGAGAGAATCATCGAACCTGAAATTGAACCTTAGACATGCATGTCTGTTTTGGAAGTGCAAACAAGAATACCATGATATATTCTTCATCATTCCTGTTAGATCAACAAACGTCTGATTAACATGGTCTTACTGGAAAAGTGTCCTCACTTGCACCTGTGTAGCTCAATATCACAACAATAAACTCACTATAAAGAAACAGGAACTTTCTCAGTTCCTGTTAAGAAGGGAACAGTTGCTGGTATCAACACCTTGGTAAAAATGAGCAAGCACATCCTTCCAGCCTAATTACTTGTATATGATAGTCTAACTGAGCAAGCACAAGGAAAGGGTGTGTATTCGCGGTGTGTGTGTGTGTGTGTGTGTGTGGGTGTGTGTGTGTGTGTGTGGGTGAACGTGTGTGTGTGTGTGCATGTGACTGCTCGATCACGACCACAATGTCTCGTTTGTTTTGACAGGAATCATTGGGGAGTCTCACACCCTGGGCTCACGTGGACGTTCCTCGGCCCTGATTGGTTCAGCTCGGTTCAGTCAGTCCCGATGAGCCAGTCTGCCTCCGCATCACTTCCTGTGGCAGCGTTATTGTGTAAAGCCACTTGGATGTTCCAGCTTTGTACTTCCTGGAGGAACATTGGTGTGAGGAGGGTTTTCCTTGGAAATTCCACACTGGCTGTTCTGAACCATGTAGCTCAATGGCTGAACGTTTGATTTCTAAACAACATATAAGGAGATGATGTTCTAATCCATTCCTCTAACTTTGCTTCTCTCTCCCTTATTCTGTCTCTTTTTTGAACTTTTTCAATCTCTCCTCCTGTCTCTCTCCCCTCCTCTCTCTCTCCCCTCCCCTCTCTCTCTCTCTCTCTCTCTCCCCTCCCCTCTCTCTCTCTCCCCTCCCTTCTCTCTCTCTCCCCCTCCTCTCTCTCTCTC
>JAOXYF010000008.1:881253-891999 GCA_028565775.1 Sternarchorhynchus goeldii
GTGAAGAAGGAGAGCAAGATGAACAGAGAAGAACAGAGGTGAAGAAGGAGAGCAAGATGAACAGAGAAGAACGGAGGAGTAGTGGAGCCAGATAAAGTCATTAGGAGGCCGTCTTGCCACATTCATTGAAATATGCAAATCCATTTCATTTAGCTTTGATTTGCCTGGCTGCTCTGGTCTCGCCGCCCCCCCCCCTCCCCCCTCCTTCTCATTGCTGTTCTCACATTCTCTCAATCCATATTAAAACTGTATTAATACACCCAATGTCAGTTCAATTGCTCTTGCTTTGTGTAGCTTCAGGAAAAGACTTCACAAGGTGTGTCTATGTGAGAGACAGAGCGTGTGTGTGTGGTCACTCAGATGTGTGTGTGTGTCCCTACTAATAGGATTACTGTTACAATTGTGTAACATTGTACTTGCATATTTACATAATTATCTTCACAAGATGCCCCACCCTGGTGTGATCTTGTTCAGGTTCTTATGAGATGCTATGCTAATACGTAAATCAATATTCCAGAAGGCAAATACGTGTGAGTGCATGTTTGTATGTTTTAGCAGGTATGTGTGTACTGTCAGCTGAGTTGTTTCAAGTCTGGCATGTTGGTGCCATTCTAATGAGAACTGTAGAAGCCAGAATGGATATTTTTGAATAAAATAATGAGTCACGGACCGCTTCTGGGCTGATGGAACTGGATGTGGTTACTGTGTGTGAGTGTTTGTGAGTGTGTGTGTCTATAGCTCTCAGAGTAGAATAAAGGCAAGCAGCTGTCTATCCTGATGCAATATGTCTTCATTCATATTACATCCTACATTAGCTCTCTCTCTTCCTGACTACTGAGGGTGGAAGGTTGGAAATTCTGATTGAGCTCAAGGCCGTGCTTCAGCACCCTGGACAGGGACCATCGGGGATTCAGTTCAGCACCGGGGCAACGGACAGCGCCACTGCCAGGAAGGAATGAGGCACGAGAACACAAGGCTGTAGCTGTGAGTCAAGCCCATCCAGCTCCGTCTGGAGCCTCGATCAGCCCCCCGCCCTCCCCTCCACTTCAGGACTGACTATCAGATCCTGCCCCGCAGCACTTCTGCCCCGACATAAAGTGCCCCAGGGTTTACTGCCTCTTGATAAATAAGGCACCTCCTTTTAACTGCTGCTCTCTGTGTCAGCGCATCTCTACATCATTGTCTGACATTAGCAGCTCTCATCTACCTGTGTCTTCCTGCACTCTGAGGACTTTCCCCGCATGTGAGTTTTAATGTACGAATCACAAAGCTAGTACTCCAACATACACCAACATGTGTGAACGTACACACACACACACACACACACACACACATACACCAACATGTGTGAACGTACACACACACACACACACACACACACACACACACACGTGAGCGTGCACACTTCTTCATACGTCTTTGCATTGACCTACGTATTGCTATGTATAATCTATATTCTATATTACTACACCACACATACACACACACACAGAGCCAGCGAGAAAGATACACTCACACAGACACAAACACGCTCACATACATTCGCGCAGGCATACACACACACACACACACACACACACACACCGATGCAACATGGCTTCACTGTGAGGACTTCCTGGTTGGACAGGCGTGTTGAATGTGAGCGAATGCTGCTGATTGCCCCGTAATTGCAGTCTTTCTTTGCTCCTTCCTGTGCCAGCATAACACAGGCCTGTGTCAGCTCCTCCTCCCTTTTGTCTGTTCCGTGATTTCCCCGCCTGTCTCTCTCCCTCGCTTCCATCCATCTCTGCCGTCACCACGCAGATGCTGGTCACTCGCCACATCAACCACGCCTCCGCTGCGCTATTCGCCGTACGCCGGCCCGTCGCCCAGCAACGGCCTATGGCCGAACATGGTGCTCTCGACTCCAATCGCCTTGCCTGCCCAATCAGGAATGACGCTCCCCTGAGAGGTTCCACCATCAACGAAAAATACAGTGGACTGGGCAGGGTGTCAAATGCATTCTCCTCCTTATTCCTTACAAACCGTTTTCTTACTCACACACACACACACACACACACACACACACACACTCTCTCTATCGCTCCCTGTTTTCCCTTCCTCCCCTAACTTGCTGACATCAGTACGGCTGAGGTGTTGGGGGGACGGTTTTTTGTGGCAGGGGTTCAGAGAGAGGACAGAGAGATAGAAACAGACAGAGAGACACCATCAGGTAGGTGCCACACACACACACACACACACCTACACACACCAAAGCAACCAAATGGAACAGTCATTACACATGCCACTGACACATCCCCTAAACTACAAAGACCATAAAGCATTTGTGAAAAAGTGCTACAAGCTGCCATCACAAATCATCAATTTGCAGTACCACCCAAGTCAGACAGGAAGAAGCGCGTGTCACGAGCATCTCGTAATAATGTCATTATAGTTTAACAGTATGGTAATCACGTCCCACCAGCCTGGTGTAGCCTCAGGGCGCATTCTTCAAATGTAAATGCTAAAATATAAATCCATACATTTTAGAGTTTGAAGGGCACTTTTTCAATTAATGCATAACAGCAAAACAGTTAAAAAATAATATATTATGCTACATTACATCAGGAACAATATAATCAATGCATTCCCCAACAGTGCCGCAAAACACATTCCCCAGCACTCTGGTTGTACAGGAATGTTGTACTAGTGTTGATTCAACAAGCCTGGAAGAGAGAGTTTTATGAAATAATAAAAACACAGGTTGCACATGGCAGTTCTAACTAATACAGTGTATCCAAAAACACAGATGTCCTTTTTAACATGCTGTTAGGGATGCACCGATATACTGGCCACCAGACATTGTCTGCGCAAGAAATCCTCTTTCAGCTGAGGGGAATGTGAAGAAACGTCATTACAAAATATTCATATTAACATTTTACGATTGCAGTGTCGCTTTTGCATCATTTTGCATGAGTGCAGCCAAAATTACAGAAGCAGAGCCGCCAAATGATCAATACTGATAAAGGTCAGTATTTTGCCATTATTAGAATTCTTTTTTATATCGGTGCACCTCTACAAAGCGTACGGAGTCGTCAAGTCTTCGGGCCAGTCAGCTCAGTCACGTGTTGCATGTCAGTGCTCAGCTGGCAGCAAACACAGGGCTGAAGCCCCACGCAGCCTGTCACGGCTGTAACAACATCTGATGCTCTGTGCACGGTCGCCGTGCCGACTGGTGACTCCTGGTAGTATGTGGCAGCAGGCTCAGAGACCACGCTGTCAACTCCGCGGCGGCTAAATCCTACCACTGATTCGCCATAATGAGACAGTAGTCATGCAGAGAGAGAGAAAGAGAGAGGGGGGGGGGGGTGAGCTCGGATGGGGTGATGAGCATCATCAGGCCGACTCCATGGAGAATGGTGTGGATGTGAGCTGAGGGGAGGTGGAGGGGTGCAGGGGCAGAACTGAGTGGAGAGAAAGGGAGGTAAATTGAGGCTATTTGAACAGAGCCCATTTCGAATTCCCCAATTCCCTTATTCAAGCCTGAAGTGTCGCGTTGCACTGAGCATACAAGCTAGTGCTCCAGCTTTAGGCACCATTCACAACTGACTGCATGTGTGTATCAGAAACAGAGAGAGAGAGAGGGAGAGAGGGATAGAAACGGATAGATGAAGGGAGAGAGGGATAGAAAGAGGGGTATAAAGTGATAGATGAAGGGAGAGAGAGAGATATAGGGACAGAGAGAGGGCTAGATGAAGGTAGAGAGGGACAGAGGGATAGATGATATGATAGAGGGAGAAAGAGGGACGGATGAAGGGAGAGAAGGACGGATGAAGGGAGAGGCGAGGAGAGAAAGAAGAACTCTGGGGAGCAGATTACATGCCTTTCTGTGGTGCTCACAAATGTTTGTCCGATTACCAACCAGAGACGAAGTCACTGGCATGTGTGTATTTGTGTACACGTGTTTCTGAACTGTACGTGTGTGCTGAAGTGTGTAAGCTGCGCAAGTGTGTATGTGGGGTGAAGTGTGTATGCTGCTCATGTGTGTGTGTGTGTGGTCTGTATGCTGAGCAGGCTGCTCTTCAATCTACTCCAACAAGAAGCTCTCTTATGATGTCACTCTGATGCTCTTATTGTTCTCTAACCTACCAGTACTGGAATCACACAAACACACACACACACACACACACAACTACATGACATAGGCTAGAATTTCTTATGTACACATTCTGGACATAATTGCAGGCCCACTCTTTCCATCCTTGCATCTCTCCCTCTCTCTCTCTTTCTCTCTCTCTTGACTGGGTGTCAGTGAAAGAATGCTGTAGCCGCTGGGGCGGGCGCCCTGTCTGTGTAATGCCCATCTCTGCCCTCTCTGTCGCCTGGCATACACTGAGGGCATTGTGCCCGACTACACCAGTCAGAGCACTTTTCTCCTAAAGCCGCCGCCCACGTCCTCGTGTCATTGTCTAACTCCGCCCCCATGCATTATTGTTTCTGATGTGTCACAGACAAAAAAGACAGTGGAATTTGAAGGGGATGAGTAGGGGAACCAAGCTGACCCCTGGAGGCGGAAGGCTGCAACTGCGGCCGACTGGTCTAATGGAGCGGACCTAATGCACAACAGAAACCCAGCCAGCTGGAGGGGTGGGGTGGAGTGAGGCTTGCGGGTGCCTGGATGTCATGATGTAGAGCAAGGCCTTTAGGAAGACCAGGATGCTGGGAGAGACCAGGAAGCTGGGCGGAAGCCTCACGTTGCCAGTGAGGTCGAGCGGGAGACAGGACAAGGGGCGGGACGCACAGACTGCCTGGCGAAGGCAAGGGGGGAAAACAAAAAAACAACCGACTGCCCGACCTTAAAGGCCAGGGAGGGTGTTAAGAGAGTCCAGTGATGCGTGATTGGCTGACGCCAGGCCTTATGTGAGAAGGTGGTTGGAGGCATGTGCTACCCAGTGGACACTCTGTGTGTGTGTGTGTGTGTGTGTGTGTGTGTGTGTGTGTGTGTTCATTTCTCTGTGGGGAAAAACATGAAACATTTAACTTTATAGGGACAGGTACATAAAGACCTTTATTACAGGTACATAAAGAAAACTTTATTCATTTAATATTTTTGGTGTCATAAACTTAGTAACTTAGATATTGTTTTGCACAAATAAAATGAAATGACCCCACAAAAGGTACGGGTGTGCATGTCCATCCATGTGTGTGTAACCTAGCAACTTAATCACTGCAATAGATGTTTTTCTGCTCTCTGAAAATGAACGGCAGAATTCAGACTTAGGGCTTTTTTTTGGGCAGGGTGGAGAGACAGTGGCAGTACCAGTCAGGCTATATCAAACACGTGTGTGTGTGTGTGTGTGTGTGTGTGTGTGTGTGTGTGTGTGTGTGTGTGTGTGTGTGTGTTGCTTGTACACACACGTGGCATGAGAGCGGAGGGAGCAGCAGGACTCTTGTCTCCGAGGCAACCGCGTGACCACACACTGACCTGGAGTGAGAACATCTCTCGCTGTGAGCAATCTGTAGCGTACCTCTCTCTCCCTCCCTCCCTCTCTCTCTTTCTCTCCCTCACTCTCACTCAGTTTCTCTCTCTCCTTCTCCCCATCACTCTTTTCAGCTCTCTCTATCATTACCTTGATCTCTCCTCTTCCCTCCAATCCTCTCTCTCTCTCAATTCTCCAGTTTGTAAACCTTAGACCTTGTCCTCACTCCTCAAACTTGGCCTACAGGAAGATTCCCTGCACTCATCCTCCTCTCCCTCTCTTCCTCCCATCCTCCTCTCCCTCTCGCCCTCTTTCATATCTCTACAGAATACTTTCTGCCCTCTTTACTTCCCAGTTTTGTGCCCATTAATTCACTCCCTCCCTCCGTCTTCTCACACCTTCAGCTCGTTCTCGGCTCCCCAATCTTCACCTCCTCGAGCTGAAGAGCAGCTCCTCATGCTCCCTCTGCCCCCTCTGCTGCTGCCAGAGACCAGCAGGAGGGCCTCAGGCTGTACCCTGACCCCCCTCCCCCTTATCTGACTGTCTCTCTCACTCTCTTTCTCTCTCTCTCTCTCTCTCTCTCTCTCTCTCTCTCTCTCTCTACCTGAACCACTCTCCCACCCCTGCTGTCCTCCTCTGGATCTGGCATGGAGGTAAACATGAGAAGTGTAGAATAGGTGGGAGTGCGCTGTGGGCAGGGGGTCCAGGGTGGTTTCAGTGGCAGTTGCCAAAGAGGTTGCTAGTGCTGAAGTGTAATGCTGCACGGGAGATGTAGGTACACCCATTCAGTACTGTCTGCTGATTTTATTGCTGATTATTCTGCTGATTCAGTGCTGTCTGCTGATTATTATTCTGTTTGGTCCAGCTGAATTAGCCATAAGGGTCAGGAGCAGGATTAATAAACATCTTTACTGGAGCTCAAGGTGAATAATGACTTAATGTTTTTTTTTTTGCTATTTTAGAGCACATGGAATATTGCAAATGCACTGTGTGTGGGGTGTGTGTGAGGAGTGTGTAGGGTGTGTGTGGGGTGCGCGTGAGGAGTGCTGGTTGTGTGGGGGATGTGCAAGGTTTGTGGGGTGTGCAGGGTGTGTGTGGGGTGTGTGTAAGGCATGCGGGGTGTACAGGGTGTGTGTGTGTGGGCTGTATGGGCTGTGTGGGGGAAAAGCCAGGCAGCAGGCAACTAAGACCACATCATGGATGGATGGAGGAGGAGAGTGCAGTATAGCTGGGGGGAAGTGGGAGGTCAAGGGCAGGGCATGTGGGCAGGTTAGCAGGGAGAGGTAAGACACACTCCTCCATCTCTGACTAGGCAGCGTAGTCCATACATCTCCTCCAGTGCCTCCATCAAAACCTCTCTCCTCTTTCATGCCTCTACGGATGTTCTCATCTTAAGCACTTGTTCCATTATTGGTTATTTGCTTTTCTCCACCTCTCTCTCTCTACCTGTGTAGTCATCCTTTCCCAACTTCAAGCTTCATTATGTCTCCGGACATCACCGATCTTTTAATATCCCACCCAACAGCTCCCAACCCTCCCTGCTGCCATTCCTCCATTGCGCAACATTGGGGGGGTCGTCATGACAACGTTGCCCTGACAACCGGCCCTCCTCCCAAGGCTCTCCTCGTTTGCATCTCATTTGCATGTTGTCACAGCGACCAACGGCATTTGACTTTGACAATAAAAGCAGCGGGGTGCTGCGGGAAGGGGGGGCTGCTCTTTTAGCTCCACTCCGCTCCCTGAAGTGGCTGGGAGCGTGCTCCGCCCTGGCCTCTTCCTCACGCACTCCTGTCCGTCACTCTCGCTCATCCTCTCCACGGTGCTTCCTGCACCCTCCCCTCACCCTCAACCTGCTCACCGGAACTGGAGCTTTCTTGCCCCCCCCTTATGTCTCTCTCTATTCCATCTCTTTCTACCTCTTCTTCCTCTGTGTGTCTGTTTCTTGATTCCATTTATTTGTATTCCATCTCTCTCTCTCTCTCTCTCTCTCTCTCTCTCTCTCTCTATCTCTCTCTCTGTGTTTGCTAGGAGAGTCCATGCTGTTTTCTCTCCAGCTCCAAACACAGCTGCTACAAAATGACTAACCTTCCCTCGACTGGAGAAAAAGTCAATACTTCCATCATTTGCATTCCTGCTCCATGGAGACACACACACACACATACTCACACACACTCACACACTCACTCACGCGTGCCCTCACACCACTCGAGAGACTACATCAAGCAGCTGTGAGATTAGGAGCACGCTTTGAATTTGCCATTTTTTAATATTTTGGGTGCATTTAGATTACTAATGAAATAGAGTTTTTTTGACTAGGATTTCAATTAAGCCTTTTTACAGCTGCCGTGATCCAAATGAATAATGTGTGTTGATCCTCTCAAAGGCCTGGTCCTGTTTCAGCAGGGTGGTCCCAAAATGCTCGAGCTCAATGCCGCTGGTCATCAGAACAGCTGTGCGGTAATTGCAAGATCTTCATGCCTGAGAAGTTCTGGAGGTGGTCTCCTCATTCACTGTCTAACTGAGCATGAGGCCTCTCTGTGTGAGCAGCAGCAGTAGGAGTGCAGCAAGCAACGTTAGGACAAGCCATGTCCTTAGAAATGGCACTGGAATTGGTGTGTGTGTGTGTGTGTGTGTGTGTGCCAGTACACAACACCAGTCTCTCCCTCCATGGTTCCTGTTTGACATTTTAAAATCGCAAGAGGGGAAAATGGAGGGTGGGGGAGTGAGAGAGGGAGGGAAAGGGACAGAGGGAGAGAGAAAAAGAGAGAGAGGACTTTCTGAAACAGGCAGACAGACAGACAGACACTGTCAGCAGTGAGAGAAGGTGAACAAGGGGGGGGGGGGTGTCTGTGGGGGTGGAAGGAGATACATAGTGGTTCATGTGGAACAAGAGCGAGACAGATAGTCACGGAGGAGGTGGATGCATTTCTTGGGAAATGTGAAATAAATAAATGTCAGCCCTTTCACAGTGGAGACTGTCCTGTTGAACCCAACAGTCCTGCTGTCCTTGTGGAATAATGCAGTGTGAAGATCGATACGACGTCTTCTCCAGCCAAGGCCACTGTAAAAGGGATGAAAACTGACCTGATGTCATTTTGGAACCTGCTGGAATTTCTCATATTCGACAATAAAAATGAACCTCTTTTTAAGTGACAATAACACACGTAAACATGTTTGACCATAAGCTTTGGAAACTCTGCGCATGAGGAGTGATTTGATTCTCATTAACTAGTACTAGTGACTTGTTTCTGAACAAGCGTTTCATTTTCAAGTGAGCCTTACTGTCCGGAGGTCGTTAAACATGGCATACCAAACGCAGGCGGAGAGAAACTTTTATGCTCTTTTGCATCGCCTCTCTGGGTCTTCGCCCACTGCTTGTACAGTGAACTGAAGTTGTTTATGGCAGGTCTTCAGCAGATGCCTGCGAGACGCACATGGTATGCAAATGGCGGCAAATGTCCTCTATTAGACCCAGAGGTTTCAGCGCTATAATTTGTGGCTGTGGTATGAAATATTAAAATTGATAGCAATTTGTGTGGCATTTATGGTAATAGCCCTCCTGTCTTAGATGTGGAATGCACCGGAAGGAAGGAATAAGCACAGGAAGAAAAAAACGAGAAGAAAGGAAGACCAATTCCAGAGAAGACAGTGGAGATGCGTCTGTGAGGAGATCTGCTACGGAGAACTGGGAGCAGATGGACAGATGAAGCTTTAGAATTTAAAATGCGATAAAGGACAGAAAGTGAGATGGAGTGGGGGAGGGGTACTCGGAAAGCCAGAGAGAGGGAAATGGTTGTGGGGCGGAAACAATTGTGATTAATCCAGCGATTGATTGAAGGTCAAAAACTCCCCGCAGGAGGAATATTTCTCATCACCTCTCACCTTTTCTTGTGCTCTTCAATTTCATTTCTCCCATCCACTATCTTTAATGCTTGTCGTCATTTTTCGTGATTCATGCCACGTTTGTCACATTTTTTGCCTTTTCACACCTTTCCAACTCACGTTCTTCTTCTTGTGGCCCTCTCTCTGCATCTCTCTCACTTTCTTTCTCTCTCACTATATCTCTAGCTCTTGCAGTCTGTCAGTGGCTGTTTTAGTGCATGTGTAGAGCCAGAATGTTTGACAGTGATGTCAGATTCATTCCCATGTCAACCCGGTGTTACCTAAACACACAGTGAAGGACATGGCTTACATGACAAACATCTCAAGCTGTCACTGCCAGAGTGACCTCTCTTTTCTGGACTCTGAAGTAAAAAAAGAAGAAAAAAACAAACAAAAAAAATCAAAATCCCCAAAACTTCATGCAGCTCCTTCATTTTCAAACTCTTTCGCCCATTTTTCTGTCTCCAACTCGGGGTCTCTTATCCTCTTCCCATGCTGTCTATTTTCTGGTTATCCTCAGCTCTTAGGCAGAAGACTCTTCTGGTTCCAAGAATCGTTACCATAACCCCTCCTACACCAAGAGGACCCGTACTCCAAGAGGAACAGGAGTCACCAACGTTACCATGGTGAAATGCTTGGTGAAAATAGAACCGAGATCTTTGGCAAGCCTGTCTTGTAGTCCTTGAGCAGCCACTGAGGTTTACCCAGAATACCTAACATTCAAAATGCATTGTTTTGTCATAGCCGTTTCATTTTAAATTAGTTCCAGGTAGGGTGGTGCATAAATCAGTTTATTAGCTTCATCAACAAACTGACTCGTGCTGGTATTAAAACATCATGAAGTCCTATTATGGCTTTGTATATTAATTCGAGTTTAATTCCAGTAGTTTATAGTGTTTTCCATCTTGTTTTGACAGGACAGCATAAAACAAATGTATCAAGCGGCCAGCGAGGGGAGAAGGGGACGGCGTGTTTAGTTTACTCGAACCCCCCTTGCACATTGACTCAACTCATCAACTAATTAGCAAGGTCATCTCAGCTTGCCAAGACTGGAACAGATTATTCATGAGTTCAATTACGTTTGTTAGAGAAGAGCACATCTGAGGGATGAGGAGGAACGCAGCCGTGGTGCTCGCTAGCTAACTTAAGGCCCCATCTGTGGGGGCAGGATACGTGCTCGGACATCCACATACGCGTCTGCCAAGATGCCCGAGCAAAACATGAACTCTACTGGCTAGCAGCAGCTCGTTTTGTTTTGTTTATGTTTTATAAAAATATCAACTTTATAGAAACGCTTATGCCATACCTCTTCTGACAACCTCAAACTGCAGAATTTTTTTTTCCTTTGTAAACCTCTCAGAGCTCCTCTCACAACCCCCCCCCTCCCTCCCCCACTTCCAGACCC
>JAOXYF010000008.1:922624-938208 GCA_028565775.1 Sternarchorhynchus goeldii
GGAGGAGAGGAAAAGGAGGCAGGAAACAAGGCCACAGGGTGAGGAGAGAGGAGAGGGAGGAGAGGGAGGAGAGAGAGGAGAGAGAGGAGAGGGAGGAGAGAGAGGAGAGGGAGGTGAGGGAGGAGAGAGAGGAGAGGGAGGAGAGAGAGGAGAGAGAGGAGAGAGAGGAGAGGGAGGAGAGGGAGGAGAGAGAGGAGAGAGAGGAGAGGGAGGAGGGACTATGAGAGAAAAGAGAGAAGTCAAAGACAAACAGAATGCTGTAAGGGAGGGAGGGAAGGAGGGAGGGGGGAGAGAGAGAGAAAGAGAATATATCAGCACAATAATTAAAATGTGTGTATGAGAGAAGGTCTACAGTAAGGGTATATATGCAGCTTTATTATATATTTGTAATTATTTTCCCTTGCTGTTTCTTCATGGTTTTATCATTTTTTATATTATAAATGTTGTTAATGGCTTTGGCAACAGTTTTGTTTTATTACAATTCATGCCAATAAAGCTATTTGAATTTGAATGAGGGAGAGAAAGAACACGAGGGAGAAGGAATGGGCCTACAAGGGAAAAAGTCCGGGGGAAAGAGGAGGTGGGTGTAGGGGGTATTAAAAGTGGCTGGAAACAGAGCAAGAGAAGAGAGAGAAGAGATAATGTGGGACAGAAGCCAGAGACGACCCCAGAACCCGACCGAGGAAAAGTCACAAACAGGACAGCACATGATTTTGGACAGGAAACGGTAATCGTGACTGTTTGGAAGAATACAAAGATTTCTATCCATGATCAAATGAACCCAAACTGGGTTAAAAAGTCAGAGCTGGTAGACGTGCTCAGGGTCCGTGGTTCAGAACTTCATCGTGTCGTCTTTCAAGCAATTTAAGGACGACCTGAAATAGCAACTTTTTGATTAGCATGCAGCTACTGCAGTTCTGAGCCAGGGAGGAGAGATGCACCTGGTAAACAGGGGGACAGGGCCACCAATGGCAGAGAAGAAACTCCAAACCAGATTGTCCATATGCAAATGAGGGCGTGAGTGGCACCGCCTCAGGCGAGAAATGTGGACATGGACACCTGGACTAGGCGGTGTACACACACACACACACACACACACACACACACACCCTCCTAAATACAGCCAAAATACAGGCAATAGTGCACAGGGGGTCACACACTACCCCGCAGAGATCAAATCACAGCTGCCTGTTGTGGGAGATAAGTGGGCCGCAGGATATAAAGTGCAAGTGTGTGTGTGTGTAGACTGACTGGGAGAGGGAGGGGCCTGACGAGGATGAAGCCATTCAGAAGATGTTATAGCACACAGATCTACTTAATAGCTTTACATTGATTAGATGGAGGAAGCAGGTGAACAGGCAAGAGAAGCAATGAGAGGGTCTGTGTGTGTGTGTGTGTGTGTGTGTGTAACAGAGAGAGAGAGAGAGAGAAAGACAGAAAAGGAATATTGTCATGGTGATGGAACTCAGAGATTTTTATCACAAATAGGCATAAGAAAAGGTGGTGAGAACAAAACAAAGAGAGAGAGAGAGAGAGACAGAGACAGAGAGAGAGAGAGACAGAGAGAGAGAGAGAGAGAGGGAGAATGACTAGCAACTTTGCTGAAATTCAACCCCAGAAACAAGCAGGGTGAATGTCACACCTTCCGACATTTCCAGAGCACTAAGAAAGAGGCATAAACGGCTTCGTATGAATAATCCTACAGCTCAAAACCTGAAGGCCTCACAAGAAAGCAACCAATGAGAGTGTGTGTGTGTGTCTCTCTTTCTCTTCATACAAATAATTAACTCTAGCATCATGTGGAACATCAGCCTGCTTCTTACCCATCAAGGCTGTATGTTTACTTTCATAATTATTAATATATTCCTACAAGCAAAAAATTGCTCATGCATTTACTGCAAATAAACCAGATTTAACCAGATCTGGCGGATTTCTGCTGTAGCAGACAGAATAGACAGAAAAATTCTGAGCTGAGTGAAGAAACCGTCCATTTTATAAACGGGTTTTGCACACTGATTTCACCAACTAAACGTTAAAAAAACATTCTGCCTCCTGGATGAGTATCTCCTGGTTTCTTGTGGTCCAACCTACTATGCCATCACACCCACAGCGCCAATTTACCCACGATGCTTCGAGATTCCAGGTATGAGCCTGAAGGATGTTGCCCAAAAAATATCAGCATCAAATCCATTGGTGATAACGCCATCGGCTTCCAGTACCTCAGGCCTACTACAGCACCCACAAACACGTCCATACCACTGTGCTAACGAAGCTCGTCACTTTTTTTTGGCCGAGGGTTTAGATCACCGCTGAAACTTTTAAGCTGCCATACCTTTGAACTGAACCGGCAGAGACACTTGGCAAACAGAACTACTCTAAGTCCTAGACTAAAGAGAAGGACTCCACCACATGTAGAAGTGGAAAGTGCTTGTAAAAGACACTTCCTCTTCTCTTTTAAAGAACACAGCGATTTCGTTCCTCTACGGACAACTTAAGCACCGCGCGGCCTCCTAATCACCTCCCCACCCATCTGTAGCTTCTGAGGTCTCTTCTGAAGTATTTATTAAAAACCATTCTGTCAGTGTACCAGCATGCTGGCTGCTGGCAGCCCATCAGTATGGACAAGTTCGGCCTGTCTGTCTGTGAAGGAAGATAATGTTATTTCTCGGATGAGCTCAGAGATTGCTGTGTGACCAGGATCGGTCTCTGAGGAATATGGGTAAAATAAAAAAAAAAAAAGAAACAAAACTCAAACTAAGGCTTCAAATCTCCAGCCCAGACAGAGCAGCCTTCACTGAGAGTAACAGTCTGTTCTGTTTATTATCTTAGACTTCCCCATTTTTTCGTTGACGTTTTCATTCTGTGGGTGACGGTTTCCCCACAATCACCTGCCATCGAGGTTGGCGGCCTTAGGCTTCTTGGGATCTGTCTGACTTCTTAAACTGAGGCAAATCTCAGCAAAATAATCCGCGTTTGGCAAAGAATGATCCCCTCCTGGTTGAGCATGCGGGGGGGTTGGCTGGCGAGTCCAGACGATGGCTCGTACGCAGGTGAGGGAGGTGTGGCGGCCCACAGCCCCTCCCCCGAATGACATCGAGACCTCAGCGATGCCACACGCCAAGATATCCAAACCACGTCAATTACACATGCAGATTACAGGTAACATCTTCTCTCTTCTTCGTCATGCACATAACTGTGGATTTACAGGCAACGTTTTGATGCCTGTTTGCTGTTGGGTTTTTTTTCCAATGGAGAAGATTCATCATCATTAATGGAGATTTATTCAGGCCGCACTAATTATGCGAGATCAAAGACTTGCTCTTAATCCTGGAGTCATTGTTTCTGGGTTTTGATATGATGGGCTTGTGATGGTATGAAAATTTCAGTTTGATCATCACAATCTGCTTTCATGTCCATTTGTGCTAACAGTAGTATCTGCTGATACTGTGGATATTTTAAAGCCTCAACATACTTTTTACTTACTTAATACTAAAATATTAACTGTTGATATATTAATGCTGATGTAACATCAAACCACCAAGGTGATTTATTGTGAAAATACTGCTTTTATATTTTTTGTTTGTTTGTTTTATTATCAGGCTGTCACTTCTTGAAGGAGATGGTGGCATGATGCAATCATCAGGTGAAACTTGTGGACATGTGAGAGCTGCTCTGGCTGCTACTCCAGGGAGATGCTCTTTGCTTCAGGCAGTCACTGCACGTCTCTCCCCAGTGAGACCCAGGTTTGAACCCCAGGTCTGGTTCAAGCCTGTGCTGGTGAGAAACGGGGCACAACTGTACATATCAGATCACTACAAATATGTCTTGCCATTGACAGAAAAAACAAACCCTAAAATCTACATGGCTGTTATTGTGATGGTTGGCTTCCAATACCCATGTTGTTTTCATTTGATTGTCCACCTCCACCTCCCCCTGGGTGTTGATGGACCTCACTGTGCAACCAAGGAAGCAGTTGGAGAAACGTGATGAAAAATGTTCACACGGCGGTTCGTGCCGTGGCCATTCTGCTTGGGGCCGATTGGCGGGCACACCAATTGGCGATTGGTGTGTGTGTGTGTGTGTGTGTGTGTGTGTGTGTGTGTGTGTGTGTGTGTGTGTATGCGTGGTGTGGTGTGTGTGCGCACACGGCCATGTGTCTCCCCTGAGCCACCACTCATTGTGACAGGCTCAGTGCAGGGTGGGTGGGCTTCAGAAAACAAATAAATAGATAGATAAATAAATAAATAAATAAATAGACCCTTCTCATCGATCATCTGCTCCCTGCGTGTCTCTGCCATGTGTCTGTTGTTTTCTTGTTTTCTGCCCTCACCTACACAGTGCCTCCTCTGCTCTCCACCACCATTTGTCTTACTGGTGTTGTGGTTTTCTAACTCCCTCTCCTCCTTCTGCCGCATTCGGTTCCGTTTCCCCAGCAGCCCGTTTTGGCTCAACTTTTCTCTTCTCTCTTCCACTCCACGTGTGGTCTTCCTCACCTCTTCAGCCTCTTCTCTGTCTGGAGGCCCCTGGGGCAGGGGGTGCGACTGTTGGCTGGCCAGGATTTCTATGACCAGGGGCCCGCCTACATGGGCCACGCAACAGTGACCTTGCCTGTGGGTGTCTCAAACGCTGGTCTCTCCCATGTGTCTCTCTCTCTCTCACTCTCTCTCTGTTCAAAACCTCCTCCACTTTCTCCTGCTTTCACCACTGCCCAGTCCTGCAACACTAGTGCAAAATTCCACGCAGTAAGGACGCGTTTTCCACATCCCACTGAACCACTCTGGCTATAGCGAAAGGAGTAACAAGGATGCGGAAAATAAATTCAAAACGAATTTATGCATTTTCTATCCCTCTGCTGTCCCTCTCTCTCCAGAGACGCTCCGCCTCGGATTTCTGTCCGCTCCTGTCCATCCTCTCCCTCCGTGCGAGGGACAGGGGGAGGCGTTAGACATCCTCTGAAAGAGACGTGCATCTTGCAGTGGTCCCCGGGAGCCTGTCTCACAGCTGTGTCGCGCCCATTGAAGCGATTACAGCGCAAAAGCAACCCTCTGCCCGTGGGTCAGAAAAGTGGCATGAGGGTGTTGGAGGCAAAACCCAGGGAAGTTCACACACACCTGCATAACTGGTTCTGCTGCATTTGTGGGGACTAAACTTTAACATTGCATAGACGTTCTGCTTGTCTCCAAAACAAACAAACAAAATCACATTAACGTTAAATGAGGTTTTGTTGAAAAAATGAAAGATTACTCGGGTCATTGGATTATTTAGACTAAGCTTTGGGCTTCATTATGGGTCTTTTAGATTCATCCCACAAGGATTTTAATACAAATGCTTGTGTGTGGGGGTGTGTGTGTGTAGAAGACAGGCTGAGACGGACAAAGCGAAACAAGTTCTGGGAGCTTTTAGACAGTCATGGAAACATGGGCAAGAATGTCCACCTCTACTGTTCGGGCCTCTCAACACCAAATGGCCTCTTAATTCAAAGGTTTCTCCCCCTCCATCCAGTTTCTCTTCATCTCCCACACATTCGCCTTTTCATTTTTCTTCTGTTTTCTCTTTCTCTCCCTCATAAGGCTGGTCTTTGTAGCACAATTTCACCTTTACTTGGATCACACAACCACAAAAAGATCATGGAGATAAAAGGTTTGCTTCGAGACTACTTCAAAGAGTTCAATAAAATAAAGAAATTAAAAAAATGAAATACTTTAGTTGTGTACATCTTGACTTTGCATTTGTAGCGTTGTTCGGAATGTCCGTTCCTGTGTAGGTCTTTAAAACATTCATAAGCTTCGCTAAATCAGAGCTCGTGTCACTGAAACACGACGCTAACGGTCACCGCTACAGTCCTGCTAAGAGAAGATGGAGATTGGGGAGGGGGGGGGGCACCACAGAACAAACGATGTGGAGAGGATGAAGGGAAGCAGAACAAGAGGTGTACTACATGAGGGAGGTCCCCTTCAGACGGCTCAAAGTACGAAGATATCTTATCTCGCGCTCGGAAGAATAAATTGAGCTATAAGATGAGGTGGAAAGCGCTATTGAAAATGCACGAAAGGATATTTCAATAAAATATTTCCATGATAATGCAGCACTGCGTGAAAAGATCTGAAAATGACTACGACAGGAAAATATTTATGCGGTCACCTCTGTGAGTCAGCTTGAGTTGCACCATAATGTTCACGCCCACTTGTATCACATCTCATAAAGGTTGAAAAACATTTTGGTATGATACATCTGTAAACAAATAAGCACACTTGTATCCTTAAAAAATGGATATGAAAAAAGTCACCAATAAAAACCTTCACTAAATTGCTGACACTACTTAACACTGACCTTCCGAAACTGAACAGAAACTCCACAGGTAATAATTACATTTAAAAGTCCAAGTACAAAGAAACTGAAGAGTCGCGTATAATACCGTATACATAGGCACTGTAGAACTCGCGTTGAGGGCCAATTACGAAACGGCAGGCGACGAGCAGGAGCGTTAAAGAAGCGCGTAATCAATCGCCTGACAGATAATTGCAGCAAAGTATCGCCAAAAAGTCGTATTAGTAATGCAAGAACACAAATCAGTCTCTCTGCTTCCTATTCTGTCTCTCTTTCACTTTCTTTTTCTTTTTTTTTTTTTGCTTTAAGAAATGTGACTTGGAGACTTAAAGGCAATTAAACAAGCTCGCGGCTTCCAGACTTGACATCACACCCTTCATAGCAGGCAAGGAGGCGATTTTGCCGCCTGACTAGAATGGTTCCACTTCTCTTTTGTTCCAGGTTGTTTTTGTAGTGACGTTTCACATCACAACTCGGAGACAATAAAATAAACGCCCCTTAACCACTAGCCTAGCAGTTAGCGAACTTGGCAGCTCCGATCAAGACGGCCTGGATTCGCGCGAAGGCGAGAAGTTAATCTAGCCAAAGACTCTAAGATCCCGCTCGCGCTAGAGGATTTCGCTTGCCTGCCACTTTGAATGCGGCGGGAGAAGGCGGTTTCACTTATTTTAATTAAATGTCAACATCTTTATTTTACCGGGAGAATTACACACCCATGGGTTAGGATCAAAGGATAAAGCTTGGCTTATGTTAAAGGCGTTATACAACAAAGTGTCGAGTCGAAATACGATTTTTCAGCACCACGTAACTGTGGGTAAAAATGTAATCCTGCTCCCATGCTGCCTCGCCCGTGACGCCAAAACTAGCGATGAGCATCTGTGAGGTCGAGACGAAACGGATTCCGTAAACCACGGTAGCCTGTTTTTCGTGTTTTCCTCGTCCATTTCCTTCAAGGAAAACAAACTTCAGCGCTCTATCCTCCAAATCACTGATGCATTCTTACATTTCAATTTATTTCGATTGTGTGTGTATGTGTGTGTGTGTGTGTGTATGGTGGACTGGGCACGGTATACTCATTTTGAACCCCCTTTTCCCTTTCGCGGTTTGGAGGCAAGTGCTCTCCAACAGTAGCGATGCTGACAGAGCCTGGACAAATGATGAAAACAGATTTGAACAAGTGACTCTCATATTGCTGTCCACCAAATAAACAAATGAAGATGATTAAATGTACAAGGCAAGTGAGAGCTGAAGTAATGACAGGAGCAGGGCTGGATCCAAGATGCTCGTTTTCTGTTTGTGCGTGGGTGTTTAAGTGTGTGTGTGTGTGTGTGTGTGTATGTGCAAGTGTGCGTGCACATTAGAGAGGCAGAAATGGAGAGGTTGGTCTCAGATGGCGTTACCAACATGTTTCTGCTGGCCCAGGCCTGAAGGGACACACCAACACTAATCCCTCTGAAATGAGGAACTAGCTGTCAATGCTTAAAACACTCCAGACACACATATCCGACCTCTTCATTCCCTTCTGTTCTGCAGAATCCCACTTCTCCAGCTCTTCAGCATCTCTTTTTTCTCTCACTCTGTCTCTGTCTGTGCGTCTCTCCATTTATTTGAGATCAAGCAGGCTGTTCTAGCTTCATTATCCAGACAACCCCCTCCCTCGAAATTATTCCATCTCTTTCTGCCCTGCACCCCTCCTCTTTATGTGGGCACCCCTCCTCTATTTCATTCTTTCATTCTTTATCTCCATGCCCTATTTCCCTCCCTGCGGTTCTTCTTTTGTAGGTAGGCGCATGCCCACCTGAACCCCCCCTCCCCAGCTTCCTCATCATCACCTCTCCTCTAAATGAGGTTTCTCCCTGCAGCTCTCCAGAGGCAGAAATGGAGACATGTAAATCTGCTATTGAAAGTCCAGGCTGATTTACGCCACAACGAGGTATGATCAGACCTGCCTTTCCATCAGTCACCCCCCTTCTCTCTCTCTCTCTCTCTCTCTCCCCCTCATTCACCCTCAGTCTCACTCCTCCCTCCCCTCCACCCGCATGTCACCAAAGAGATTAATGACTGTGATCACCAAACCACCCCCACCAGCTCCGGCTCAATGAGGTGCCCCAACTCAGCCTTCGAGTAGTGTACAGACCAATGTAACACACGTACACATGCACACACGCCTCATCAAGCATAACAAACACATGCTGGGAGCTGAACTGCAGGGTAGACTGTGGGATACCATATGACCTGGTGTGCTCCATTTATTAAAACGTGGCAAATTATATTTCAACCCCATACATCAACCCAGCATGGGGGAGAGAAAAATGGAGGATCATGATTATAGCCCACTGCAAATGACAAATACTACCTGCAATAAAAGTGAACAATTTGAAAAAGTGAGATAAATGCAAACTGATAAAACATGGAAATGAAATAGAAGTTTAAAGCAATTAAATATGACATTTCATGCTGTAGTGCTGACATTCTCACCATTTAGGAACAAAGGGTCTACTACCTACATCTTTAGAACAATAACGTAATGAGTCTGAAAAAATGGAAATTTTTCTTCCAATGAGAATGCTAACGTAAAGAAACAAGAATGCGGCGCAAATGGTACTGTAATCCAAATCCCTTCGGATGCACTTTTCACAGGATGGCAAGCATGAAATATGTGGCCCTGGGAATTGCACGGGACAGCCGACATCCGCGCGGAAAACCCCGAAGGAGGGGACCCCGCGAACCCCACCATCAGAGCAAGAGGTGCGAGGACACGATGAACTAAGCGATGCCCAAGTACCTTTAACAGCTTTATGTTTCGCGTAAAAAGCGCAGGAGCTCTACGAATGCGCCGTAAAGGCGACAAAGAAACGGGGGAGGCGAGTTCCGTACATGTACAGCATCGCCGACCTTTACGCGACGTTCTCTGGGAGGGTTATTGATTTGAACAAGCAGCGACAATAGCGCATGACCGAACGCATGGAAGACAAAATGGAAGCAAATATTCTTTAGAAGAAATATTTGTTAAAATCGCGTATAGTCTAATTACGCAGCTAATTCGCTCAACGAACATCCAAGTAACATTTAATTAAAACTAGTTTGTCTCCGCATAATAAGTATAAACACATTAATAATTATATGAACACAACAAATATGCTACACAAATGAAAGCAGAATTAACAGTCATAGGGTGACGTGAAACAAGAACTAGATATTGTTCGGGAAATTTTCTTTAGGTTCGCAAGGAAACGTTCTCACTTCCTCGCTGTGGATGCTCTGAGATCAGAAATGTGTGCCGCAGTTACCTTCGCTTTTGACATTTGGAACCCATTCGTTTCCTTCAAAAGTGCAAAAGACTGAAGGCACGATGAGCAGCAACAACGCAGCACGCGCATAAACGAATCTTGTCACACTTGACCCTACTCGCTCAGACATTCCTACCTTTAGTAGGGGCAAAAACAACCCGGTGATTATTTTGGACAATCACTCTTTACCCCCAGATGTACAGCAGTAAATGTTAAAGACAAACTGACCTTTAAAAAGTCGCTTTAAAAATAAAAAAGAGTGCTCTTACCTGTACGCAAAAGGAACAGCATGAGTACGGCGAAGAAGGTAATGCAGTACTTCCAAACAGACGAAAATGGCATGATCTAATCCGTTTTCACCTTGATTAATTCCTCTTCGAGATGGATATCAAACGTAATGTGAGCACGGAGTCTCTCGCCTGCGAGTGAAGTTTCTTTTGAACTCCAACGTTGGTTGCAACGTTGTTTATTACATACTAGCGCCTACAAAAACGGACCCACGTTGACAGACTGAACGTAAGGCTGCTGGAAGGTCCGGTTTTTCTTGGTTACTTCTGAAGCACAGTCTAACAGTCTAACAACTGCCGGGGGGCGTGATCAACCTGAGCTTCAACCAATAGAGTTTAAGAGTGGAGTGTTTGAAGGTTTTACGCGTTCTCAATAGCGGGCGGGGTTTGGGAAAACAATTTAAAGGGAAAATTCGGATTGTTTAAAGCAACCCTTTTTAAAATAATTGAAATCAATGCACAATAAATGTGATTAACTGCAATCATCAGCGACACTGCAAACTACTGAATGTGCTTTAAAACTCCGTTCTAGCCTTAGGACAACATCAAGAAGGGACATTTTTAGACTAGATTGATAAAACGGCAAATTAATTCAGAATTATTCAACTCAGCGCGTTAAGATAGCCTGTTTGACATTTAACACAACACAGGCTAATATTTAAAATACATTAAGAGTCGTCTTAGCTGTGATGGCTTAAACTGGGTTCTTTATAATAGTTTTTTATTTACTGTTATTGAAACAGTTAACCACTGAATTATCTTTATTGGAATGACATTTGCTATATATAAAATAAACTAAAACACACGAAATAACCGTGATAGATGTGTGATAAAGACCCCTTTGTAGCTGTCGAAACCTAATGTAACCTAATCCTGTCTGCGCACTTAATTTATCGTTCTTTATCGCGGGCAACGAAACGGTCTTAGAAATCTGGCGTTCATAGCGAATGTCAGAGCTTGTATTTGGCGACACCATCTGACAAGTAAAGTAAACGACAGTATATTTAGAGCTATAAGATTTTGCCCCAGAGGACAACGTAGTTCCATCGCAATATCGACACTTCTCGAGCCAAATGTAGTGCAATAAAGACAGAGCGTATTTAGGCCACGCCCACGCTGTGAGGGAAATCAGCTCTGCACTTTGCATTGCACACTTCTTTTTATTGGTTTTAAACAAATATGCACATATGCCAAAAGCTGGTGTGTGGTTGGTTGCACGACAAATAAGATTAAAAACCCTGAGTTCACAAGATTTCAAGACACAAAACCGAGCCAAAAAGACATCGTTTGTATAAACAAACACTAGGATTCTATAGCCACTGGGGATCATGATAGTGTCCATGTCTGTGTGCAGTCGAAGAATGAGATACGCATCGGAGAATTTGTTGTTCAAAACTGTATCGAATCCCCCAGATACGTGAGATTAGCTAGTTAAACTATCTAGAGTCTAAATACATTAGCTTGCTCTGGGTTAACTAGCTCACTAGATAGCTGCCAAAGTGCTGGATTTTAAGAGACTAAATGGCTTATCCTCACGCATTACTCACTTTCAATAAAGACATTTGGAAAGAGCATATGGAGAGTAGCTAACACTGCAGTCAACGTTTGACTACATAATAATAGGCTGCAGACTTGAGCATTTTGATCACAATCCAGATGACAATGTTGACTAGTTTAGCCTATCTGGTGACACGACCACTCTGTACCACTGTGATTCTGGAGCAGAAAAGGGAGTGATTGAGTCCAGTCACACTTAGTTTATTTACATCTGGCCTTTTCCTCGGGCGGAAGAATAATGTAATACGTCCACTCTGCTTTCCGCATAGCTTCAACAGTCAAATGGGGCAGTTGCTTAGGCCTTCAGAAAGCTCGACAAAATCCTTTTAAATAATGCGGTCCCAGTATAATCATAATCATGTGTCTTTAGATGTATAAAATCACGCTTTCTATCAGGTCATATTGACTTTACTTATTTTGTGCACAAAACTGTGTTACAAACTGAGTGAGAAAACAGAATGGTGTCCCAAGAAACAATGCGTCGTTCCCCTTCACAACAAAGCACACACTAGCATGTCCTTCTGATGTCCTACAACTTTCCTGAACCGTCAGAGAGTCGCCTGTTTACTGATGAAAGGGAGACACAAAGTTTATTTTGAAATAGAAAATTGCTTAATGCCAGGTATAACAGTTTTATTCTGCTTCTTTAGAGAAAGCGCTACCACAACATACAAATGGATTCCACTGCAGTCAAAACAAACAACCAAAAGTTGTCAATTTGTCAACCGTTATTATAAATTCGTTCAACATAACGCAAACTTTAAAATGTGCGGTTCCGCTGTAAGTATTTCAAAGAATTGGCAAGTAAATTGTTTTCTACACAGTGACGTAATAAAATGTTAAAACCTGAAACATTTTCAATTTCTAATGCCAATTGACAGCTGGGAACGCGTCCCACAAGACGTGTGGGAAAATAAGTGTTACAGTGTTATCGAAGCAAAAGCTTTCCTTCTGAAACTACATTGTTTAGACTTTTGTTTCCTGACGCATTACTAGGCAGACACCGAACTAGAAGTCGAACATTTCTAAAATATCACAGTCCAGATTGGAAGACCACAAACTATAAGTGGTGCCCGACCAACTCTAAGCGAAGTGTTGCTGACCCTGAATTAGTAGCTCGGCATCCCACCGAACTTTATGCAAAGAACCTCCAAAGTTTATCACATTGTGCACTCACCTACGGAGATTAACGTTAAAACACGCGAGTAAACGCTGGCTGAAGGAGAACTTGAATAATCTGCCTAATAACATTGTCTTCGTTGTGCTCTGTGGCGCGTGGCTCAGTAATAGAGTGTCATTGTTAAAAAGCTGCAGCTAGTGCGTTATTAACGGCAGCCTCCGGTCAACCGCACACAGGCAATAAAATCGCATAAAGGCGGTCATAAATGGCATAGACAGTAGTAATGAAATGAGTAGTTATGATAGCAGAGACTTTAATGAACTGTCGCGCTCTAGTACAGATAACGCCACGAAGGGTAAAATAAGAGATGAAGTTGTTAGCGATGGATGAATACTGCATTGTCAGTTTCAGGTGAGTAATGTGAGGTAGGCTACGCGGGACGATTTTCGGAATAATAAGTGGGGTTAAAACCCTACAGCGCTTTTTTGGATAATAGGCCTGTTCCAGCAATTTGTTACAAGCGCAGTCTGCCGTAAGCCCTCTATTTAGAGCTTTTGGTTAATAAAGCAAACTGTGAGACCAGAAGTTTTTTTTCTTTTGCCAGAATCCATAATTTGAAAAGGAACTCAAATTAAGGTCTAATTGTGCATTGATTCAAACACAGCAATTTGGCAGCGGCTGACTAATATGAATTTCTTTTGTAATTTTAAATAATAGAGGTCTTAGTAATGTGTTGCGCTCTTGTCGAAGCGCTGTACTTTTAAGGGATAAATTTCGTTTGTTTGTGTTTTTATTTGTTTGTTTTTGGATTGTTTTTTAAGGCGATGGTAAATATAATCTGGCTGTTGTTTGCATAAACTTTTGTCTTGTGATTTATCCTCCCTTACAATTACTCTACTAAGACGTTAACTGGAACCAAAACACTAGCCACACCTAAGCGAGTTTGTTTTATAGAACCGAATGGAGTCACTGACAGGCAGGTAGAGGAGCTTCGGAAGCGTTTAGGATATCGCCTATCTGACTGTAATGGAGCCTCTGTGATGCATGGGTAGACATTCAATTTACAGTACGTTGTCAATTTTTGTCACGCCCACGTTACAAATCTATGTATGGGTCTCTATCTAAATTAAATCAGCAACAACACTTATCTTTAAAGCCGTTTAATGCAGTTAAAATTTGAAAAAAGTACACACAAAGATGAAACTTAGTGCAAAAGATTTAAAGTGCTTCCATAGTCCTTGGTCGAGTCTGAAGGTCCAATTCAGTTAAGGTGCTTTCAAGTAAAATAGCTATTATACAGGATCAAACAATTTATGTATCAAACTAAAAGATCTCAAACCTCATAGGCCAGAATGATTGTCTTCAATGAAAAGATGCTAATGTGTTTGCCAGTGAAAGAAACTTGTTTACAATCCAAGACTACAAGAATAGCAGGAAACTGTCTACTTAAGTTTGCCTCTTAGAAACACCAGCCATTTAAAGCAAACACCAGCTTAATTATGAGCCATAAACCACTCCCCTTCCCCTTAGACAATAAACATTAATCTTAATTCTGCTGGGTTATGAAATCAATATAGAGAAAATTGCACACCTTTTGTTGAAGAGTACTGATTCCCAAGCTGCTGATGGAACAACTGCTGTAAAACAACCAGTCCTATACCTCTTTCTGCAGATTAATATTCAGTATGCTTCTCCCTGGCAACAGCAACAATCTCTTAACTGTCAGATTCTTCCTCCTTTGCTCCCTAACACTCTCTCATATCTCCTCTTGTCTCCTCTTCTCCCTCCACCTCCCTCATTACACCAGAGGCTCATTGTCTCCAGTGGTGGAGGGCAGAGACTCCACACTGTTCTTGTAGATGGGTTTCTTCTGGGAGTGGTCATCGCTGGAGGAAGCAGAGAGAGAGCTACATCAGGGCTACGTGGTAATAAAGTCACGGTGAAACATGGAGCCAGACCCTAACCCTCATATTATGTGAGCACTAGCTTGCCCCTTAGGCTGTGACATTTTGCTTTGTTCTATGCCAAACAGTCTCTCAATAATCAATAAAATGGGTATAGATATCATTACTAACAGCAATTTTCCAGACCAAGCTATCAGGAAAGGCAGCTGTTAAAAGCTTCACTGCAATTTTCAGCGTACATACATTTTTATTTAAGCACATGTAGAAAAAGTATGCAGGTATGTGTGTTTGTGTGTGTGTGTGTGTGTGTGTGTGTGCTTGCTTGCGCTTGCTTACATGGGTCCCTTGCCCTTCCTCTCTTTGGCCCGATGGCAGAGGAAGACCGTCATGGATAGGACAATCACAAAGAGAACCACAACCACCGGCGATACCATCAGACTAATGCGCCCAGTCGTGGTCTCGTACCACGGAGTGTCCTCTGTGAAGCATGCAGCAAACATCCTGTGATTAGCACTAAAACCACCATCTGATTTTCCCAAGGTGTCTTTCAAGACAACTCCTCTCATCTTTTGCTTCTCATCCCTCTGCTATCTTTCATTTGTCTCTATAACTCCAGATCAGTAGCAAAGCCACACATTTAAGTCTATGCACTAAATGCCAAATAACTTTACACACCTCCTCCCACATCACGAATACACACAAAACCTTCAAATGTGCAATATTTTTAAAAATTGTATACCTCCACCCTCATTATTCTTGTATACTACCAGATTCTCATGAGCTCTCAGACCAAGTTAACATGCCAGGCACGACTGGGGGAATAATTCACTTTTCACCCCCCGACCCTCTGACGCCCCCTGCAGGCGACACTGACCCGGCAGCACAGTGATGCTGATGGTGCGCTTTTTTATAAGCGAGCTGATGGTGGGGTGCTGAGCTGAGCAGGTGTATTTGCCACTGTCCATGTCCCTCACTTTCCCCAGCCTCAACTTATTACTGGGAACAATCCAGTCCTCTCCCTGCAGAGAGAGAGAGAGAGAGAGAGAGAGAGAGAGAGAGAGAAAGAGAGAGAGAGAGAGAGAGAGAGAGAGAGAGAGAG
>JAOXYF010000008.1:938452-958474 GCA_028565775.1 Sternarchorhynchus goeldii
CCCCCCCCCCCCCCCCCCCCCCCCCCCCCCCCCCCCCCCCCCCCCCCCCCATCTCATTATAACCACACAAATTATTTTGGCACAGGAGACATCTATGTTGCTTGCCAACAAAGTCCAGTTAATTTTCGAATGGAACCAAATGAAGAGATTTCCCAGTCGAGCTAACTTCTGAGTGACGCAGTGTTGTGCATGCTAATCCAGTGGCTCAAAGCAATGACTTCCTGCTTTTTTTTCTCTTCCAGGAAAGGAAACGTTAAATGAGCAGAATGCAGATGCCACGCCTGTCTCTCATTCTGTTTTCGCTTCTGAGAATATGTACAAGCCATCAAGCATGGAATAATAGCGATTTGGCAAAGACGGCCATTACATAGTTTCAGACTCAGCTCACTAAAAAAAAAAAAAAAAAATCATAGAAAGGTCTCAACCATCTATTTCATTATTTTTCTTTATCTTGCATTTCCATATGCCACCACAAGGTGTGTAAGAAGCACTTATTTGAGCCCCAATTCCTGTTGATAAGAAAACCCATGTATCATACACCCCTTTGTTCTAATGATGGATTATTCTAACTTTATAAAAAAACAGCCATGCATTGCCTTTTTTATTGATCTTTCTAAGGCATCTGAATAACTTATTACATTACATTAGATTACATTTAAACTTCCATAACTTGATGGAGCTCAGAGCGCAGCCGCCGCTGGTGTTCAGCAGAGGTGTTGCATCTTGATGAAGGAGCAGCGTGGTGCTCCATTTAAACCCCGGTATTACTTTCGTCACACACTGTGCGAATATTGCAGGTCATATTTTTAAGATGGTGACATTTCACACAGCCGTAGTCTTCACAGTGTTCTTTACTGTGAAATGGATCATAGTGCCCAAATTGTCTTTTCACCACCTTTTGGATACATAGTTCTCTACATTTCACTTACTCATGATGGGTTTTATGGTACATTTCACATCTTGTGTCTCAGGTTACAATTGGTGGCCAAGTTACAGTCATCCAGGTGGTAAAAACAATGCCCTATAAAACCCCCCTCAGACAGATTTCTCATTGCGTATTACTACAGCAGTCAAACCATGTTTACCATGCTGCATCCAAGGAGAAGATCTTAGTCCATGTTCCCTGGCTGTGGAGTTTACCTCTTTGGCCCAGAAGTACTCGGGAGTCTCAGATGCAGAAGTGGAGCAGTCCAGTTCTACTTCTTCCCCGAGTAACACACGCAGGTCCTGCAGCGAGGAGAAGTAGCGAACGAACGAACCAATGCCGCTTCGGTACACCGACAGGTCGCGCATGTCTGAGAGAGGCACAAAGGAATTACAAACAACAGTGGCATGGCATTCAGACCTCCTGTGGGCGAGGAGGGTCTTTAATGTCACATGAACATCTGCGAGTGTGCTGTGGACGCCTCCATAAAAGGAAGGATGTATTCACACTCCCTCTCCTAGACTGGTAGCCATAACGCCACAGGAGAGAATTATAGAACAGGGAGGAAATTGATATCATCTAACAATTGGGAACAAAAAAAAAAGTGGAAGAACTTGACTCTGGAGTTAACTGTGCAAGGACAACAGACAAGAACTTTGTGGGAAGTTATTTAACACTGACCATTTTAAAGTGCTTATGCTCGTTTAAAACCTCTTCATCTGCCTTCTGCCCATATATAGAAAAAAACCTCTGGACTTACTGCTGTCCAAACCAGCTCTGAAAGAATCAATAGTAATGATTACAGTCTATCATGTCTTCGCCCACTGTAATGATACAATGTGTGTAATGGCTCATATTCTCCTATGTGTGTGCACTGACCCGTTCCTTAAGTTCTCACCATTCTCTTTTCTGTTTTTCCGATAAGCTACCATTATTGACTCGTTCAGAGACCTTAGCAAAAAACTACCACTCGATTTCATGCTTCCTTCAGACGTTTTTGGATAACAATGAGATTCCATCCACCTCGGTTCTCTCAGCCCATAATAGATATGCTCATTGTTTCAAAATAGCTTTAATATTCATCTTGATTCTCAAGGATTACTGAATCGCACAGCCTGCACCTTTGTGACAGGGCAACATCTGATTTCACTGATCTGTCTAAGCACACAAGGCTTAGTGGCATTCTGTAATTATGTGTTGCCCAATACAGTTCCCAGTGGGGCAGAATGATTAATTTAGAAAGATACTTTCATTGCTGTCTTAGTTCTATATAACAGCAAGTGTCTCAATTTCTCAGATTCATTTCATGTAGGAACTCGATAAGTTTCTTATGCCTGATAAAATGCATCATACTGTGCAGACTATTAACATGTACATGCTGCTTAACTTGTGGAACACATTCCCTTAAATTACAATGTCAATATCAGACAGAAAAATAACAATCACATATATTTTTGCCAAACCGTGCAGTTATGACTTATAGTTATGAGTTATGCTCCGGTGGACTTACAGTGGACAGAAATAGTGTAAGGCGTGGAGGAGTTGTCCGCCTCGGTGGTGTTGTCTGCGACACAGCGGAACGGTCCAGACGTCCATGTTTGGACCCTGGGAAGCGTGAGGAGCAGGCGGCCATTTTCTCTTGTCACCTCTACATCATAGAGGAAGCAGCGACGGTAAAAGTAGCTGTACTGGTCCACCTCTAGCTGGTACCACCTCTTCATGTGCTGCAGGGCCAAGGAGATAATGGGGATGACTTTCATTCCCAAATATAAGGTATCCATAACCACAACTAAAGGTCCCATTAATCAGCATTGGGCCAGAATAAATGGAGAAAAAGCAGGTTTGTTTTACAATCAGTGCTTAACTATTAGCACATTAGCTGCTGTGACTCCTCCCAGGTCTGCTTGCTGCAGAGTTAAATAAACAATCCAAGAGCAGCTTCCAAGATGCCCTGAAACATACAACCCCTGATTTACTCCATTTTTGACCCAGCTTCTACCCCTTTTAAGACTAGACAGCAAAGCCTTGATCACAGTCCTTAGCGTGCATGTAATGTCAGCAGACAACTCTGTAAGGTGACGGAAGCATCCAACCGCACTTGACAGATCAGCTGTTTGGGCAGTACAGCACGTAGGCTGTCTGGACGTCTACCGCAAATACTGTCAGTTTCAGGAAGGAAGAAAGGTTTCAGGGTGCTTTTTTCTTGGCTTTTCTGAGGAACTGTAGGGCAAAGGGAAGTTTGATGGAAGTTTCATAGCAACTGTAGAATTACCTCACCTTGGACCACTTCTCAAAATGCAACGAGCTCATGTTGAACTCGGAATCTGAATCGACACACTCCAGTGTCACCTCATCCCCCTCCAGTACTGGCTCTGTCGGCCCTTTCACGATGAGAGAGGCTAAGACACACACACACACACACACTCATAACTACCATGGTAATTATTCATTACTTTAACACATTTGACCAAAAGAACCACTTGAAAAGTCCATTTTAAAGAAACCTAATCAGTTTCTATAATTGTTACCTTCAAGGTTACTTTGTGGAACACCATGGGTACTCAAATTATGAAAGGCACACTTGTGAGCAGGTTTTTTTTATAACGATGGACAAAGAAGTGCCATAAACGTGAAGCGTAAGCGCAAAAATGCATAATGCCTGTAGACACTACATAATTTATATAATTTATAAATCAATGGACACTGCTTAAAATAAACGCAAAAGGCTCATGGACATATTACTGAAAAACACCGGAAATAGGTTGCAGTAGGTAGACGTAAACATTCTTCTGGCAACCTGTTTTAAGAGCGATTAAGATCAGCTCGTCACGGTGAACAATGACTAAACAAATAAAAGGGAAAAACCGAGGTGTTTTGTGCCGAAAGAATGCGGAACGTAAACAGACGCAAATTAATCAATGACAGACTGCTTGGGTATCCTTCCTAAATAAACACGGTTTTCTCTCACCTAGTGTTTAACTCATTTTAGTTTAATTAGTTAAACACTAGTTTAACTAGTGTTTAAACACTAGTTTAACTAGTGTTTATCTCATTAAACACTAGTTAGGTAGTTAACACTTGTCTTTTGATATTCCTATTATCAGTTACGTGTAATAAGAACTACGCACCATCCATACAAAAGCAAAGGCATGATTTTTGGTGCTTGTTTTTTGCTGAAGGAAATCGGTTTAATGCTAACATTCAACTCATACAAACCCTTATAAACCCTTATAAACATTTATTTTTAAAGACATTAGAGAATGCTTTAAATGTGTTAACAATTATGTACAAAGCGAAAGATCTGAAACCAAGAATAAACGAATTTGGAAATATAGCTGAAATTAATCAGTCCAAATATTTACCAATGCCACTTCGTAGGAATGCGAATATCACAGTTGCGACCAAAATTGAGGCTCTCATTTTGATGTCTGTCTCGGTCGTCTGTGCTTGGAAATCAACTGTCAAAATGAAAGTTTGCATAGCTTATTTATCATGGTGGAAGGCGGAGCTTGTAGTTCCAGGGTATGTGATGTTTTTGAACTATAATGTGGAAATTACCCAACAAACGCCAGTGAGAGTTACATTGTAGTTCTTGAGAATTAGTAACCAAAGTCGAAAATTATTACATCTGACGTATTTATGTCATTTATTTAATGTAAAACTTTACATCAAAATCCACGCGCCCTTAATAGCGTCACTTGTTTCCGTGCGCACGTTAACTTCAGGGTTGTGTTGTAGTGTGGGTGAAGTCATGTGTTTTTAATGGCTCTGCCTGGCAAATAAACTACTTTTTTGTAGATGCAGATATCCATAATGAACTTTGATTATGTCAAGGAAAACATTATTAATTATTGAAAAGTCAACAAAAACCTGCATTAATATTCATAGATCATAGATTTTTATTTAATCATATTTTAATCTTTTATACACATCGTTTTGAAAATGGGCTTTCCCAACCCATACAAAGTGGGACAGGTATTAAGTTAGAATTTTCATAACAAGTCAAGACGTGCCACTGAAAGAACGCATAAAGGTAAAAGGAGAGAAACCAAATGTGCGTCTGTTGGTTATACACTCTGGCTTGCTGGTGCACGCTCGTTTTGCTGTACTTGCATGCGTGCACGCGCAACGAAGACGCCGTACCGTCAGCAGAGTTTCAGGCGCCGTGCCGAGTTTCAAGCGTGACACGTAGGCTATATATCTAAAATGTCCTTCGACCAGAAAGTGGGTCGCTATAAGACCAACATAAAACGAAAATCTAAAACCAGCCAAGCCCGACCGTTGGCTTGCGCACACAAGCGATACAACAGAAACTGTCTAAGGAGATTTCCAAATACCCCAATCATGCCAAGGGCTGAATTACATGTCAGTAACAGTTACAAAAGCACTTAATAACTGCGCCATTTGCAGTCAACATGACTTTATAATCGCAGCCTATAGGTAAGCCTGAATATATTGACAAAATTTGCAAAATAGTCGAAAACATTACTTCTTCCAATTTTAGGCCAACACCTCAAAATCGAATGTACCTATAAAATACGGTATACATTTCTCAGCCAATCTGTTGATGTTATTTTGATTTTGCACCGTGTGAGGTGAGAGCGATGGTTAACTGATGATAGAACGGTTAACTGCTGTCAATGTCATCTGCTGCTTTCGATGTCACTTGAAGGCAAGAAGAAATCAGGCATGTAATTCACACTGAAAATATATTTATTACATGTCCAAATACAACTAACAGGAAAGAAAACTGAGACAGGCCCTTAATGTTGCACAGTCCAGGAGACAAATATAGAACATCGAAGTATGGATTTACAGAATCTAAATCAAAGAATCCACTGAAAGTGCGTTACGGTTATGCCCGATAGTTTAGGCAGAGGCTGCTTTGCACGGCTGCATTTCAGCTTTGTTTAATAGTGATCAAATTGGATTTGGTTTAATCGTCGCCAAATCAGATTTGGATTTAAAATCGTGATCAAATCATATTCCATCTAATCGTGATCGGCTTTGTTTTACTGATAAGACACAGTAGCTGAGTTAGCTGCATGGTAGTGAACTTTGATGCACACTACTGGACTTTGCAAGTCTATAGTAAAACCAAACCAAAAGCACATGTACTAAAGTATAACTATATATAACAGAACACCACAGCAAAAGTGCACAGAAAAAACCCCAAACAATTATAATCTGTCATCTGAATATATAGACCTCTAGGGTTCTGTACAGTCCCTCCTATTTCAGTCTAAATCAGCAACTTGTCATGAAGACTCGGTTTGAGACACTGGTGTGAAAATAACCTTTACACCAAGACAGCAATCTGACAGCTTGTTCTTACAAAAACTTTGCATCTACAAAACTTTTGTCACTGTCAAACAACCATTTTTAAGAACTTGTAATAAACCAGTAGTAACCAATTAATGGAAAACTGTTTCATCGGATAAATTTATTGTTTTTTTTTGTTTGTTTTTTGTTTTTTTACTAGCAAATAACATAATCTCTTCTAACAAGAAGAGATGAGGATTTTTTTATTTTACCTGGGAAGGTGCAGTGAGAACATATTCTCATTTGCAAACTCATTCTGAACAAAGAAATAGGGTGACAGGGGCTGTTACCCCTGGGAAAAAGCACTTGGCTCAAAGTAGTGCCTGGTGGCTGGAAACCTTAGAAACTGCATATTCTAACTGATTACATGCGTACAACAGCTACAAACCCATGTTTCATCAGCACCAGTTTCAGAGAGATCTGTGAAGAATGTGAGAAGCTAACAGAGGCAGTTGAGATTCGTTTACAGACTCCTATTAAGAGTGCCACCATTAACAATCGCCATCTAATAATATTGTTCCACTCTTAACCCCTATACATTACATTTTAGAAATTACCCATGAAACTGTAATTACTTTTAGAGCAACTTTTAGAGGGCTACTGATCAAAACTGTTAAAAATTTGTGCAGGTGCCATTAGTATGAGATCATTTGGTAGTAAAAGAAATGACAACATGATGGATATCGAGTTGGCATATTAACCACTTAAACATAATTACTTTTTATTTATTTGGCATATTATTTGGCATTTTTTCAATAAAATACATTTAAACAATACCCTTCCAGTAGCATTTATCTTCTAGTTTGTAGTTTCTATCTGAAAGTGCTATTCAGAACAGGTTTTATATTAATTTAAGGCCACATAGAGAAGCATAAAAATGTGCAACACAATTATCTAAACCAAATTACTTGTCAAAGGATTTTAGACCACCTGCAAGTTACTCTATTTGGACTTAAATTTGGCCAAAAGGGTATGGTTTGAGACAGTAGCTATTTTCCCTTTACTCTTTTCCTGTGTGTTAGTCTCTGGTATTGTGTTAATGAATGTTTAGAAGACCAAAGTCTTTTTAAGTCTGCTCCTTGGCCTGTTCTGCTGGACCCTCCTCCTGCCCCACATCCTCAGAGGAGTAGTGCTCCAGTGCCTGGTGCTTGTTTCTGGATGGAGCATCCCGAAAGCGCATACCGCAGTCCTCGCATGTGTAAGGCAGGGTCCTCCTCTCCTGCTCCCCCTGCAGGTCGCTGCTTGCGGGGCCTCCCCCCGTGGTGGATGCGGCCTGGCCGGGCTGGGCCCCAGGGCCGCCCGCGCTGGCCAGGCTGGGGCGGCCCACGGAGCTGGGCTCGGTGACGATGCCGTGCGCGGTGCGGTGGTGGAAGCGGACACCCGAGCGGTTGGAGAAGCCCTTCCCGCACAGTCCGCAGACGAAGGGCCGCTCGCCCGTGTGCACCCGCATGTGGATCTTGAGGGCCCCTGACTGCGTGAAGCACTTGCCGCACTGTGCGCAGCGGTACGGCTTCTCGCCCGTGTGCGTGCGCTGGTGCGCCCGCACGCCCGCCAGGTGGGGGAAGCCGCGTCCACAGTAGGCGCAGGCGTATGGCCGCTCGCCCGTGTGAATGCGCTGGTGGATCTTCAGCGCGCCCGACTGGCTGAAGCTCTTGCCACAGTCGGCGCACGAGTAGGGCCGCTCGCCCGTGTGCACGTTGAGGTGGATGCGCAGGTTGCTGTGCGAGCTGAATACCCGGCCGCACTCGGCGCACAGGAAGCCGCCGGCCTGCGTGGCATGCTGGGAGCGCTGGTGCTGCAGCAGCTGGGAGGGCCGGGAGAATGACGCGGGGCAGTGCATGCACGCATGCGCCTGCAGGCCCTCCAGCTGCGCGTGGCTCTGCTGGTGCCGCAGGAGCTGCGCGCACGTTGGGAAGGTGCGCCTGCAAGCCAGGCACGGGAAATGGGGCGGGGAGCGGGCACCACGACGACCAGGGGGCGGGGCCGCACACGACAGGCACGAGGCGAGAGGGCAGTGGTGGTGGTGGTAGTGGTGGTGCGCGTGGGTGTGGGCAAAGTGGGAGTCGGAGCCCTGCTGCGGGCGGAGCAGGTGGGGGCAGGGCTGGAAGCCGCGGTGGCAGCAGAGGCAGGGGAAGGCCTGGACGGGGGCGGGGCACACCTGGGGGCTGGAGGTGGAGCCCGGGGTCGGGCTGTGGGTGCTGGTACCTTTGTCCTGTTGCTGGGGGCGCCCAGGGGGTGGGTTGGACGTGCTTGTGGGCTCACCGCTGCCCTCTTCCAGAGAGAGGCCCAGGCCAAGACACAAACCCAGGCTGACAGGGACCGGCCCGGGGACTTTGGCCTGGCCCGTTGACGTGGACTCAGATGGAGTCTGAGAGGAGGAGTTGCTCCCTCTGGCTTTCAAACTCTGCAGAGAGAGCGCTCCAGACATGGACGACAGCGGGCAGCCTGGACAGGTGCAGGTATGTGGCTGGACTGCTTAAGAAAAAAAAAAACAAAGTGAGCTGCTTCACAGGAACATGTTCTTCACACTCAAATGCTGGCCTTCCAGCCTCAGCAGTTAAACAGGACAGCACCGATCACCTTCCAGCAGCGCGTGTACACTCACTTTGCTGGTCGTCACAATCGGCAGATTCCTCACTGCTCTCTCCGGACTGCAGACCAAATCCCGGCATGCTTCTTCCCTGGCCCTCTCTGTCTACACCACTGTGAGCTTGGCGAGACGTTTTGGGCGCAGCCGCCTCAGGTCCCACGGTCTCCCATGCAGAGCGCAGTGATTGCTGGTTTGGGTATTTCAGCAGCTGGCCAGAGGCCGATGCACTGGACGCCACGAGGTCACCGATGAAGTTATGCATATCCAGCCAAGAGCTGGGACCAGACTGTGTTAAGACAAAAATGTCATATGAAAAGGCAAAGGTAGAGGATGGTTTAAAGCAGGATTTCATGTGCTGTGATGTTCGTTTGGAATTTAGAAATTATGCACATGAAAATGTAAAAACAATAATGAGCACGCGATTTCTTAAGCTTCAAGACTTGTATAGTGAACAACAAAGCGGCCTAGCGCGTGACATCTCAGGGTTCCTATAACAATGTTCCGAATGCTCCGTTATAAAACTAGGAAGTTGTTAAATCACAAACGACAAGTCCTCATATTTTGTACCTGTGCTTCTTATATGCACTGAACCCAGAAAGCTGACATGCTATACATTAACTATCCAACAACATTTGCGTTTATTAGTTGTGTATCCCGCGACAAGCTACTTTACGTGTAAGTATACTCACTGCAAATTTCTCTTTGTCCATTACAGATACACTACATATTTATCTATAGCAAATAGTATCTAATTATTTTTAGCACCTTCTAGACAGACTGGCTGGCTAGTTAGTTTGCTAACGATTCTGATAATATTCTAGGGCTAAGTTGTACTATTGTAGCTAGCTAGCGGTACTACCACTGCTGTTACATCGCCATCTTTCTCGTCAGCGGTGGTCTATTTCCGTGAGCTTGGTTGCGTCACGTGACCGATGAGCTCAGTTTCTAAGATTCAAATCTTTGTCATTTAAAACAAGCATAGGCTACACTTTTGACTGACCTGTTCCTATTTATACATTGACTGTGGACCTCGTGAAGGCCCTGTTCTGTATTACAGAAAGTTCTGACATAACGCTTTATCCACTTATTTTCTCTTTAGTAATGACTTGAGTAATCAGAACTTTCAAATCTCAGATATCGGACCTTCAAGCTCTCAGGTCGCAGTTGATGTGTCTAAACATGATCACTATGAACTCCAAAGTAAAATTTGTGAGCATTTTAAAATCTTAATACTTTTGCTTATACTCATTTGTGATTAAAACAACACCAAGACTGCTTTACTGGGGATTTATTTATTTATTTGTTTGTTTGTTTATTTATTTATTTATTTGCAGAATTATATAAAAAGTATAGCAGCTCTCAAGCTTAATTTCCAGTGCTGATAGATGCTGTTTCTGCTAAGAACAGGTGTTCTGTATTTTTAAATGATACTATTTTGTGGTAAACTATATTTCTTTGAGCAAGTATTTTTACATGGACTATTTTGTCTGCACTACATAAATAAGATTTCTATATGAAACTTTCTTACCCTCTAAGCATATTATATATAATGTATATAATACATAATATATATTAATATCTATTATCGTATAATAAATAAGTAGTAAGTTTTAATCCTAATGGCATGTACTGCAGCCATTGCTGCTCTTCTTGTTAATATTAGTGTTGTACATTGGTTTTAAGCCTTTGGTACTGAAGCTTAGGCAAGATCTGTGTATTACATTCCATGGGTATCTTTAAAAATGGGAAGTATACTGGTAATAGCATTCTAGTCTGCCCTGGAGAGTGACCACAGGGTTCAGAATCTCAGCAGCACCACACAATTTGTTCTCCTTCATCTTTGCATGATTGGGTGTGTGTGTGTGTGTGTGTGTGTGTGTGTGTGTGTGTGTGTGTGTGTGTGTATGGGTGTGTAGTAAATAAATGATGTTGCTTGCTTATCCAGTTTGTAACTGCACATAACGAGACAACCAAAAGCTACGTGAGCTTTTCAAATATATGGATTTTCAGATTTGGATCTCAGTGCAGCCAAGATAAGTCATGACAGCTGATGGATTCTGGTGTGACTGAATGTGCCAAATGACATTAAAAAGACAGGCATAATCCTTGGCAATGAAATAATAAATTCATCTCGTAACCCTGTCAGTGACTGTATGGTTTGTATTGCATGGTTTACCCTCATGAGTAGGCTGTCAATTAATCTGTTTGGATTAACAAACTTGTTGATCTTCACCAAGGACTCTGACCTACAGCTGCTAATATGATAGTGTGCTGAGTGGTGTTTGCATTTAAGGTGGATTCAGTTTGTCAGTGCATGATGGTAGAGGTTTAATGTTCATTTGGTTGTGAGAATGTGTGCCTGTGAATGTAACAAAGGGAGGAAGCTCATAATGGTGTTTTGTAACATTAGACTGGAGACGCCATTTTTAACATTGAACAAAAATAACCCAACACAGGAGTCCAAGATTCCTGTCTAGGGTGTGTTTTCTGTTAATTGGACCTAGTGACTGTAGTATTATTCAGTTATTCTAGAAAACTACAAGCACCAAGGTTAATTTCCCTGGTGCAATCGAGACATTTTTGCATTTTTTTTGTTTGTTTGTTTTCTACCTGACCACATTAAAGTAAGAATAATGACAGCATACTTGCACCCAAACATCAGTATCCATTCTGAGATAATGAGAAGAACAGAGTGGAGATTTTGCTTAGGCTTATAGAGTGTTTGTCAGAAGAAGTCTTAACAGTTGGTTGTACAGAGTCTGCAGGTGTCAGCTGAGGCAGTGCTTTTCCAACAGTCCCAACACTCATGCTGGATCCCCCAGTGCTGCAGCATTAGCAACGGCCACCATTAAGATCAGTAGCACTCAATAGCTACAGAAAGAGTGCATCTTCTTGGAAAACTGGAAGAGCCTGGTATGCCAGACCAGATGTCCATCCCTTTGATCCAGCGCTTCAGACTGTTAATTGACCTCTGTAGTGTTTATTTAGCCATGAAATTAGGTTGGTGTGACATCTAGTTGTTATACAATGCAGCACACAAGTGTGGATTGTTCCTAAATCTGTTTGATTGGAGATTACAAATGGAGATGATATGGCTGGGTGCCAACAGACGATTTTTCAGTTTGAAATCGTTGCCATTGGTGATGAAATTTCTTGTAGTCAATTTGGTATCTTCTCAAATGTTTATTACAAGAAGCTTTCCTTTATCAGCTGTAGTCTGTTGACTGATTTTGCTGGATAAACCATCATTCAAAGTAAGGATGGTAATTGTTCTTGCTGACTCCCGAGTGTTTTTGGTGTGGTGTGGTATACAGTCACAGTTAGAGCAAGAGCAGAGGACTGGTAGTTGTCAAGAGGGGGTGGAACATCTGACTATCTTCCAGTACAGTGATCTGGGAAAGAGCACATGGATGTTGGTGCACTGTCTAGAAGGCGAGCTCTTTCAGGGGAGATTCTTTACCACAGGTTCATGTTGAGAGAATTCAGTTTAGAAATGGATTTAGTAAAAACTGATCCAGGTGCACAATGATTCATGGATTTATTATTGGAAATTATTGAGAATGATTGGGAATGACTTCTTTGTTGCGTGTAACACCTCAGTCAGCTCAAACTGTAGCATCTTGTCTTAATGAGCGTATTTCATCAGATGTAAATGTAGGTCCTCTCTTGGCATCTTCAAATACAAATAAGAATATTTTGGGAAATTAATTCTCAAAATAGATTATTCCTCTTCAAAAGCAAGATGATTATTCAGTGGTCATGATGCTGGCTGAGGAGTGCATCTGTCAGTATATAACATTTTATAGTGTTATAATTTTTTTTAGCTGGATGACCATTTTGAATATTAACTCTTAGGAGCTGCACAGATTGCTTCAAATTCTTACATTTAGGACAGTCTGTTATGCATAATCATAGGGGTTAAATGAACACATTCACCATTTATTAATGTACAAGTTTGCCCCTTTACATTATATTAAATCATTGGTTTCCTGCTTCTGTTAAGTGACAATCAACAAAATTGTGATGGAATGAAAATTGTGATGAAGTTTCTGGGAGGGGTAGGTGCAGATTTTATTCTCCTCTCAGAGAGGAAGTCTGCTGCCCCCTGCTGTTGCTAAGGAAAGACCACTAAAGGAAAGCTTTTTGCTCCCATCACTGTTCTTGACGGGAGGCCAGCAGACTGCACTGCTATGTTTGCAGTCAACAAGTGGCTCTTGTGTTTGTTTGCCAGTAGAAGTGACGATTTTTTATGTTTTTGTGTGTGTCTGTGTGTGTATGCGTGAGTGTGTGTACATGAATGCACGACGATACAAAATATCAAAACAGCAAAATCTTTTTGAACTGTTAGTTTTTGCACTTTTTTCGTACTTTTAGCTGCTCCCTCTGAAATGGTAAGTAAAAACCCAAAATAGGCAATGTTCCAAATGTTGCTACTGTGTTGCTATGGTTACATCTCCTCTAGTTAATATTCTTTTCGCATTTTAACTATGCCAACATGGTAACATAATTACATAAATCCTACTTCCTAAATTGTGAATATATTCACTCAAAATTTGCTAAGAGACATTTTAACTGTCGATTATGTATGGATTATTTATATATATTTAACTGCCGATTATCAGTCTGTAACTATAGTAACAATAGGAGCTTTATGGGGGGGGAGGGGCTAACATGCCCAAAAGCTCTTTGCTGTCTGCTGACCCTTTCAGATTGTCTACATGATTGGAGTTCTGCCCAGACATAACAGTCTGCTGATGCAAATGTCTCTTTGAGATCCTTTTTGATAGATTATTGTGAGAGAACCCTTTTCTTTTTTGTTTTGAGGTGGCTTTACACAGCAAATGCAACCTTGGGTGTGCCAGTAGACGAAGAACCAGCCCACTATTTTTTTTGGTGTTTTAGTAAAACACATTAAAGTTGGAAAGCAAAGTATTAACCCTGCACATGAAAAATCAACCAGGCAATTCTTACGCTGCGCTTCAGTATATCCAACTCCAGTTCATCCAGTTCGTTACATTGCTTCTGTTACTTTTAAGCAGTTGAATGAGAACTAGCAAATCTCCTTCCATTGCTGTTCCATCACTGATATAGTGGCCTGTCAAGATGGGAACATGCCGTTAGTCTTTTAATGACTTCTACAGCATGTGTGCATGTAATATCACATTTCTCTCCGCTATCCATTACAGGGGACTGTGTGTGGACATTCCTTCAGACAACAAAATTAGCCTTTTTTAATATGATTAGATGTAAATGCCCCATAATTTTCTCCCATTGCTTTATTATTGCTCTTTCTCAGTCTCCCTCAACCCTCCCTCCCTCAATTTCTCTAGCTCCTTTTTTATTGCTCTCTCTCTCCTCACCACTGGGCTTTTATTCTGTGCTGTCACCCACTGTCTTTCTGTACTTTAATTTGCTATTCATAGATTAAAAGAATTCAGTCATTATGGCGTGAATTTGTGCATGTTAATTTACATTTTGCCGTTAAATACTAGCTCTTAAATCATTTGCTTTAAAAGATGCCAGACCTTCACCTCAGATTGGCTTTGTCTTCTCTCTTCTTCTTCCTAACGGTTTTAGACAGGTACAGGGTATTACACAGGTTCAGGGTATTACACAGGTACAGGGTATTACACAGGTGCAGGGTATTACACAGGTACAGGGTATTACACAGGTACAGGGTATTACACAGGTGCAGGGTGTTACACAGGTTCAGGGTATTACACAGGTACAGGGAACCCCTCCCCGAAACAGCGGATGCCACTTAGCATCATTTCTCAGATTGGCTTTGCTCTTTTCACCAAATGTAGCTGCCTGCTTCTGATGTGGTGAGACTTTGGCCTGTGATAGCCTGCTGAGGACAGTCGGTTAGGATTTGTGCAGCTAAATGTGAAAGGGTGAATATTTGAGAGTGTTTGTGTGTGTGTGTGTGTGTGTGTGTGTGCGTGCATGGGTGATGCAAGCTCTTTGTGACTGCTATCCTAGGGATGACACCTCAAGAAGGACAGAGACTTTCAGCTCAACAGGGACGTCCATCACAACCGTGAGATTTTGGCCTGGGGCATGTCTGACCATTTCAAGTGGAGGATAAGAACAGACTGGTGTGTGCGTGTGCGTGTGTGTGTGTGTGTGTGTGTGTGTGTGTGTGTGTGTGTGTGTGTGTGTGTGGGTGTCTTTAGGGTATGTTGCATCATGTTGGTATAGGGTATGTTGGATACACACCATGGAAGTGGAAGGAACTTTTTAGATTTCGATACCTTGCTGTCTTGTTTACACAGCAAAGCTCCAGAAAAGGAAAAGACTTCCTCATTAATATTGCTAAAGTCACAAAGGCAGCATACCATAACTGTAGACTCTCCCTGTCATAACCAAGTATGCGCAGAATGCTGTAAAACTGGTAATGAATGGATGTTCAGTAAGGATGAACCAACAGGCATTAAAGTGACAGAGCAGGGTCCTTCTGAACACGAATCAAAGCCTGCTGCCTTTCACATACTGTGTGAGTTGCACGTGCAAAAGTAAAACCTAATTCGTAGTATCTCTGCAATAGACAAATAAAAATAAAGCTGAAAGAAATCAGAGCTCTGGGTTGTTCTAGTCATGGAAACAAGGTTTCTGAAACAAGGCTTCACACCACACTCCAGTCACCACAGTCCAACTAATAACACACTCCATCTACTATGGAGAGTTTACTGCAGCATCGAAGAAAAAAAAACAACCATCCAGAGGACACATCTTTTTTTTTTTATTAATAATGTGTGGTGTTCAGACATACAGACTGTACACAAACATTTCACCGCTAGCCAGCACACTGACCGCACTCAGTCCGCTGCATGACACCATCAACGCTCAAGAAACTTCCCAGCTGAACTCCATGGTCATTGTTGTGAGGGAGATTGTACCCCTTTATTGGTTTTTCTCACCCAATGACATACTGAAAAAAGGAGTCGGATAGGGAAAATGTGTTTGGCATTATGAGGTTAGTCTTTTTAAAAGATGTTGCAACCAGCCCTCATCCCTGTCGCTATTGTTTAGTGACATGCAGTTTGAAATTAGCATAGATGAAATGCTTCACATTTCACCTAAGAGACACTTTTATCATGTTAAAGTTACCTGAAAATCAGTGTTTTGGCTGTTCTGTTTAACAAGCTTGTGTTGTCTGAATTCTGTCTGCCCTCTCTCTTAAGGTGTGTCTTTAATCTTCAGACACAATCTACTCAACAGTTGGGGCCTGGTGTGACCTTTGCCCTCGAGTCGTGCTGGAGGTATCCCTGAGATTGGCTGGCCTTGACCAATGCTGTGATCACTCTTACTGGGATGCTGTCATATGTCCTGCCGTGTGTCCTGTCGTGTGTCCTGCTGTGGACAAGCTGTGAGGATGATCATCTCTACATCAGTACCTACACTGAGAAAAATTCTCCCAGGAAGCACATAAAGGCAGAATCCAATCAAAATCCATGAGCTGTGAGGCCTGTTTCACAATGGAGCTCCACAAAAACCGTCTCGGGTAATTGACTACAAAGGAGCCAGGTATGACCTACGTGGAACCATCAAAGAACGCAAGATACAATAAAGACTTGAGTGCAGCTATTACACTGCTGACACCTGCTGCTGGTGACAGTATCTGCACCAGATCACAGACTATAGCTGCAAGAATGGAGGGGTAATCAACAGCCAAGCTGCCAGATGAGGAAGACAATTTCTCGCTATTCCATCCTCAGTGCTGAGGAAGAGATGAAGGTCCCAGTAACTGTAAGCAAAACACAGGTCTCCCAAAAAGGGACATGGAGTTTGTGTAGCAGAGGTGGCTGACGTCCTCGTAGACATTTTCAGCCTGTCTTTGGCATGGGGCTTCATTCCCACGAGCTTTAACACAACCACTGTGACTCTCTTGAAGAAAAGTGCACTGATGTGTTTTTGGTTTTTTTTCCTGGCTGCAGGCTGCTTGCACTCCTGACAGTTATGATGAATTGCTTTGAAAGACTAGCCAGGGTCCACATCCAGTAATATACACCAGATTGCGGTATATATCAGATGATATGATCTAAACAATCATCACATCCACTGACTGAAAAGCTCCAGACGGCAGATCTGACACATGCCCTCTGGAACTGCATCTTGGATTTCCTTTTAGGCAGACTTTGGCCTGTTAGGCTTGAGAACTGTATCTCTAACACACAGATGATAAACACAGGCATCACCCAGGTCTGTGTGCTACGTCCAAAGCTCTACTCCTTCTTCACCTGTGATGGTGCTGCATCCCATTGTATTTGCTGATGAGGGGTATTGGTGGGAGGAGCCACATTTGGTGGCACGGTGCCAGGTCAACGATCAACCCCTAAGTGTCAACAAAACAAAAGAGATGACCACAAATTCATAGGTGGGCAGAGGGCGAAGAGACTGAACACCCTCAAGTTCCTCAGCATCTACGTCAGTGAAGATCTCACCTGGTCTCAGAAGAGAACCACATCTGGTCAAGAAGGCTCAGCGAAGGCTGTGTTTTCTGTAAATTTATGCAGTGCCTTGGGTGTGTTCATCTCCCAGCATTTCTCAAAGCTCATAGTTATGACTTGAAAAATATGTATGGCATAACTCTGAGCTTTGTGAAATGCTGGGGAGAGAAACATGCCCAGGGCATTGCGTTCAGTTCAGCTGCCACTCAAATTTACAGTGCCTTTAAGAAATCGAAACCTTTTAAGAAATCAAGGTTTTATGTCCGTGTTTGTCAATCCTGTTGGTGTTGAACAGTACAAGAAGTATCAGCACTATGGTTTCAAATATATTTGTAGTACAATTGTTTTTATTAAATTATTAAAATTAAAAATATTTTCATTGCAAAGCCTATTTGGTGGACAAGTGCCATTTTCTCAGAGTGCTTGGACAAGTGTCTCTAACAAGCTGATATATGAAATATTTTCACAGAATTCTTTCAAAAAGTGGAGGGGACAAAATCTCCATTTCATAGAGTGATGGGGGCATGTCCCCAGTGTCCACAGTGTTCCCAGCGTAAACAACACCTAAGGAAATGTGGCATTTTGACTAGACTTTTTAGGAACACCTAGAGCTGCACCACTGAGAACATTCTCAGCAGATTAATCATAGTTTGGACATGGAATCCACCCCCTCAGGACCACATGGATCTGCAGGCACTGGTGAAGATAGCCTGGTGAATCTCAGGGACACCCCCAACAACAGTGGAGGTCATCATCAAGGGTCAACCCCACCCCCAAACGTGGTCTCTTCACACTCCTACCATCTGGCAAATGCTGCAAGATTGTGAAATCAAGGATCACCAGAGAATTGAACAGTTTTAGACTTGTGAATAACTTTTCCATTGTCTATACCAAATCTATTTTAAAAAAATAAATAAATAATCATGTTCCTAAATATTGTTTGTTTCTTTATGATGCTAAAAATTACTGATGGCTCTAAGGAACTGAGCAAGCTGTATATGTGTTTATAAAGGTTATTCCTTGCATGTTCAGTTTTTTCGGATTTTTTGAAAGACTGAGCAGAATGAACCTTTTTAGCTGACATGCAGAATCATACACTGCTACTTGGAAAAACACAGCTTGTTTATTGTTTTGACCCAAGATGTCAGACATCAGTGGCAGGAGTAGTGAGGCCGTGGCCTTCATCCTTGCCCGGAGGCTCCTGGCCTCCTGGTTGCTCTGCAGGATGTGCAGTAGCTGTCCAATCACGCGACTCCTCCAATCGCAAGTGTCTGCCTGCACCTGAACTGGCAGCAGCTTCAGGATGGAAAGGACGGATGAACATAAATGTCTAAAGGAACACAGTGTGTATATAGTTCTCCTTGGACAGATGTAGTTCTGAAGCTGTGGCAAAATCTATTTTGTTTGTTTGTTTGTTTGCTTGTTTTTTCTATGCCGGGGTCATTGACAGGATCTAAAAATACTGCATTTCTGGTGTATGCCAGAAAGAAATTTCAACTGCAGTATATAAAGGTATATAACCTTAGTCTTTGCTTTTTGCACCACTAGAGGGCGCTAATTTATTGTTTGGGAAATGTAAGGTCCTCAAGTCACTGTCCCTAAAGCTATAGTGGTCATTTTGCATTTACATTTTAGGCATTGAACAGATGCTCTTTTCCAGAGCGACTTGCAAAAGTGCTTTGTCATGTGCTCACACACATGGTCAGGTACAAGATCAACAGCATCATGGGTGGATTTAGTTATTTTTGATATATGAGAACTAGTTAAGAAAAAGAACTGTATCTGACATTATACAGTAATAACAATAACAATTATTTTATATGACATTTTATATGGCTTACATCTTCACACCTGGTGCTCCCCTCACAGAGGTGATAGGTTGATAGATCCACTCCTCTCTTCACCCAGGTGTCCAAACATGTGGTCCAATGACACAACTACAAAATCGGGGTCCCATTAGGTTCTACCATAGGAATCTTATGTATCACCATTTGTCTGTCACCTAGGATCTGTTTGCACTGGGAGACCCTACTAGGAGCTTTCGCCTGACAACATAGCTCCATGCTTTGTGGTGATCCAAGGAGAGGTTAAACCCTTAACCCCTTTAGTTGGAAATCAAATTTAGATGGAAAAAAATAACATTATCTGCAAACCTGATGTATATGTGCAAGAAAGATGAAGAAAAAGCAGGCAGTTATGATATAGTTATCATGGCTATACTGCAGTTCTCCATCTGTACTGCAGTGTCCATAGTTATTTAAATAGCTGTGGCACTCCTGTTGAGACCAGTCAGAAGGTTGTTAATCAGTTTTCAGACCAGTCAGATCTCTCTATTCAATAGCAACGATTGTCACTGTATTGAAACAACACAGCGGAAACTGTTGGAGTGAATAATGAGGAATGATTGCTTTAGAAGCAGATTAAGATTTCTAATTTGGCAGTTGTCACAATCATTTACACTACAGTGAAAAATATCCACATGGGCCTCAGTGAGTGAAATAATTCAATTTTCCAGGAAGACATTGAGATATTGACTGACCAAAGAGACTGACTAGAGAGACTGACCAAAGAGACTGAACAGAGAGACTGATCTTCTTGAAAAATGAGAAAAGCAATGACAGTGGATCTGTTTCTTTTTTTACAGATGATGAATGGAATTTTCAATAGTGTGTTGATCCATATGAAGATGAGTACATTTATTAACATTTATTAACATTTCCAATGGCTTTTTTTCT
>JAOXYF010000008.1:967424-985586 GCA_028565775.1 Sternarchorhynchus goeldii
ATTAAATAACTTTCTTTTCCAGAAATAAACAAAAACAAGATTGGGCATTGATATGTGAACATTTCTTAATAAAGAGCTGACTCTTTAATGGGGTGTCCTAATTTTTTCACATGACTGTATATATTCTTATATATGGCCCCCAAAACAGATACAGATTTGGAAAAATAAAATATTCGGAGGAGTAAACCTTACTATCTAAAAAAATAGGCTCAGTCCATGAGAGGCAAGCGAACGTGCAGCATCGGTATGAGGAGACCTGTGGGCTTATATACAGATGCGAGATGGTTAGTGTTGATTTGGGACAGGTGTAGCTGGTAAACGGGTGATTGGGAACGAGGAAGTGTGGTTTGTGACGTAGAGGGGTGCGTGGCGCTGAGCCTGGGTGCCCAGAGCAACGTGAAAATTAGACTTAGATTTATAACATGAATTAACATAATAGTCTATATGGAATATATTCCCAAAATATTTGTTAAATTCAGTTTTTGGAATATAATCTTTTCTATTATCGAATTGATAAATTACCTGTTAGCCATTTCATAAATATATACATACATAAACAAAAATCTAAATACAAGCATTAATAAGTCTGGTAGTCCATTGGGTAGGAAATAGTGCTGTCCAGCGACTGACCCTGTGCTCTGACCACAGCTTTCAAAGATCTTGGGATATGTGGAGTCCTGTGACTTTGTTGTACTGAGCAATGACAGAACTTGAATAATACTAAATACTTATTAGTGGCACCAATAAGACCTGAAATGTAAACAATATCAAGCTGTAAATTTGAGATTTTTGCCTGCCACCCTTACCATCAAACATTCCTCACTGTCCGTGGAGCTAAGATGGGCTTGCGGGCATTTCATGGCAAATCTGCATTCCAGTGGTGTTGAGTTTCTTTATATGTATTTTATTGTTTATTGTTTACTGACAATGACAATTGATGTTTTATATTGTACTTTCTTTTTTACTTTATAGGTTTATATGTAACCCTAACTCAATCAGTAGTGCATAATTTTGTTTGGCTGACCTGTTTCCATGCTTTATCCACCCAACATTTCTTTCTCTAGGAAAGTAAAACAGACCTTCCAAATCCAAAAATAATCTCTGTCAACACAACAGATGAGTCTAGCTTTTTTATTCTTTCTGTTAAAGAGAGGTTTGGTCACTGCAGAGTGGGCTTTCAGTTCAAATGCTCTTAAATGTCGAAACACTGTATGATGAGACAGATCCTTAGTATCTTGGTATGTTTCAGTCACTTTGGAATGGCTCACCATTTTTGCAAAGTCAGTGAAAACTGTAAAGTTAGGCTGCCAGTTAAATAGGGTTTGTCAGATAATTAAGGAAATTAGCACCAGGTGCCAGTTAAAGTTGCAGTTAGGTGTCTTCTAATTTTGATCAGTGTTCTTTTTCAGTTATCATTTAAGTTTTTATGCTGTGCTTTAGAATATATACAATTTATGAAATAATCTTAACATACTCCTATTTCACTCCTGGTGGTATAATTTCACATAGGACTACACAATGACCTTGACATTTAGGAAATTGTGTGTTGTTCTCTAATTTTGATCTACAGTGTACATTATCATATTATTTGTTATATATGTAAACGTTCATCTGTAAATTTAACAGTCTGTGTAAGAGAGAAAAGGAAAGATAACGTAATATCTACTTGTGCCTAGTCTACAGTTACTGCCTCCCACGGCACGATTTTTTTTTGTCATTAACCACGCCCAAAACATGTGAGTACATAACTCAGTTCCAGACCGAAACGCTGTCAGATCCGCACTTCTATAAGAGAGTAGTACTGGAGTAACAGACTAGTAGTCTCGATCAAGACGCGAAGAAACTGCAAATAATTCAATCCGAAAACTGTATCTTCTCATTTGGAGCGGAGTGCTGAAAACTAAAGACAGCAAAAGGAATTCTGACATGCACATGCAGAAATGTAAGTGGGATAATTTAATTGTCATAAACTAGCTGTCCTAATAATGTGGTAATTACGAAGAATTGCATCGTTAGTCTGTTCTCATAAAATGTGTCCACAATGGAAAATATAAAAGAGGCTAATCGTGGGCCCATTTACTCTCCAAGAAATTATTAACGGTTTTGGGATCTAAATTTTTGCGGGCTAGTAAACTGTCAACAACAGGTGATTTGAATCTTATGATTGTACATTCTGAGTTTGAGTAGGTGAATTAAATATAACCTCAGACGTGGCTAAAGAGAAACAAACAAGCGAGGTATATGTTTGGTACTCCGTATAGGATTATTTGCATGACCATTATTACGAATGACAAGAAAGAAGCATGGACAAACCCTTGTTAGGCTGCTCCTCCCTGATTTATTTTCAGTTCTCTTTTTAGACAGGCGTGTGTCTTGGGAAGATGTACAACGTAAAGTTGTTCGCCTAACTAAAGATGACACTCAAAAGTCGACAGAATACTCATATGCAGGTGCGCCGTGTTCGCTAGATCGTGAGTAGGAGGCACTGAGCGGCGGAATCCCCACCGCCTCCGTCGGTGACTCAATGGTAAGGGATTTCCGTGTTTTTAGTAGCACGCTTAAACCGCGTCGCCTCGAAGAGGGTATCCCAACGCAAATACTCACGTTCTTAAACCACCAAATGTTCAAGATGTGATAACAATCAAACTATATATTTGATATTAACGTCATCATTCATGCTGATCACATTTAAAATCAAGCAACAGATGTTAGTATCTGATACATTACTATAGAACACATAATACGATAGGCTCGTTGCCCACAGCTTTCATCCAAAACGCGTGTGCGTTCTTTTTAATATCTTAAATATCTTTAGAATATGTTAATATGTTTTCCCGCATTCGGTCTTAGTGATGAGGTCGACTTATTCCGTCCAGAAAGCAAAACTGAAGTAAAACATACACGTCTCCGCAGTCTACAGAATGATATGTACTCTTGATAATCCAAAATGTTATTTATGTGTCTGCGCAGGGAAGTGTTAGGCCAACATTGTTATACGCACTGTACTACTGTTATAAGAACAGTTTTATAATGTACAAACTACTAGGGAATAGTATTTACGTAATTCATAAAACTGTCAAACAGTGCTGCTGTCTGAAACTCAGAGTTGTTCCGCATGGCCTGCCAGTGTGATAACATTCGCATGCAGCTGTCTCTGTGCGGCAGAGGTGTTCTATGTGTTTTGGTAAACTCCTTCACCCCTGAATGAAGCCATCTGTTATCTACTGTACATTGATTAGGCTTCCAAAGCTCCAGGATACGAAAACATTTAACAAACTAATATTATAAGTGTCTGTTAACAGTGCTCTGTGAAAACTATAAACTAGACGGGATGACGCTCTAGAAACAGGTAGGAGGTAAGTAAAGTGAAACTGAAGCGAATGGAGAAGAAACCAAAGAATGATTGGAAGGGAATTCTTTAGGCACAGTGGACTTTCCATGCCGGTTGAATTAAAGTTGACTTCCTCTGTGGAATCCTCTGGCATGAGAGTTGCTCACATCAGTGGTTTTCAGAGAAACTGATGACTTTTTCCCCGTAAGGGCAATATGAAAAGCAGCATTCATCATTATAAAAAACAATTAAATGAACACAGCTTACAAACTTCGAAAACCTCTGGGTAGGTTATTTGAGACACAACGCTTACTCATGCCATGAAAGGATTAAAATTCATCTGGTTTCTCTAAACCGCCTCTCTTCTAAAATCCAGTAGTAATATTACAACTCCACTCCGTGAATCAGTCTCAGTCCGCCTCCGGAAGCGCAAGAAAAATGTGTTGCTGTCTAGACCACGTCACATAGGCAGGAAGATGTGGTCGGCCGCGTAGCGTAACGGAGCAGGGGAAACAGAAAATGCTCTCCACAGTACCAGATATCAGTCGAGGTGAACAGGTAGTGCGTAAGACCTCAACGCCCCTCTTCCTAATGGAATACCTTCCTCACGGTTTCGTGTGATGAGGGAGATGCTCCGACGGAAATTTAAGTTTTATCTCACGTTCGTCGATCGAAGAAACTTTCCTTTGTAATCCAGGACGTGTATCTGATGACCGCTGGAAACTTGCTGATATTTGCGTTCTTTTCTTTTCCTTTTTTCCCCTTTGGTGACTAACAAATGGAAAGGACTTTAACATAAACAGTTCTTATAATAGACAACACAAGATGGGAGGAAGTCTTCAAAAACATAACAAATGAACATGGAAGATTTTACTGTGTTGTCTAGATATATGCGATTACTAATCAAGTGTGAAAATTGTTATTTAAAAGGAAGAACATGTGTCATGAAGACACTAAGTTTGACACATGGCATCAATGATATATTCACAGTTCCTCTTTATTTCTAGCTCTGTGTCAAATATATGTTAATTGTTTTTAGGTGCAAATGTTCAGAGTTTTCTGTTTGCCTGTTTCTGACTTTCTCATTTGCATTATTGTAAAAGTGAGCACAAGTGGGAAGAGAGCATCCATTCAAAAACAGTCATGTGTAAAAAATGATTTAACATCAGGTTAATGTCACCTGTTAACCTGGCAGTACAATGTCTGGCAGTAAAGTAGGGTTTCAGTAGATTAACTGATAAATAGAGGCTGAGAAACCTTCTGCTTGGATAGATCTGTAGTTCTGATAGTACTTTGTTTGTGATGCTTGTGTTTATCTGTAGCGCCGAAGGAGAAGTCGTGTTACACTCTGCCCACAGTGAAGAAACTCCTGGAGCAGAAGAGAAAGAGAGAGACTTGCTCCGCCCCTCCAGCCTGTGCTGCCGCGAGTGACACCGCTGGCACCCCCACCCCTTTCCCTGCCCCCAACCCCGCCCCTGTCTCCACCACCTTCCCAGTGAGTACGGACAACCTTGGGCTCATCTGTGCCTATGGCTTATGATGCACTTGCACTTGCTCAGACTTCACTTTCCTGTAAAAAAAAACAAAAAAACAAAACAACAACAACAAAAAAAAGACAATGGCTGTTGTTTTATTCTTTTCTATATATAACTGTTCCTTCTCCGGACAGGTATCAACATCCGCTCCGCCTGCCAGTAAGTCACGCCCCGTTCATATCTACATATACGATTCTCACGCGCACGGTCAAATTGTTTTCAGCAATAAATCTTTCTTTCAATGTAAGTTCAATAGTCTGACATTGATCTGCGCTGGAGGGTAGAGCGTTTCTGAGCCAACAGCCTCTCTTCCTCACCCCAGGTGCCAGCTGCAGTTACTCGGACATGACAGCGATGCGGTACAGCTGGGAGCCGCCCCACTCTTACCCTGGCCTGCAGAACTGCGGGTCATTCCCACATATCGAACTGAGCTTCGGGACCGGCTTCCTGCCGGGGGCCAACTTGGCCCCGGCTTCGGCCTACAGCTTAAATTCCACCGAGCTTCCAGATCCCGGATACAGCCTGCATCAGCCGCGGGACTGTTCCGATGGCCAGATCCCGCAGCACTTTGTAAGAGTCACCAGATGGAAATCTTCTTTCAGACACCTATGACATTGTTAAGGTTTACAGATTATATCTACATGATCTAAATATCTATGAGCCTAGAACAAGAAACAGCATCTAGTCATATTTGTATATTTGTTTATCATTTGTTACAGTATTTTATATTCTATGGAACTTGCTAACTCCTAGAAGGGTAACAAAAGTGCAGTCAGTTTCAACAGTAATGTTAAACTTGTTGGACCAGGCTCAGCTGGTGCTCAGTGGTTGTTTTCATGCTTGGTTCATCAGCCCAGCCTGGAGTGTGACGCCAGCACGGACACCAGGACCCAAGCCATGTCTCTGAGCCCGAGCTCCTGGGCCCCAGGGCCCGCGGCTCCGTGCGGCTTCCAGTACAGGACCCGGATGGACATGGTTAAGCTGGAGGAGGCCAGACAGTTCTTGCAGAGCATGGACTACTGCAGGACCACTTGGCAGGACGATGACGGAGACACGTAAGTGAAGGCAGCGGGATGGAAGGTTGTCTCCCCTTCAACTGCTTTTTCTAGCAGTTGTTGCATAAAAAAAAGAAAAACATGTTACTGGAGAAATTGTAATATCACTGAGGGATTGTATAGAGATGCAGGCTGAAAGGCATTGCCCTCTTGAAAGTGTGAGTCAGTGCTTTTGTGTCTCCGTTAGCATTCTGCATATCTACACGGCCAAGGGCCACAGGGAGTATGCCTTGGCTGCAGCAGAGAAACTGCAGGAGCTCGGCAAATTGGACTCCAAGGAGCACAAGGGCAAGGTGAGCTAGAATGAGCTGAAATACACATATACAGTACAGAGATGGCTGTTCCACGTTCCCCATTTGTCTTGCATTTAAACTTGTGGTGAGATGATTATTAGTTGGTTTGGTTGTGCTCTGCGTACCTGACTCTTAACTCTGACGTACACCAGACTGCTTTGTTGGTGGCAGTGACGGCCAACCAGCCTGAGATAGTCCAGGATCTGCTCTCCCTGGGGGCCGACATCAGCATTTGTGACATCAACGGTCAAACCGCGCTGCACCTGGCCGCCACGTACGGCTTCCCAGAGGTCATGCAGGTAAAGGGTGGGGGGTGGAGGCTGCCATCCGTCTGTCCACACGTCTGTCCATGAATTTGGTCAGATCCAAATACAAAAAAGCTTCTATATTTAAATCCTTCAATTCACAGGTCATTCTGTCCATGGACCACAGGGTGGACCTGGAAGCCCGTAATTTTGAAGGTAAAATGTTTACTCATGCTCTAGCATCAAACAAAGAGAACTCAATCAAACGACAATGTATTGAGGCTTCTCCATGTCTGTTTGTTTCTCTTCCTCATGCTCTCTCATCCTTTTTTCACTGTCTCTCTCTCTTTCACTTTCACTCACTCTCATTCTCTATTGCTCAATTCTCTCACTCACTCTCACTCTTTCCTATTCTCTCTGTCTCTCTTGCCCATGCTCTCTCTCTCCCTCTCTCTCTTTCTCTCTCAGGTCTCACCCCACTACATTGTGCAGTGATTTCCCATGGTGCTACAATGAAGGCCCTCATGGCCTCCTCTTCCTCCCCTGCCTGGCTCCCTGATGTCGGCCTGCAGTCTCAGGCTGATAATAAACTCTCCTGCCTGCAGATGCTACTCAGTGCCGGCGCCTCCCTCCTGAGCCAGGTAATCGAACTGAACTGAAGTCCACTTCTGCCTTGGTTAGAGGACCCTTTGTTGACAGGAATTGTTCTATACAGTGAGTAGTACAGTTATGCTTCTGGAATGATGTGAAGCAACGTGTTCTTTTACAACATCTTTCTGGCAAAATGCTCAAATGACTCATCATGTGTCGATAAACTGGTAATGCAGTACACCCTCTGGTTATGTAATGTTTTCAGGCCACCTCTGGCTGGGTGCAGATTAAAAGGGAAAGGTTTTGTAATGTTTTGGCAGTTTCGGGTCAGGCGCCTGCTCACACGTGGGTTCAGCTCATGTGGCTGGTTTCATTTTGTCAGACTGCGTTCTCTCTGACTTTCTCAGGAAATCAAAAGCAGCAAGACCGTTCTTCACTTGGCCGTAAAGGACGGGAACATCCAGCTGGTGCATTTCTTCCTGAAATACCCTCTGCCTGACATGCAGGCCTTCATCAACATGAAGGTAACGTGAGTGGGAAGCAAAAGCTTTCTATACGCCATTCAGTGCAGCGAATTAGCTGGAGTGTAAAGCTTCTGTATGAGACTATACCCACTGCTTATATCAGACCGTATGTGTAGATCATTTAGCATAGGGAGCTTGTTGAGATACAACCTTTAGTACGACTTCATTCGGGAGTGGTTAATCTGTGCTCTCCACCCCGGACCCGATGTTATCCCTCCCTTCCCCTACATCCCCAGGCACACGGGCACACGGCCTTGCACATGGCTGCTGGCCTTCATGCGAGTCCGGACCAGGAGGACCTGATCCGGCTGCTGCTGAACAAAGGCGCCGACCCGAGCGTTCGCAACCTGGAGAACGACCAGCCTGCACACCTGCTGCAGAGCGGCGAACGTGGGGAGAAGGTGAGGTGGGGAATGGGCACCTCACCAGCCCTTTGCTAATTGGTGGACAGGCTGGGAAGGGGCATAGGGGAAGAGATAACACCATAGAAGCAGGCTCGATGCTCGATGCACTGGGTTATGGGGTTTTTTTGAAGAGACACACTCAACCCAAACCACTACATTAGAAAGTCCTCGCAGGTGTGTGTTACAGGTGTAGCGCCAGACGGCAACCCCAAAAAATCATCTGGCCTCAACAGAAACACCTGTTGGCTGGATTTTTTTTTTTTAAGTCCTATTTTTAAGGTGCGTCTGTCTTCACAAAAAAACGCACCTGAGGCAGGTGTATCTGCCACCAAGAGGTGGTTGCTCCTGCCGACGCAGGGTGAAGGGTCCAACTGACAGAGCTCTTTTTCGTTTAGCTCAAGCTCATCTTGAAGAAGAGGAACACCTCATCTAGGCGGCGTGTTGCATCCTTACAGGACCAAGAGTGACCAGGACTGCTATCCAGTCTCATCGTATCTCCCTTTACTTCTCATAGGGACATGGACTACATTCAGTCAGGGGACCTCATGCAATCTCATTGGAGGAAATACCTGTCAGTCACTGCGAAAAAGAAACACGATTTGTTTATCTGAAATATGGCAAGTGGGAAAATGTTATCATATAAAATTCCCTGAAAAGGTACCGCCCCATTCTAATATGTATCCCTTGACTGAATTTAGGTCTTCTCACAGAGGATTGATTTTATCTAAGGTATCCTCTTATGAGGGTTTTTACAATTTGCTTCTCTAAATTGTCGTAGAGCATTGCTTGATTTCTCACACGGGTTGTGTCACTGGAATTTCTCATAAATACTGGTCTTATATACCCATTCATAAAATGAGTGCATAAATGAGTATGTATAAATGAGTATGTATACATGAGTATGTATAAATGAGTATATATAAGTGATGTCATAGAAAGGGAGAAAAGGCTATTCCTTTTCTGAATAGCGATTTCTGTGAAATCACCTAACACAGCAGGGTTCACTATTGCGAGGTGAACTTCCTGCCATTTTATTAAACCATATTGGTTTGAGAAGGGGAGCTGCCCCAGTTTAGTACACTGCATCAGTGTAATTACCTGCTTTAAAAAAAACACACACACAAGCGGTTATTTATTTTTCATTTTTGGCCTTTTTGTTTTTGCGTGCTATTTTATAGGATTTCACTCAGGATGAATAAATGTTCATAGTTATTTATATGCAGTACAGGGTGAAAAAGATGACTAGGGTTAAGCTATTGTAAAAGGTTTGATATTGTAATATGTATGATAAAATTTGTGCGATTGTAACCTGTATGAGGATATTGTGGAGGGGACCAATAGCTGATGTGTCATCACCCAATTGTAAGCGTAACTGGACGAGTCATTCGAAGGTGTGAAAATGTCAAGCTTGCAAAATGTTACCAAATGTTGTAAGATGATTTTATTGGACTGCTATGTTTTTTGGCTTTTACTTTAGCTACAGAAAAACAGGAGCCTTGGATTATGAGGTAGAAACGGTTCATAAAAGAAATTAATATTCTACCTTTTGGGCTGAGTCACTGACCATAAGAGTAACACTTGTGAATCACAGGGGTTATTGTGCTACTGTAATTCAAATGAAGGGGAAAAAACATTATACTGTCACTTCAGTGAAACAGTTGTGGATTTATAAGAATTGGTTTGAGCTTTTTGTGTAAACAGAACATTCTGCACTTAGCGACTGGGTCTTTTCAGCATCCACTGATCGACTGAAAAACTTAAACACTTCGATAGTGAGCAACTTTTATTGTTTGAATGTAACATGGTGGCCATGTGAATCATTTCAGGCATCAGCAATGGCATTAAAATTTGCTGATAAAGTTTCCTGTGTACCATGATTTTAGTAGTAGTGTTTCATTTATTGCTTAAGTTGTCACAGCTCACGCTGGTAATGATTGCGTACTGCTGACATTTGTCATACATGAATATATGCGATGTGTTTTACATGTTTACCATATGTGTTTACTGGTTAGATCATTAATTAATACATTTCAAATAACTTCCTGCAAAGGATTAACAGAATACAGATTACAGACCTGAATCAAATACTGGGCCTAAGCAGAGACCAAAACTATATTCTTGTAATGTAGAATCTTTTATTGAACCATCTCTGTACAAGTTTTAGTAGATACAGTTAGTAATCTATATGTCAGTCCTTGGCATGGGTTACAAATTTATAAAATCTGGGTTACTGGACATGGGTTAAACCTATTCTTCGATTAAATTATAGTGTCAATGCTTAAAACCCACTCCATGTTCTTTTTAGTTTAGGCTTAGGCTTAATTTAGGTCAAGGAAACAAGATCATAAGGTACCAAGAGTCCAGTTACCCAACATGACTTTATTCGACATGACTATCCGAGTTGAGTCGGTTTTACATGCTAATCATACAAATGTTACTATCTTCTCCTGTCCGCAGTAGAAGCACTAAAGATTAAGATGTGGTGCGTCATTTGTGTAGACGCTCATTCATTGTATTACGGTCAACTCCCCGGTTTCATTGTTGCCACAGCAACTCAATGGCCTGGGAAACCCTGCATTGAGGGCATTCATGCTCATGCTGCTGAATCTTAGGAACAAAATGATCAAAGGAAGTAGAACAGGAAGCAAATGTGCTAGACACAGGGGGAGGGTTGTTTGACACATCAGGAGGCCCCACTAAGGAGGCAAAATGCAGCACTAACCAAAGAACGCACTGCCAGTAGTCGTTTCTGACCTAGGAGGTTGATGTTACAGTGAACCTGCTGGGCTGCACTGTGTAATAAGGTTAATGGACCACAGCAATTCTTCCCACCAATCAGTAATAGACGCGTATGTGTCCATGACAACATAACTTTTGTGCATAAAACACCTTTCATGAAGTAAAATGAATCAAACCATGGCCCCAAGGCTTCAGAAGAACGGTGATGACAGGTCGGTCATGACAGGCTTGTGCTAAAAGGCTGCAAGTGTACAGATCTGAGCCAACTGGACCTACAAGATGACGTGAACAAACAAATCAAAGGGAAGGAAACTTCAAAAGTCCAGAGTTTAAAAAAAAATCTGACAACCCCATGCAGCTTGCCCTCTTGTTCAGGTCTTCTTCCGCCTGAAATGGCTTCCTCTCTGACGGCCAGCCATGTCTATACCGTCTTTTGGGGTACTGGAAGATAAAAAATAAACATCTTGTGGAGGTAAAATAAACAGAATGTATGAAAAGAACTGTGTCGAATTGCATGTACTTCGTTTCTGATGGTACCTTCGGTTTTTGATGATTTGCAGCTTTCCACCGGGCTAGTGCTATTAAGAGACAGGGAAGATCAGCTATCACACTCTGACAGACCAACAGAAGGACACATTCGGCAAGCATGCAGAACCGGAACCATCTTTAACAGCTCTGCACATCAGCAACATACAGGTGGTATAGATTAGCTTGGGGTTCGTTATCTTTATTCCCACTGGTACAAACGGAGCCTCACACGCATTAGCAGTTTAGAGAAATATATTACAAGCGAATAGCCAAAGGCGTTCGTCAGCAACTTTGCCAAGGAAAAAACATGCTCTGCATTTCCACAGTTCAGACCCACATAGCCTATCCATCCCAAAGACATCAGTCACGTGACACGATCTGGCCTGATGACATTAATTCACAGAGAGGGTGTACATATTACAAGGCATTTTCTGTTGGTTAGCATGTCAAGTTTAGTACCAGAGCTGGTGTGAATATGCTTAACCCCAAATTTGCCAAATATGGCATGCATCCTTGGTTTTTCATGGTTTGAGTAATTTTGAATAAAAGCGTCGTCTTGTTTGGATGGATAGGTAGTGTTTCTGGACAAAAGAGAAGTGGCTGGACAGTTTAGCAAAGCCCAGGGGTTGAATTGAAACGTGGAATTTTGAAGTGAAGAGTCTTCTGGGTCCTTTCGTATGTTCTCTTCTCATTTGTATTCCCAACTCATTCCACATGCACAAAGCAGGCTTCACGCTTCCGTGCAAGGTCTTACTTGGATGATTTTGAGCATTTAATTTTTTTACCTGTTAGAGACAAAAATGCATTAAGATAGAAATGATTGCCTTTGCGGTGTAGATGTGAACCGAGCGCTGCTTCAGTTCATTGGCATCTAAACCTAGCTGCGTTTAAGTCGCGGGTGTTGGACGCGTTCACTGGCGAGAGTCGGTTCTGCAGCGTTTACGTAACTGAAGCACTGCTAGCTAATTCGCAGAATGTGTTTAATCAGGCGCTAAAGGGCTGTGGTCCAGCAAGGCAGACAGCCGGAGCTCATGCCAGAACCTGGCGTCGGTCACTAATGGCAGTTCGCCATTTATCCGTGACTTTATGTATGATGTCGCAAAAATTTCCTCTAATATCGCGTCAGAGGTTCGAGTACTTGCTGTGTATCCAGTTCAATAGTTGTGCCTTCGCCCTGTAATAAGGGTTGTACTTGTGTACACGTATCTTACCGTAACAATCAAAGCGCGAGTAAAAATAAACAGAACGACTCATTTAAAAATATTAAAAAAAAGAAATTCCCCCTCTGTTTGAAGCCTGTAGGTCAACTTACTCAGGGCTATGATGATCCCGGCCACAAACATTACCACCGCGAGAATGACTCCAGTGGTGCGCAGCGTTTCATAATCTGACGGAAATCGGTAAAAAAAAAAATTGGTAAAAATGTGGAAATGTTTATTATTATTGATGCTTTTTTGTGCTTATCTGTTATAATACTCACCATAGTAGAAGGCACTTTGGTCTTGCCAGAGCGATTCTGTGAAGTATAATTACAGGTTATGGAACGGGGAAGAACACAATAAAAACTTTGTAGTGAATTTATGAATGAAAGAAATAAATAAATACGGAAGGAAGGACCTAAGGCTGATCGTTGTAACGGTTTTGTTGCGATCAGTACCATGGACTGTAACGGATTACAGTGGAATTCCGACTATAACAGATTACAGAGGAATGCTCTTATTTGAAAATTAAACTGAGTTAGTGTCATTTCAGTGGTTATGTGAGAACGATGTTTGGGGGAGGGGTTAATAAATTAGATAATTAGCGTGATAATACACACTATCTCACATAACTATAAACGTCCTGAAACAAAAGGATTTACGGTTTTTTTACAGATGCAAGCGATCTGAGTTATCGATTGCCTGCAGAGCGCGCGAGGGGAGCTGCGAGCTCAGCGAAAAGTGGGCGGCAAACGCAGACGCGCAATGCGCTCTGCAGTCTACAGACAAAGGAATGTATGCCTAAGAACATCGACTAATTATGAGATGTTCAGGATGTGAATTAATTTAGTGATGTTTAACTGTAATGTTACGGAGTGGAGTTTAAAAAAGCAGGTGATATTTATTTATTAAAACGTAAAACGCATCTAAATAAAGATAATCAAAACAGCGATATTAGCTAAACTTCTGGATTGGTAGATTCGATATAGTCCAATCAAACCTGGTCTCAGTAGATTAAGATGCACAAATTGTCCAGAACATTTTATGCGATAATTTATTGTTTAAACTTTTAAGGACTGGCGTTTTGGACCAGACTACACCCAAAATACCCCCCCCCCCCTATAATATATTCAATTATTAGTAATTCAATGATATATATCAGAAAACGTAAGATAAACAAGTACTACGTTTTCAATAAAAAAAATCTGGTAAATTATGCATTTACATCACGTAATTGCACTACGAATTTTCGCGTCAAAACAGAAGAATGACTCTAAACAGAACTTCAGGTCTGTATGGGATCTATTTTTGTGTCGGTTTGAAGCTTTTCAACAATATGCACAAAGTACATACTGGGTAATTACAATACTTGTTACATACAATACAACAGTAAAACATTTTATAAGACCAAATAACAAATACAAAGACATTAGCGTTTACCAACCTGCTGAAGTTGCCATGACTGCAGTACTGTAACTGGGATGGGCTTTCTCTGCTTCTCACTAAGGGCTGGGTGAGTCAGGGCTTTGTGAAGAGAAGCGCGAGTACGCGGAGAAACGAATCTATTAATTATTGCACTCCATAGATACACAGTGCCCTCTAGCGGCACCAGTCAGTGCAGCATTACCCAAGGGAAATAAGGCGCTCTATGGCTGAGCTTTATCGAAGTTAACTGTCGACCACAGAAAGCGGAGACACTGCGGCGTTGCTCGCTATGCCAAACTGCCCCTCAGAAAAAAAGAACGGGAGGCCCTGCGACGACTAGTCTCTCTGTATAAGTGTTTACTTCTACAAAACGGAGATGCCGCAATGAAGATGATCGTCCAGGTAAAATATCAGCATGACGACGTCAGCGTTTATGATTAAATCGTTAGCTGTCTACCCTCGCTATCTAAATAAAGTTTTACTTTAAGATCTTACATTTCCTGTTCTTCAGTAACACTCTTGGTAATGCGAATTAGGCAAATAGCAGTTTATCCCATGTGTTTCCATGTAGGGCGGATTTGGAGACTGTAAGCACTTTCAAACGGACTGTTTCCATAACGGACTGTAATATACTGTAATTATACAAGAACCATTAAATTGACAAATGTACTATAATTTACATAGGTTTTTACTGTACTGCAAGATTGACAGTTTTTCCATTGGTGTTTATTTTTATTTTCCTACTATAATTTCCTCATTTGTGATATTTTTTTAAATTGTGTTTTGCTATATTTACATGTTTTTTGTTAGTATTATACATTTACTAAAATAAGTCACTGCATTTCATTAAGTCCAATTTTATTTGATAGAAAGTCATGCCAGTCTGAATGAAACAGTGATTCATTGAAACAATGAAATGAATTTACACAGTGTAAAAAAGACTACGTTTTAAAATCAAAAGCAGCCTGAACATGACATCAGCGAGACTTTTTTCTTTTTTTTTACAAAAGACATTCTGTGCTGAACAGCCAAAAACTGGATAAAATGCATGAAGCAGAACCACACTGCCAACTTCAAATCACAAAGTATTACCATGCTACCAACCAACTGCTTAAACTGATCCAAACACTTTATCTGCTGTTCAGGATCACAGATGGCAGCGTCGGACGGTACGAAATGGAGATTTCAGAGAAGAAAGCGAAAAATACTCCGAAGAAAGCAATTTCTTTGCAGATCCTTTTTGCCATCCTGCAGACGACTGTGAGAGTCCCAGTGCTGGATTCTCCCTTGGGTGGTAATACATGTTGGCATGACAAGAGCCAGAAGCACCACATGACGTTATGAAGTTAAACAGCTGACCGTAAAATCGACGGTTTGAATTAGCTCACTAGTGCTTTATGTAATGCTTTATAATGCATAATTTGTGATGTATAACCGTACTGTATAACTGTGCAATAAACACTCAAGATACTCACCTGCTCCTTTAGTTTTTCTGCACCTCTAGCGTTAATTTCTACCTACAATAAAGGGTTCATGTATTTACTGTCAGCCAACCAAGTCCACAAACAAAGACATTTCATGAAGGCTCATACAAGGCAACAGGTTTACGCTTCTTTCTAGCATGTGCACAGGAGAATGTGGTCATGAGTTGCAGCTCTTCAACTCACTTTTACGCCTGGCTTCCTCTGCAGCGGCACTTTCGGCCTGCAGGAAACACGAGAGGCCGAGAGTCAGTGGGAAGCAAAGCCAGACAATGCAAAACAAACCAGCAAACAACAACAACAACAACATCATTTCAGGTCCCTGGTCATCGAGGTGCACTCTGGCCTTGACCTCCCACAGCAGGAGTGATTTCTGGCCTGGTGTGGGTTTCAGGACCTGGGACGACTACCCGAGCCCTCTGGTCAGAGGCCGTGAGGGGGGGGGGAGCTGGGTGAGTTTCATTAAGGGGTGCAGTGTTGGGTATCTTACAGAGCTCAGGTTCTGTAGATTGAGCAAGACTTACAGCTTTGGCAAAGCGTGTGTCTGACTTACAGCCGTTCACAGATGGTTAAACGTCTTCAACAAGCTTTGATGGCATTATTGATGATTAATGATATACAGATATCCCAAATGACCCAGTTAAGACAACTGCTTACTATTACCACTCACAGCTACAGTGCCTACAGCTGGTGTTACACTTCTTTTTAGCTTCTGGTGCACATGTCCCTGATGAGGGCTGAATTTTGTCCACGCATTAATGAAACTTTGTGAGATCTTTTAAAGCAAAAAAAATCATTTGGATTCAAGCTTGTAAGTGGGTATCAAGACACTGCTCTGTCTTGTTTTGTGCCATTTCATTGATGTGGGGAAAAAACAGTTTGCCTTGAGGCAATAGGAATGTCAGGTCTGATGAGAATTTTGACTCTGGCTTGAAAGAAGCCAGACTGATGCAGACCATCTGTGAGTGCAAGAATCCGCCAATCACATGTACCAGGGCGTAATGCTCTGACTCCAAGAAACCGCCAATCACACGGACCAGGGCGTAATGCTCTGACTCAAAGTGGAGCTATTCCACAAAAGACTTCCAATTACAGCACTCACCGAAGACGATGAAGATCCCCATCAAGAAGAAGAATCCAGCGAAGACCAGACCCGCGATCCGCACAGATGTGTAGTCTGGAAGGAGCAGACAGACAAGGCGTAAACAAGGCAAAGGAAAAAAATCGATCCACGATAAACACAGTGAGGTTGGCTGGGAGAGAACCTTCACTGCTGGTGCTGAGTACCATTTGAGCTGTAGAGGTATAGATTCCTATTATCTTTAGTAGATAATGAAAGAATGCACACACTGTGGTATCAACCCCCCACATTCATTTTAAACAGCATGTTTTATAATACAGATATAAATATCTGTTGGAATTACCCCAATTTTTAATCATAGATTTCATGCATCTTCGCATACACCAGTCTTCCACATTGCTTGTTAAATCAGATTTAGTTAAGGTGTTCATTTAAATCAGTACTTTATTAAGTAGAATGAGTTGGACCTGAGTTGTAGTTTAACAGAGACAGGAACGGACATGCTGTAGATGTAGAGATGACTTTTTGAAGTGATCTCTTATATCAACGTTTTAATAGATATAGATACACACATACATGTATATGTTGAGATATATAGTCACAACCAACACCTTATAAAGTGTACTAAATTAGCTAATTATAAATAGCTTTGAATTGTCCTGAGAGGCAATAGTGACCTCTGGAGGCGAGGACTGGAATTCCCAAGAGCAGATCTGACGTCATAAAAACAGATAAATAAAAGTTTGTGTGTTTGTGTGTGTGTGTGTGTGGGGTTGAATGAATACTTGAAAGAATACTCAAGACGGTTACTCTGTTACTACAGTGTACTACAGTTAAAGATGCAGTGGCAGTAAAAATGAGAACCACTGTTGATTTTACTGACCGCATCTTTTCTATCCCTTGGTATTTCTTGAGCTTCTCATATTCCTTGCATCTTATGTTACTATTACTTAGGGTCACTACATACTACATACATCACTACCACACCTTCTTCTTCTGTTTATCCACCACTATGTGCGGTTGGTTAGCCATTTGGGCTCTGCTCATGTATGGATCCATGTGCATACTCATCTTAGCCAAAATGAGGCCTGACAGGAGCTTCCATTTTGTGCAGAGGCAGGTTCTTGGCTGGTAGTTGCAACTGCCCCTTTGTGGGCTTCCTTCAGTTACAGGTCTGTGTGACCTTCAGTTAACCATCCAGGGTGGAATCCATCCACTAGCAGCTGGTTCATTTGTGCTGCCAGGTGCTCATGGAGTGCAGTTATCTTCTTCATCCAGTAGACGTGGCCCATGTCAGGACCTGGGGTTGTCCAGGTCTTCATTCCAAACAGCTTCTCTTGCTTCTCTTAACATCTTCTAAGCTGTAATCTGCTATCATGATGGTTACTGGATGCTGTTCAGGGGGGTTGCTGTGGTCTGCTCTCAGGTCCAGTAACCACTGGGCATTGGTGTTGTGTGGTACCCTCCTTCTCCCATGTTTTTCCAGTATTGTTCAGTCTCCAGCTTTGGTAAATTCATTCTCATGACGTTACCCTGCCATCGAGAGTACACTCTGCATGGTTTAGTTGGTGAACATCCTGTTTAATTTCTAAGCTTCTACTTCTCTTGTGTACCTCTTCATTGACAGCAGTCAGAGTTGTCAATCCTTCTTAGCAGTTTCCAAGGTCGCAGGTATAGAAAGCTTCTTGTATTTCTCAGATACATGTTCATTACACACACATATTATATATA
>JAOXYF010000008.1:991502-1020493 GCA_028565775.1 Sternarchorhynchus goeldii
TTGCCCTAACTACAGTCCTGGTAGCTTGAGGGTCCTGTGAAGTATCTTAACTGTTCCCAGGACTCTGGTCATGGCCCCTTGATGCTCTTACCCTCTCACACTTGTGAAGTTTTTGTTGTCCACGTGGTCTCCTAATATTTGTCCCAGTAGCCAACTTGTCATCAGATTCGACCCCCAGCATCTGCACTGTGAAAGGTAGCTACTGAACATTGTACTTCTTTGTATGTATGCTTTGTATATAATTTACAATAAATAAATATGAAAAGTAATCGATATTGCATTATCATACTAGCAATAATTACTACAATTATGACTCTTAACGTAATAGCTATGGTTACCAGTATCATCCTTAAACCTGACCTTCCCTTTTATCTGAATGTGACCCCCCAATGTGACCCCCCCCAAACTTTACACTTATCCAAAGATGTTAATCTTGAAGGCAATGCAACTGTCACTTCACTCTCCCCGCTCGGTCACCCTGGAGACGGTCACGGAGAGAAGAGCGGGTCACAGGGGGTGGGCCCTCGCACCGCATCACACCGGGCCACTCCCTAAATCCTGCTGCCGGGTGGAGGACAGGTTGCCACAGCAACGGAATCCCAATGATGGCATCCCTTGGCCCTCGGCTTGAAAAAAATATGCTGCTGACTGTGGTTTGCCATGTGTGCATGTGCGTGTGTGTGTGTGTGTGTGTGCAAAAGAGGTTGTGTAATTTCACATGCGGTTTTGTGTGTTTGTGTGTGTGTGTGTTACTGCACACAGAGGCTGCAGTCTCCTCTGCCCTGGATAAAAATGCCTCTCCATCACTCTGAGCTCCAGTACAACTGAAGTCATTACCTTTTATTCCTCTTCTCCTCTCTCCATCCCTTCCCCCATCCCTTCCATCTATCCTGCTCAGGCTCCCGTCTTTGTGGACTGATCACATGACCACCTCAAGCTGCTCATTGGCTGCCGGCACAAAGAAAGCTGCCCTATCAGTGCGGTCTTACTGCTCATATAAACATAAGCAAAGCTGCATGCTTATGAATCAGAACTGTCTGTATGCCACTGGAGAGCATCTCTATATCTCTCTCCCTCTGACTGTTTCTGATTACACTTATGTTTTGAAACAGCCCATCTGACGCTGGCTCTTCTGCTCTTTCTCTCCTCTCTCTAGCCGCCGAGGTGAGCGACGCTTGTTCCGTCGGCATTGCTGCTGCTCATCCTCTTCACGCATGTGACTGCAGCACTCATTGAGAAGACATGGCTCTTACACTGGCACGTAAGTACAAACCTCGTCGGCACGCGCACGCATGAGCGACTGCCGTTGGGATCCGTTCGTGCACACAGAGATGCTGAAGGTTGACCGTATTTTTTTTTAACGCACTGATGTCAGATGTACATGATTTAACCTCACTGAACATAAATACGGGAGTGCTGTACTGAATTGAATTACATTAATTTCATTACTATTGTCTTCATTTATCATGGCTTATATCTTAACACATGTACATATATAACACCTTTTGATTTACATATACTTATGCATGGGTTTTTAAAAGGAGCATATTATGTAATAAAATACAGTACAATATAATAATTTATGTAATATTTAAGATAAATTGAGCCTAGGAAATTTGTTTTTAATTTCATTAAATCATTTTAGAGGACATCTGCCATTGGTTGCAAACTCGGAGCCTCTGGGATCTGACTCAAAATTAGTCACTTTTCAGACCCATTAAATGTCACGTTCCTACTTCTCTTTTTGCTAGAGTAGGGAAAAAACCCAGTCCTACAGGTAGAAGAGCACAACGTGTGCACGCTTCTTTTGCTTCCGCTTTTTGGCAGCTGGGACGAAATACAGCTTGCTTTGCGAGTTTCCTCGTTTCTGTTACTTGAACAAGATTTTCTTTTGTTTAGCCAGTGAGGTAGAGTTGGTTAGCACTCAGACTGTGGGGCGTTTGATACGAGTCTGATGCGATGTTCAGCTGTGTAACTTCCTTTCGCTCTGATGACTTTGAAACAAGCTATTTTACCACATTTGATAAATGGTATTGCATTTTAAATATGACAATGACTAAGAGTCACTCATAAGACTGTATAGTACATAATAGCCACATGATAATATTACACATTATAAATTCTCTATAAATATGTATTAAAGGGGTTTATTTGAATTGTGCCTAAAATATTAAATTGTGCTTTATAGTCCTCACATGTAAACTCGCTGTGATTTTGCGTTCGATACCACTTTTTGCATTTGTTTTTTTTTTACTCTTCCCCCAAATTAATTGTACTTTAGTAGAATTGAACTGTCGTATTCAGTAATTTAATACAGGTAGGTTTGCCGGTAGGGCTTAAAATGTTTGTGATTGCACAAAACTTTCAGTATGGACAAAGCTGGGTTTGTCTGAGAATTTCATCATATTGCCAATTTCGACATATATCTTCAATTCACGGTGCAACGAGAGAAGCTAAAAATAGTTCTACGCACAAGGAGGGGAAATCCTCCGAGATTCTGGTGTGATGCATCAATGATTGATTAGCGAGAGCTCATTAATCCGGGAATGGCTTACTTAGCATTTTCCCTTTCGGGGAGCAAAACAATCCTTTAAACAAAGACTAGGGTGCCACTGGATGACGTGTCATTTGCTTTGAATGGCAATTCAGCAACATCGTTTGAACGTCTTATTGAAACAATCCTCGATATGTCAGAAAAGCAACGCTTATTCTTCGTAGTGCAGTCATGTAAAGTAGCTAAGTTTCAAAAAATTGTCTTTAAAGAACAAACATAAGCTTTGTTAGTTTTAAAATGGAAACGTTCATGTAACAGAATAACAGTCCACAACATTCCCACCAGGACCTCAAACATGGTAAAACAAAGACACTTAGAGGTTAGACCAGTATTGCATCTCCTGAAGATGGTAAATAAAACCTTGCTGTTACAGTCTGCATCTCCTTCCAGTTCATATTAGCACTGGGAAACAAAAAGAATCATTCAGTGGTGCCAGACAGAATGGACAGACAGAAAGACAGGTTCTACTAATAATGGGAAGAAAGGATGAAACTGTAAAACAAAATTATAATTTAACATTAAAAGTCTTCAAGTCAGTGATTTGTCTGTGGTTTATACTTACTTACAAATGATTCCTGATTAGAGTTCACCTTAACTATTGAGATGATCAATGTCAGTGTTAACCTACTGCACTAAATTTGCTTCAGTGGCTTGATTCAGATTAATAACTTTGATTTGTTCAAAGATGCTAGTTTTTCCAAACTGAAGACACTTGAAGGATGGGGAGAGCATGATGCAGCCAGTTCCAGATCTTAAGCAGCCTGGCACAAGGCCTCTGTGCAGCCCAATTTGAACACAATTTCCAGGGGAATCTTGAGTTGCAAGCTAGCAGATCTGTGAACAATGGACATCGTTTCAAAGGCACGTGCATGGTCCTCCAGAGAGGCTCACACTGCAGGCCATGAGATGTACCGTTTTGTAGATGAAAGAACATGAAAATACTTGCAGTATTGGGCTAAGCACTCATCTGTGACATCATGGCTGTGACATCATCAAATTCCTCCTTGGTAAATAGTCAGTAATAAAAAAAAATAGCTGTGTTCACTCTAGAATGTCATAGGACCATTTACCCTCTAGAAAGGAAAGATGTTCTGTATAATGTAAGAAAGACGATTTTTACTAAAGGCTGAAGGTTGTATTCAGTCCAGTGTCTTGGCATTGGCAAGTGGACTGTCCAGCTGTTTATGCCCCTTTACAGTTGAGATACATTAGATACATGCAGGGCTTCATAACGCCTACCGCGGAAGGGTGTGCATCCTCAGAGCATGTCAGGGTCATGCTGGAGATCAGTCCAACAGTGCCTTAATCCTACACAGGCCTCAAGGTCTTCTGAATCCTCCAAACACACACAGACACACACACAATATCTCCTCTTGCTTCTCCTCATCACAGTGAGATGCCCTCTTGGTTCTTGAGACAGCTTCAGAACAGTACACACAGATCAAACACAACTCACCTAATCCAGAACTCTGGAACACCTTGCATAACATCAGTCCTTTCATCCATTCAAGTGGCAAACCAAATCTGCATAATCACTCTGTCTACTGCAAACCGGCCAGCATTGTGATGCATGTTCATGTGCTCGACCAGAGGGCCCTTTCCTCTGCCTTTCCTTGCACAGATGGCGATGTGGTAGAGATGACACCTCGTCTGGACCTTAACACAGAGGTCTAAAACTGGTGGGAGTCAGAGTCAACCCCCCCCCTCACTGAGATGATCAGCCAGGAGGAGTCAAAGTCACGCCCGATGATGTGAGTTCCACTCGTTCGAGCTGAATGATAGGAGTTATGTCGTATGTGGCATAACGTCCTGGTTTTATCTGCTGTGCCAACATGCAGGGTCTGTGAAAGGTTCAGAACGCCTGCAGTTTTCTTCAGGCTCAGATGAGTTCAATGGGAAAAGCAGCAGAACGATCAAAGTTTTTTATTTTTTCCCCCCAGTTTTATCATCTGCTCTGGGCAAGGTTAAGTTGGGACTTCTAAGGTATATTCAAAGGAGTATATGAGGGTGAATATATTAAACTTCTTTTGGATAGCAAGGATCAAGCATGTTGGGTCAAGAACCCCAAAGCGTCTGTGGTTGTTGAATGCAGCACCGTTTTATGTGAACCTTAAGCAACCCGCCACCCACAAAAAGCCCTTGTCTGGCCGCCAGTGGTCGAAAATGGCAGACAGACGAACGTGGTAAAAGGCATCCCGGGCATTCCGCGTGCAATGTCAATCACGCGGACCTTTGTGGTTGTGCTGCAGGGAGCTGAGGGAGCGGCTGCAGCCGGAGGTGGCCGAGCTGATCCGACAACAGCGCCTGAGCCGCCTGTGTGAGGGCACATGCTTCAGGAAGAGCGCTGCCCGCCGCCGACAGGGTGAGATGCCCGCCCACCCGCCTATGCTTCTGTAACCATCTTCCTGAGTTCTGGCCCGTTTTGCCAGCTGTCTATGGCTCCACTTTAATTCTGGCACTGTTGTCTAAAACTGAACTGGACCAACTCCGCTGAACTAGTTTGACACATATGGTTACATGTACCATATATAGTGTTGGTACTTTGCAGGTAGTGGAAATAGACTCCTCATAAACACATCCCAAAACACTGTATGTAAGTAGGCTACAAGCTCTGTGTTCATACAGCATTTAGCTTCCATTTTAATATTCTTTAAAGTAAAAGGACAGGAAGTGGAATTTCTCATTTATGCAAGGGATTTACAATACACATAATCCAAACAAATTTACTACATTTTCTCACTTGTGATACACAACTTTTGAGTTACGGAAAGCATGCCTTCCTGTTAAATTTACAGAACATTTGCAAATCATATCCCAGCATGCACCCTTCTCTCCTAACAGATAAGTTCTGGTACTGTCGTCTATCACCCAACCACAAGGTACTACATTATGGTGATGTGGAGGAGTTCTCACAAGGGCAAATCCCCCATGACTCTCTACAGGAGAAACGTGAGTCCCTCCAGTCATATCTGTGCAACACAGTGTTTGTGTATTTAAATCATGTCTTGACACACGTGGGCTCCTCTTTAGAGCTGCACGTGCTGCCTTTGCAACATGAGACTCTTAAGAGACTCGGAAGAAGAACTGAATGCAGCTCACCCACTGGGTGCTAAAAGGATCGTTCTGCTCATGTTCCTCTTCAGTAGCAGTGGTGGATATCAAGGCGCTGATAACTGGGAAAGACTGCCCTCATATGAAGGAGAAGGGAGTACTGAGGCAGAATAAGGTATGCTCGGCCTGAGCCGAAAAGCACCTTCAGTTAGCTTTTAACAGGGGAGTCTTCAAATACCAGAAAATACTGATAGCACAAAAGCACACACTGTGCTTTGTGTACTCTCTCATACTTCCACATTCGCACACACACACACCAGCTCTGATAGCAGGAAGCGTCAGCGTTAAGGCTTTGCGAGAATGCTTGTTTGCCAATGCTGCAGTCACACGCAGAGCTGACAGCTAACACTTCAGTATCACCTGAAGGAGGCGACGCTGTGTCAGGAGGCCATGTGCAGATGGAGGAGGAGCCATATTTAACCACGTGCGCCCTGCTTCCTTAAAAATCCGCTAAGCATACATCAGAGTTTAAAAAAAGATGCACAAATGCAAATTCTCATCCAGCAAAGATCTACAGTATAGCAGAGCTTTAGTAAGCATCACGTGTGCTGTTGGTGAAGGACTCTGGAGGACAACTGCAGTACTGACTTAGGGGGCAGCTGGTGTGACTGCTCACCTGTAGAAAGAGTGCTAATGGGGACTGTAGACGACAGCTGAGGTCAGAATCAGAAGCCTTGGGGGGGGGATTCAGTACTTCTCTCTTGCTTCGCAGGAGATGCTGGACTTGGCTTTCTCCATTTTATACGAATCTGACGAGTACTTGAATTTCATTGCCCCTGACAAGCACGAGGTAACAAACTGCACTTCTGGAGATGTTTCATGGTCATAATGTTCCGGTTTTACTGTGGCTACATGATTTGTTAAAAATAGTCCAGCATACTGTTTAAAGAAAACAGCAAAGCAACATTTAAGAATATAGGTACTGGTTTACTGATCCAAATGCCTTTTTAAATTAAGTTTGTCTTTCTGTGTCTCTTTTGTCATATGCTGCATTTCGTCGTAAGTACTGCATTTGGACCGATGGGTTGAATGCTCTTTTGGGGAAAGAGATGACAAGTGAGCTCACCAAATCAGACATGGACACTCTGGTTACTATGGAAATAAAACTCCGCCTCTTAGACCTTGAGAACATTCAGATCCCCGAGGTCCCACCCCCCATCCCCAAAGAGCCGAGTAATTATGACTTTGTTTACGACTACACCCAACAGCAGACTTGAAACAGGACTAAAGTATACCGTCATGGCTGACAGAAGTGCGGCAGGACTACATTTCCCTTCATCCCCTACTTAACTCTTGTCTGGGGAGCAAACCAGAATAAGCTAAACTGTTCCTATTTGCTGGGATGTCTAAAAGATGTTGAAACAGACCATGGACGACCCTTTCGCTTGGAAGTATCTGTATCCCAAACCTTCTTACACATATTGTGACTAGAATGTGATGCTTTAGTTCCTTGTCTCCTTTAAATGTGGCCCTAATAGATATTCTGTAGGTAAAAATCTCAAAAAGAAGGGTCTATCAACCTGGAGGAAAGCTGCCACTTGAACAATTCTTTGCACAGTCAGAAGTATCAGTTTTAATGAACTCCAAAAAAGTGCATGGAGCAATTTTTTTTAATGTTCATGTTGTAACTAAAATTGTTAATATATAACTGTATCAGTATGTTGTTTGAACTGTCTTTTTCTTCTTCCTTTGGCTGAATAGCTCCACTATTGCCATTATTTGTTTCTGCAATGATTAGCCAGTTAATGTAAATATAAATGTTTTTGACCAATTCATAAATGCTTTGCATTGACTATCAATCAAATTCATACCGATTCAAGAAATAATTCTAAATGAATTAAAAGCCTCTAAAGAATGTGCTAATACTGCTCATCAATGCCCTTTGCTTAGAATCAATTGGAGTTAAATTAGAAACAATTCCCTTCAATTAGCAGAATATAGTAGAAAATACAAATTTTGTATTTAGCTTTCCAATTACACCACTTGTAATGAAGATCATTTTGGAGATTTTTTTCCCCCACTCTTATCATCGACTCTGTTGGTGACGCTCGAGCCAGTGTCCTCTCGTCCCAGAATGGTTATTTGTACTATTCCGCCTGAGAATTGTAGTTAGTTTTCATGAGTCATTGGTGTGCCACTGAGCAGAGTGAGGAGACAGACAACCAAGGCAAATGGACAGGTGGCCACATCGGTTTATTTAAACTCAACAGCAGCTCCACAGCTCCTAAAAATAAAGGCACACACTGGACTCATCACTGACCCAACAGCTAGCCGACTGATCCACCAGTCCAGCAGCAGTTCCCTTCCCTAAGCTCCCAGATGACCGAAGTCTATTTCTAGTAAAGTTTTGGTTGTGCCTGAATTAATGTAAAATGTAAAAACATTCACAGTACTTGTAGATTCAGCTTGAAGATGTACAATTATTGTAAGGACTGAAAATCTCTTGTAATCCTTGTTTATCTGTTGCCCAAGACTATTTACGTAAGACATTCCAATGGCTTTCATCAGTAGTCCGTTTCTAACCACTGGGTTACTGGACATGGATGGATATTTGTGGGTGATGGACTACAACTACCACAGAAGTGTAAAAAAACAAAACAAAACAAAACAAGCCAAACCAAACAAACAAAAACAAAACAAACTGGATCAGCTCAACACTCACCTCTACCTTGTCGGTGTTAGCACTGCTTGTACAACGGTATTCCACACAGACATGATCTAGTCAGTGCTGGTGCTGTGGTGAGAAACTGACCAGTGATGAATGAGGTTGAGCACGGCCAGCTTGCTTGCTTACAGGCTATAGTCTGTCATTTTGCACATATTAAAATGTCCCTGTAAGACAGGTGTATATAATACAATGACCCCTGATTATAGGTACCAAGTAGGTGTTTCTAATAACGTGATATCTGAGTGTATATTATTAAGCATTGGCAAACTCTGATAGTGTTTTTTACATAATGACTTTACTCCTAACAGAAATACGTTTTTGCTGCGTAATTTGTCTCCCAACATATGACTTTTTTGTATTTCCAACTATTCTGTCTACACTCTCTGTGTGTTCCTTTATGTTCATCATCGTCATGCCAACAAAATCACTAAATCACAGTATTACTTAAAATAAATATCCCATCATGTTCACAAAGCAAATCTAACCACATGGGTAAAGCCTGTTTTAAGTGTCTATTGTACGAAGAAAAAAAAACTTCATTAGCAATGTATCCAAATAAATATTTCATAAATGTTCTAAACTAGTAATATGCATAAGGTTTATGCAACCTATTTCCTAAAATTTGTATATATTTCAATACCTTGTTATAATGTGGAGTTATTGTCTTCTCATTTATGAATGATGTTTTACATAAGATGTAATCATTAGCATGCGATGCTATCATATATATACAATTAAATTATTTTGATGCTATGGCCAAATTCTCAATACTGCATTAAAATGAACACATATTTTAACCAATCCAGCTGCAGGAAAACGGAAGTAGACTAGCTTGTTAACTCCACTAACTCCAATAGCAAATGAGGTGTCAAAAACACACACCGCATGCCAGAACCTACCAGTCTATAGTTACAAACCCGGCCCGCTAAATTAAACTAGAATGTATAAAATTAGTCATCTTGTACACTGTAATTAAACTGAAAGATCATCCATTATCAAAAGAAAAAGAGCTAGTCTCTGTGGTTCCACTAGTGGGCAATACATTCTGGGTCAGGTTATGGGCTATTGACAAAATGTTCATTCATAAGCTAAGCATCTAAGATTTTTATGGTGTAAGTATGCTATGTGTCTTTGCACAAGTTGCACAATAGTTGGAAATTCTGTATATTCTGACATATTTTGTATGTGATGAGCTTAATTTGTGCATTAGAATGTATGTTTAGACAAATGAAAATACATTTAAGAGGAGTTGTAATTGCAGGCCTTTTTGGTCTGGCCCACTCGACACTGGACTGACTGTAATATTGTTCATGACCCAAACTGAGTCCGACACCCCTGCTTTAGAGGCAACATATCATCTTTTCATTTACACCAGTGTTTCCCATCATAGTCCTTGGGGCCCACCAGATAGTTCTGCATGTTTGTTCTAAACTAATGGAAAAACGTGGAACCATCTGGTATTGGCCCCAAAGACTGGGTTGGGAAACTCACTAAATGAGTGGTTCCTTGGCTAGTAACCATTACAAAAATGAGGCATTATGATGACTAAAGATGTATCCAAAGGAATTACTGCTGTGCTTCCACAGTATTAGCATCTTTTTTGTAATGAATTTTAGTCTAGATAACTACATACACGATGGGTAATCACCTTTCCTGGTTCCCCTCTGCCCTACACATCTCATTCAACTCTTTAGAGGCTTGATGATTATCTGAAAAGTTGGACCAGGTGTGTGGGGCAGTATACAGTTGAACATAACTGGATTTTGGAAGACCTGACATATTTAGTGTAAGTCTATAGGAAGGGATACAGTAGAATTCAGAAATGTAAACACAGAAAAGTAAATACTATGTCCTGATTTACCATTCCATTGTTGTCCTCACTCATCTTGTTGAAAGAGGTCTCCCTCTAGTGGTCATCTTAGGTATTTTGTCAAAATTTTCTTTGAGGCATCAGTTCATTTACTCATGCAAAGCTCATGCAGAGCTTGTTAGCTATTTTGTAATGATGGTTCTTTAAGATTGATTCTTTTACTTTGATTAACCACATAAAATATTATCCACAAAATTCAGACATTAATTTGATCTCCAAAATGACTCTTTAAACACTAACATTTTATGTCATTTCATTTCAGAATGTTTTTTCCTAAGGTCTTACCAAAAAGCTTTTTTTAAAAAAAAATTATTTAATATCCTTTTGGTGTTATTATTATTATTATGGCCTTTATTTACAGGTTCTGTTTCTTGAAGTGACACGAATACACTGTATCTGACTCAGTCAGTCATAGTCACACCACTGTGTGTATGTGCTGCCACGTTGAGAATGGACCTCCACCCATAAATCAGGTCGGCAGTGGTCCATCGGACAGAAACCAGGGATGAGTGGAGTAGAGGATGACTTACAGGTTCTAAATGGAACTAGACAGGCTACAGTCATTTTGAATATGTAAGATACACCCATAAGTGGTTGTGCCTAATAAAGTGAGCAACGACCGTTTTAGTTGATTCAAATCAAGTGGTTTGTGAGTGACAGAGTCTGTGTGTGTGTGTGTGTGTGTGTGTGTTTATAAAATGATGGATAACAGACTGACTCAGGAGTGTGTCTACTATCGTTCAAATATTATGACTAATTGTGCAGTATATATTCTAACCTGAAAATGTTCTGACAGGTAAAAAATATAAAATTGTGCAATTTTGATTGCTCTGTGTAGGTACCAACATTTCCCCAACTTTTAGTTAGACGGTGAAATTTAATAATAAAAATGAATTAAACTGATAATTTATTAAACCATTCTTTGTTTATTTATGTGATTTTGAGTGCGTTTTCTATTCACAGCGGTAGTAGCTGTGAACATAATGCAGAGGCACTTCAGTGATACTGACCAGTTTCAGGTTACCAGTGTCAGGTGACTAGTGTCAAGAGTGGTGTCACTTAAGGTCACACTGCAGTGCTTTGTGGTAAACTGTTCCTATGAGAAGCTTTCCTCTGTAAGGAACAGCCACTGAGGACCCTATGATCACTCCACCATCATCTGCATATACCTGGGTTACTGTTGGCTCTTCAGAGTGGATATTATGAATGTGAATGACCTAGAACAGAACAATGTCTTATATGATTAAAAAAAAAGAGAGACATGTAAGTGCTATCTGGTATGCACCTGAAAAAAGAGGTTGATAAGTAATACGAATATTACTCAGTAATTTAAATGCTCAATAATTTAAATGCATGTAGAGGAAATATTGTTTCATAGAAGTATAATTGTAAAATGGATCTAGTTTTTACAGAAATCCTTGACCCGCACAATAACCCAAGATCCTTAAGAATATGTATTTTGTGCAAGAGCACATAAACTTGACACAAAATATCATGAATTTCTTTTCTTTTTTCTAGCACACAGATGAACATATACATATGTGCGTGTGTGTGTACACCTACCTCTGAGCCAGGTGGATCGTTTGGATCACTGCTAAGAAATTTGGCTCCATTTGGGTGACAGCCCAGCCACAAATCACCTGTGTCTGCCTCAACCTCAACATTGTCACAGAGGGATCCCACGGCAACGTCCTAGATAGCCAGGGGGCAAAGGGCGTGCAGATGCCTTAGAAACAATACAACAAAGAGAAAGGGAAAACTACAGGGGTCACTGATAATCTACCCAAGATGCATACCTTCACACGGGATAGCTCATAATTTTTCTGGATCTCCAGCACGGCGATTTTGTGATTCATGATATCCGACACATACAAATATCTTGCCCAAAAGAAGGAGGGTCATGGAAAAACAAAATCAAATGTGATTCTCAGCGTTTTTGACATGAAAATAAGCAAGTAAAAGAAAAACATTTTTCGTGTTTTAAAATTATGTGGGTGACTTAATCTTCAGACAGGGTTCAAAATGGCATAGAACTGTATCCAGTTCATTGCTAGCTCCAATGCACTGTAAAACTTTTGAACTGGAACTTTTTAGCAGTAACTTTAAGTGTATTATTTTAGAAGCATGCTTTTCGCCTGCAGACAACTATGTACACACAAATCAATCCTTTTAAAACACTTTAAATATTTTTTAAAGATGTATTAAATATTCTGATCTGCTTGTGAGAACATAAAATGATGCAAAGTTCAACATGCTTCTGAAACCTGCCTTTTGTCAGGGGAAATATTGATGCCATTGGCAGATGCAAATCCCCCTGCCACAGATTTAACTGCCCCAGGGCTATAGAACACCACATCACACCAGTGTAGGGAGAAGAGGAACTCCAACATCTTCAGCTTGTCATTGGTGAAGTAGTGATCGTTGGTGGCATAAAAACTCTCCACTCCCACAGCAACAATGTCATTGACGCTAAAAATTCAGTGGAAGAGGAAAGCAATAATCAAAAACATTACAAGAATTCAGGCGTGTGAGCCAGCAGCATCGCAGCACACACCATAAAGCTTCTCTAATGAAGGACATACTTATGGAGAAGTGCATGCTTTATGGTCTTCACGTGGTCAAGGGTGTTTTCCTCTTCAAGAAATTTAAAGATCTCGACAACGCTATTGTTTTTGGGATGATTCACAACAAATAAATATCTGGTACCATCTGCAAAAGGGTGGGGAAAAAAAGAACTTTGAAAAGTTATTCACATATTATATCTATAAGGGTTGTTAGTTATAACAAAATGGGTATACCATTTTTATCTGTATATATGCTGATTCCATGTGGATTGAAAGACTTGGTGTCAAAATCTCCCTTGATGTGCAAGTCAACAGGACCAATGCCTGAAAGCATGTCTAGAATGTATATTTTCCCAGGGACATCTGAAAAGGGAGGTATCCCTGGATACTCCAAACCCTGTTAAATTGGAACATTATCACCACATGAAAAGTGAAAGAAACTGGGCATAACAAGCAATATATATATATGACTGAGCAACATTATACTTTCAAACTGCATGTAACTCATGCACACCTAACCATTTATAACAGTGATCCATGTGTTCTGGATAGTGTCTAAAAACACCATAAAAAGTCAACAAAGGTATATGAAACCTCATTTCTGTCCACATCAGTGGAGTCACCAGTAAAATCAAGACAACATACAGAGCTGATGAAGGTCAGCCCATCTTCCAGTATGGTGATATCCTCAGCTCCAGTTTCTGCTCATGCACACGAGAAAGACACCGGGCTGTTTAGTTCTATATGTTTTCAGGCCATTAGTATTGCTTCATGCTGCAGCTGACTTTCTAGAACTTTCTGACTGATCATCAAGTTCAGCAGGGCAGTGTTACAGATAAACCCGTTTCAGGCATTGAAAAGAAAAAAAAAAAAAAACAGGTGTGTGTGTGTGTGTGAAGGGGGGGTTGTTGCATAAACTGCATGTGAATGGGCATGCAAAAGATGCAGATTGTGTGTTTCAAGAAGACCTGTCTCACGTGTCTGCACACGTTTACCACTTCAGCCTAAGGCCAGCATCCGCCTTGACAAAGTGCTGTGCGCAGGCCACTAAACACCCCCAGGGTTCAATTTGAGAGGGTGAGGGGTGAGGGAATGCCATATACTTCCATCCCTCCTTTGTATCCTATATGATATCAGATAGAATCGATTATCTATACTTTAAATATAGCTATAAATCTAGCTTTTCCAACCAAATCACGACATGTCAACCTCCGGTTTGAATGCAAACTGTAGGGGGCAATCTAACCATTTTCCTCCTATATACAGTGGAGTATTGGGTCTGGCCTAGCAGCCGCCGTAAACAAGATTCAGACAGCCACGAGATATGTAATCCCCCACTGGCGTATATACAGGCCATGACACGCTTTGGAGTTTTTTTTTTATATGTACTGGTCCTAGTGGCTAGAGTGGTTTTAATTCTATGTGCATGTGAGCGATGTTGATATGACTTACATTTACATTATATGTATTTGACAGCTTTTGTATAAGAGCGATTTATGATTTCAAGCATGTTACAGACGTTGGCTAATGTAGTATTGGGTATCTTTCCCAAGGTCTCTTATAGGTATAGCATAGAGTACTTACCTATTCCCTTTATAAGCTGACAGTTAGGAAGGTGATTTTGGGTGAGTTCTCTAAACGCAAGCGATACATTTCTGCAGAAAAAATGGCAGTATTTTTTAATACAGCCCTAATTTATAGTAAACATAAACGCTATACAAAGTATTAGTGGTTAGGCCTACTGTTTAAAAACGCTGAGATGTCGCATATATCCTGTGCAGTGTCCACCATAGAATGGCTAATGGAGCACATTCACATTTTCTGTGCTTATTTGTTTCAAGATAAAGTTGTTTCTCGAGGTCACATTTCTATCGTGATCTCAAGATAAAATCTTGAAGTGCTCCGAAGCTTTGGTCTTCCACAAGGAGTTAAAAACAATTTCGCGATAACAAGAAAAATAGTTGTGATCTCGAGGAAATCACTTTTAAGATCAAGTCGTGATCACCCAACTTTTGCTCTTATGAGATCAGAAGAAAAAAAAGGTCATGATGCACTGAACAACTAGTTTGTGCATCGCATACAAAGTTGTAGAGATCAGCATGTCTGACCACAAGTTAACGTTAAAAGCCCTGGACTACATATGACTTCACCAAGTTTGATTATCCTGTTATCCAGACTCGACCAACCTTAGTGCAATAAGCCGTTGTCCGATCACGGCTACTAGAGCTACGGCGATGACAGACACCACCACTACCTTCACCATGTTGTCCTCAAAATAGTCTAGCCAAGCTAACCAGCAGTCTGGAGGTTAAAAATGACGTCGACTTTAACCCTCTGTTGCACGCCTTACGTAAGCAATGTTTTAAAAAATGTTTGATTCAGCTTAAAATGGACCTGAATATTAAATATAGACACATTTTATTAATGTCTGCGAAGGGGACCACAGAGTGTCAACTCAATCTTTTCGTTTCTTTCGTTTTTTTCTTTTTTTTTTCTTTACCTATCATTTACTCACCTAACATTTATACAATGTTAACAGTTAGAAATATTTTGCATCTAACTGGCATGTAGTATATTTTATTTGTGTTATTAGACTTTTATTAGTGTTTTGGGGTCTGTGTATCTGCGTGAACAAAAACAGTGTACGTTTTCCTAAGTTCTAAGGAAATGAATGGGCGTGTATACTGGAGAACAGTGATATGAGCTTCAGACACAGGTAAGTCACAGGTAAGTCACAGGTAAGACTTAAAACATATTCATTACATGCAATTATAAAATTCCTATTGTGTGGATCTGTTCATTATTGTTATTGTTGTTGTTGAGTTTCCTAACTTCACTGCTGCCATAGCAACAACTGGCAATGCAAACAGGTATGTCGTTAATTGGTAGTGTTAAGATGCCTTGCCACTGGAAATGTCAAGTCCTTGATTCTTATAGTCTTAAGGTGTTCAACAAAATGATCAGCAAGCCTTCTGTTGGTTTCTCTAATGTAAAGCTGATTACATCTCTTGTAATTAATACAGTAAATGTAAGGTTGTCTTTTTATTATCTCTGCAGGGGACATGTATAATTGCAACAGCTGCAGAATCATCAGATAACAGCAGACAGAAAATGTGCCAAAGGTGCAAAATATTAAGTAAACTGTAGAAAATAAAACAAAAAGTTAAATATCTATTCTCAAAAGTAAAGTAAAATGGAGCCAATTGATAAGAATTTTGGTGGTATTGCACAGTTTATAGATATTGCATAGATATTGCCTGGATCGTGCTCAGGAGCCATTCTGTTTCAGCAGTTATATTGATACCGATGATACTGGCAGCAAATGTTATATGGGTGATGAGGTACAACAGCAGATGTTGCCCATTAAAATGAGTTGCACTGAGGAGGTTAGGTGTGGGTCTTTACTGTGTTATCATAATATAGATTGTCTGGTGATGTGCTTGGGATGGGGCCGGTTGTAAAGCCTAACAGCAGTAGGAAGGAAGGAGCAGCGGTGTGTTTCCTTTTCACGCCACAGTTGGAATAAAGAACTGCCCAGTGCTGTCTCCTATCATGTGGGTGTGAGATGTTCACCAACAAGGACACCTGCTTGGCCAGCATCCTCCTCTTCCACATGGCCTCCGCTGATTCCAGTGCACATCTCAGGACAGAACTTGCCTTCCTGATAAGTTTGTCCAGCTCCTTTTATTCTGCAGGCTATTCCATAAAAAGATGGCTAACGCCACAGAGTCCTAGAGAATGGAGAAACACTCCCTCTGTTCCTAGAGTCTCAGTAGGTGAAGTCTGCTGCTGCCTTTCTTGTGTGTGTCATCAGTCCAGGACAGTTTGTTGTAGAGATGAAAACCCAGGTAATTACAAGTTTTGATGATCTTGATGTCCCTTCCTTGAATGTTCTCTGGGGTAGGCAAAGATGACTCTGACCTCTGGAAGTCCACCACCGTCTGTTCAGTTTTACTCATGTTGATTTGGAGGAAGTTCTGTGGAAGTTCTCTGTACTGTCTGTCATATGTCATCAAAGATATAGCCAACAATAGCAGAGTCATCTGAGAATTTCTGTAGATAGTTTGTTGTGTTGTAGGTGAATAAGTAGAAAGTATTACATGAGGAGGAATGAGATATGACAAAGATGACAATCCTTTTTGCTAATTATTTTAGTTGTAGTGTTAATAAATGCAACATAATCTGTGGAGTATAAATTAGGTTATTTGAGGACTGCAAAGCAATTTTATTCTTTATCTCCGGTGAGATGCACTTTATACATGGAATGCCGTAACCAAGTAGTGATAGATGTAGCAATCCCAGGTGACAGCAACATCAGGAACAAGGAACACGAAAAGTTTGAGAAATACTAAGGGCTGAAGAAAGAGCTAGAAAAGATGTGGAAGCTAAAGCAAGAGTGGTTCCCATAGTCAAAGGACTAGGGGCTGTTGTTTACACACAATTTTATATATATATAAAAAAAAAGTGGAGAAAGAAGTGGAGCTGTGGTAGAAATGTGAAGTTGTGGCCCTAATGACTTGCCAAAATTACATCAATTGTGAATTTTATTTGGATTTTGACAGAGAACAAACAAATAAACAAAAGACAAAATAAAAATAATTTAATTGCTTGCTTTTTCCACAACAAGCTTTGATGCACATGGATATTGTGAACCAGCAATAAAACTAAACTAACCAGCAATAAAAAGAACTTTATATTTAATCTAAACTGTTAATTCTGTAGTTTGATTATCACATGAAGTTAAGCAGTCCTTTATTTTTTAGGTACCACTGTAAAATTAACATAATATTATACCCCTGTTTCTTGCACCTCTATAGCTTTAAACACCATCAGTTATGGTATACCTGCCGTTATAGGCGAGGCATATAAACGGCTATTTGAGCAGGTGACACACACACACACACTAAACTCTTATGTCTTTTAATATTCTGACAGATGGCTAGCATTCTGGTCAAAAGTCTTAGTGAATAATCTGAACTGTGTAATCAGCAAAAAAAAAAAGATCAACAGCTCATCAGGAATCTTCTCTACAGGGAAGCAGGACATACATGTGTAGGCTAAGTGCAAACATGTCTTTGGAGGAAGGGATTTTGGAAAAACATCTAAGTGCAGGGCAGGAAATGTCTTCAGTGGTTTTGTTTAGTACAAGTTAGCAAGAACCCAGTTAGCAAGAGTTATCAAGCATGTTTAAAAGCAGTAAGTTGTTTCCTGTAAATTCCAGGGATTTCTTTTCTTAAATCAGTATTTATTATCACTACTGAGATAAGATAATATCCAGGAAATGTGACTTCTAAACTTTGTCCAGTTGGGACAAAGCAAAAGTCTACTGAATTTGGAATCTAGAAACATTAACATATTAATAAGTACAAACAATTTAGAACAGATGTGATTTTGTTCTAATCCATTATGTTCTGCATCCCATGGTAACCTTGTTCAGGTGATCCGAGGAGGCTCAGGGCTCAAGTCTCTTGTACTGGACTGAATACCTATGATTGAACACCAGTGCTCACAGAAAACCTTGTGACTTGTCTGCTTGAGTGTGCACCCAGTGGCATGAATTTGTTGACATTTCATCACATTGTCATGCATTTTGGATCTATTGTTTATAATTCCAGTTTGATTTAACTGTTTTAGTTGTTTTTTTTAAACTAATGTTGGTGCTACATAACAATGGAATAAAATTCTCACTTGTTTAATACACATGGGAATGAAAGAATGGTCTCTCTCATCTCCTACCTGTCAGCAAACCTTGCAATGACATCAAATCGTGTAGATGTGTGACACTTTTTGTGAAGACCTAGATCTAGATGACTGACCTAGCTAAACAAACCAGGAAAAATGTGGGAATTAAGTGGGAAATCAGTACATAATCGCCAGCCAGCCAGCCAGCCAGCCATAATGGGTCAGTCTTGAACAGACATCTGTGGAACTCAAGATAAATAACAGAATGCACATTCAAAGAGACATGTGATTCACTCAGCTACAGCCTTGCTGTGTCTGAGTGGTTCTCATTGCAATTTGAGCTGCCACACCTTTGAACAACTTGGGTGTGGCACTCTGTGAATGCAAAAAAAGAAGAAGAATCTGCCGTACCGGTCGTACAAGATGCAGAGTCTTACGTGACCTTCCTCCAGTTTTTGTGTGAAAGTAGCCCGTCACTGGATTTGCTGATACCATTTTTTAAAATACTGTTGACACTATGCTCACCTCCACTGAAGAAATCTACTCTGAAATAGGTTATGACTGCATATCTGTGGGAAAGACATAAGACAGTGTGAAAAATAGGCTTGTTTCCCCGTGGAAATGAACTGAAGAGGTGCAGAAATAGCTCCTGTTTTATAAGCCAGCTGCCGTGTCCTGTGCTCTAGTTTTGCTATGCTTTTTACAGCACCAATAAAAGCATGATGTTTATTCCGTGTTTGACAGGTTTTACCTGAGATTGCGTTTTTAAATGCGAACACTAATGCGAGTTATTCTTAAAAGGATTCATCTGGAGAATATGTCATCAGAACTTGTATAAACTTGTATATGTATAAAAATTATGTGCCTAAATTACTTGATTAGTAGTTAAGAGCATGTGTTTACAGCTCTAATGAATTGTATAGCTTTTTGATAATTGGCCGATGAAATGGATTACCTGCTACTAGAGCAGGTAAAACTTGTGAGAATAGTGATGTAATGATATACCCAAGTAATTTCACATATTATCTATTTCAGTTTATTTTACTTGCTAGTTTGGTACTTGAAAACTATAACATATTGTTATGTTATAGCTTGATAAATGTAAATTATGAAACTTTCGAATCCATAATGAATTTTTGTACAGACGTTTCCTAACAAGGTAAAGTTGCGCGCAACTGAGTTGATCCGACCTTTACATTTTTATCATTACACTGTGTACACTATATCTGTATACACTAGTACACTTTACATTATGACTTGGGTACAATTTGAGTTTAATGAACACTGATATGGCCGTTTTTATATGGCCTCTGTTTTAGACGAAAAAAAAACAAAACACCGAAGCTCGAAATGGCTGTTGTGCAATCACAGGCTGTTAAATCAGCCGTCGCCTTGGTTACCTTTTACGTCACATCACCCAGCGCTGTCTCAGCTCCTGGGGCTGGTGTGATTGGAGGGAAACCCCGTGGATTAGCCCCACCGCCCGTGAGAATCAGCTGTGAGCTGTAGTTAGCTAGCTAGCCCCGCCAAGAACATCGTTATCCCCTTCAAGTCATTCAGGTAAGCAAATATATTATCGTTTATGTACGTGTGGCGTAAGTCCGTGAAACAAGGATTACGCGCCGTCTTTTACGTGAAATTAATGCGGAGTTAAATATTTCAGAATTGTTCTGTTGGCTTGCTATCTTGGTCATGTCGATGCTAAGCTGCTAAAAATGAACAATGAACAGTATATTTAGCGAAAAACTAGCTATGTAGCTAACCTTGATAGCTGGATAGGTAGGATAGCTAGCAAGCAATGTAGGTTACAGCAGAGCTTGTCTAAATATACGTAGAGTCAAATCGGCTGGTTCGTTTCCTGTTAGGTTATTTCTACTAAGATTATGTTAGTTAAGCTGGACCGCACGATGTTAAGGTCGTTCATACTAGATCTCTAGTTAACTAGCGTTTACTGTATTTACTTAGGTTGTGTTTGCGTATCAGTGTCACAATTCTTGGATTAAATATGATAGCTAGATGTCCTAGGAGGTCTGTCATTGAGCACACCAGTTTTCTCTCACTAGCCAAATAGTTATCAGCTAGATAGTTAACGTTAAGTGGTTAGACGTGTTCCATATTACGATCGAAATGGTCCGCACATTTCCTATCATGGATATCTTTCCAAGATGGACAGGGAAAGATAATGTTAGACATGTCAAACATGTCATGATCTACCGCCAAATCCTTGAGTGTTTAACACAGGGTAGCCAGTTCGCACCTCTTTAGTTGGCCATTATCGCTTGCGAGAATTATATATCCAGCTAACGTTAGCTAATTTCATTATTGCAAATAGATGTAGCTATTATGTTCGTATTTAAAAATTTAATGCACCTAGTCGAAAAATACTTCGCTATCATCTCCAGCTAATGATTGGTAATCTTGTAGCTAACTAGCCAGGAAAGTGTGTAACTTATTGATAATGTGGTGACGTTTGTAACGTCAGTTTAGGTCCAGCAGGAGGAGCATCCAGTTTTATTTGCTAGCTAGCTTGTTGGCCGAAAACCAAGTTAACATTATTTTATTAGGTAACATGTGGCTATTGGTTTGAAGACCTGCTTCTGTTTTTATATTACGGACATTTCGAACTATAGATGCACAGTTTCACAAAGATACAAACAGCTTGGTGTGTCAACAGGTAGCTAACTAGCTAGTTGTGGGAACAACTGGGTGTGGTGGGAATACGGGCACATCCGCATTTCTTGTTGGTGTGTAGCTAGTGCCACCAAGGTTAAGTGTGGATAACGTTTCTTCAGAACCGAGTTAGCTAACTACGTTTAACAGATATTTTTACTGGATACCTCGAAACACATGAAAGCCAGTTTGTTTACCAAAGTCACCTTGATGGTGACATCAGTTATGTATACAAGTTGGTTATCTGTAATGTCCATATTAATTCAACACGTGACGATAGGTGATTGCAGAATGTACCTTTTAAACAAAACAGGGAAGCCTGAAAAATTAAGATATTTTCTTAAGTCATAATATTGAGTTTTTATGTATGAGAGACTGCGTCATCATTTTAATTGGTCTTTATTAATTATGGCTTCTTGTTTTATAATATGAATCAATTAAGTCTTATAATGAGAGAATTCATTATATGAATTTCTTTGTGACCTATTAAATGATGTTACTGGTTTTTTTTTTTTTTTTTTTTTGGCAGAAACAGGTTTCCATACTAAAGTAGGCATTTCCAAAATACTTTTTTTCCAGCCCAGTATGTTTGCATCAGGCTTGCAGATGTTGGAACAATTACACACTGTTTTATGGAAAACAAACCAGGCATTTACTTCAGAACATTATTTGAGACTAAACGGTTAATCCAGCAACTGAGGCAGACCATGTCCCACTACCACTTTGATCATAAAAGGTGGTTTCCTCCTTAGTAGCACCTGTGCCTCTCTTGTGTATTAAGGCGTCTTATAAGCATCTGAAGGCTAACAAACACCTAAGTAATGACTTGGAGTAAAAACCAATCTGCATACAGTGCATGTTGGCAACCTATGAGTTTGAGGTATAATGTGTGTAAGTCATCTCTGTCCTGGGCTACTGCTGCACTGCACATTTGAATGTTTTTGTTTGTTCAAAAACACTTCACTAATAAGCGTAAGAGTCAGGTGTGTTGGGTGAAAGGGAAACACAAAAATCTGTGTAGCCTGTGCAGGGATACTTTGGGAACAAGACACTAATACACCCCACCTGGAAATCTTTCTTGTTTTGAGTAGGGAATACACATGAATAATTTGTTTGTTTTTGGTTTTTGTTAACAATGCATTTAACCTGAACTAATAAGGGAACTGAGTGAAATAAAAAAAATTCCCCTCACCTGAATGTTTCTTTGCAGCTCGAAGCAGCCATCATGGACAAGAGCGAACTGGTGCAGAAAGCCAAGCTGGCTGAACAGGCCGAGCGCTACGACGACATGGCGGCTGTAATGAAACAGGTGACGGAGGCCGGCGGAGACCTGTCCAACGAGGAGCGCAACCTCCTCTCTGTGGCCTACAAGAATGTGGTGGGTGCTCGCCGCTCCTCCTGGAGGGTGATCTCCAGCATTGAGCAGAAGACCGACAGCGACGCCAAGAAGCAGGAGATGGCCAAGGAGTATCTGGCAAAGATCGAGAGCGAGCTGAAGGACATCTGCAAAGATGTTCTGGTAAGGGGGCCGTGTTTTTTCCTTCGCAAAGTTCCTGTAGCCATCCTGAGCTTGTCTCAACGGACCCAGCAGCACAAGCTGTGGTCATGTGCAGATCAGAAAATGGTTCTTATGATTTCTTTGGCTCTATTTGTTTTTAACAGCGACATGACGGTGGTTGGTTGTTTTTTGCACTTACATTTACAGCGTTTTGGCAGATGTTCTTCTCCACCGCAACACACAGAAGGGAAGAATATTGCAAAGCAGGAGAATAGGAAGCTTTCATTCACTATGACTTAATTTGGTCAAAAAAAGAGAGAGAAAGTCATGCATAGTGACAGGCAAAAGGTCAACCTCATCTCAGATGTTGGTGAATGAATAACACACGCTGACCATAACCCTGAAGAGTCTCTCATTCTGATTTTAATGAGCAGTCATGAGTCAGTTTGAATTAATTTCCAGATTTTAATTAATAGTCATGAACAGACACCTCCTTCAAGCCTGTTAGACTTGGTCTGATCTCATTTCTTCAAGCCAGCCTGTTAGGCCTGGCCTGATCTCATTTCTTCAAGCCAGCCTGTTAGGCCTGGCCTGATCTCATTTCATCCAACTCAGGCTCAGGTGTCTTCACAGTGGGGTCACAGGGTTACAGGTGAGAGCACTCGGACGATTGGGACGCAGACAGGTTCATGGAGGTAACGCCTGTTCAGCACTGCAGCTTGTCTCTCATCGTGCCTGATTGCCACATCAGTAAAGCCCCACTAAATATGTCTGTAATAAAACTGACTGTGCTCCACTATGATGCTTTGCATGCGCAACATTTGCCACTGGATATATCATTGTTTGTCTACTCTGGAGATGCCATGCTCTGCACATTTATGATATTTCCAAACACACGAGTCAGCTCATCCTCATCAAGCAGTTACCGTGGCATAGTGTTGCTAATCAGGGTTCAGGATCCCGAGATTCTCATCCAGTTTTCTTACTCCTGAGCAGCTATGTAGGACCCTTTTTTGTTGTTGTTTGGCTTGGTTTTTTTTTTCCCCCACCTTGCTTTCAAGATGGGACACACTTCATGGACCTAACTCACTGCTCATGTGTAGCAGGCTGATGTTTCTCCACAAGGGGGAGCTATTACTACTCAAGTGGCATTTGTGCACATCTGCGAAAGGCAGGAAACTGGTGTTTTACAGCAGTGCTGGTGTATATGCTTGTTTTAAGCAAATCAGAACAGCCAGCATAGTTTGTTTGCTCTATAAAATCAAACGAGTAAAATATGCTTTGCTACCATTCTGTCACTGGCCGTAACTGTTGTGCGTGTGCGTACATATCGCAGCACTTCAGCACCTACATGAATAGGTTTCCCTGTGTTTTTTGCCACACTGATGGGAACCAAAAGCAAGATAAAGGTACCTTCTGTTGATCTCCCCACAAATGACCTTGTCTTGCCCATGACCTGTTCATAAGCGAAATGTACAGCAGCCGAAGTGATCGGTTAATCGATGCGTCAAAACCGACGGACTTCAAACACACTTGATTAAAGCAACAGAATAATCCAGGGATACTAGTGTTCTGTTCATCCTTTCTATGGAGTGGCCTTAGTAAGGGTTACTGCACATGCGCACCACATTGAGGTCGACGTGATTCACAACTTGATGCACTGCCAACGTTAAAGACGCATGAAGAAACTAGTAATACCACACAAAAGAATGTGATGCTGTGCAGTTCAGTGTAGTAGAGGTTGTTTGACATGGTTCTTTTGTTCTTGGGTGTTAATGGTTTGTCAGTGTTATTACCCTATGGGGGGGTGCTGGTGTTGCATACCATTAGGCTAGTGCTTTTTGATAAGGTGAGTGTAACAGACGAGTTCTAGACAAGACTGTTGTTAACTGGTCTGTGGTCAGTTGAGAATCAATCCGGTCACTTCTGAGTTGCAATGGAAGGTTTGCCATAATGTAGGTTATTCTCTACCATAACCTCATCAAAAGTCAGTGTTTCCACATTACGTTTTCTTACTAAACCTCACTGTAGTCCTAGCTGACCAGAGCTGAATCGGAGGACGGAGGTGAAGATGGATGTATCCACGCTTATCCACGCTGCTTCAGTACGCAAGCCTCTCTGTGTCTCTGCACATCGTATTTTGCCAAAACTCATCAAATTTGCAGTCTCTCTTGAAAATTCTGAGGTGTCGACAAACGTTTGATTTGTAGCAGTTCAGTTCTTCAGTATGGAAATCTGACTTGCCCAGACACGCGTCCAACGTCTCACAAAGCAATGGAAACGAGGGCCCATCCTTGCGAAACACTTTGGAGAGGAGGAATCGGTCAAAACCTAAATAATTTCTAATAAGAGCATAAGGTAGAATCTCTTCAGCTTTCTTTCTTAACGGATAATTCCCAGTATAAAACCCAGCATAGCATTTATTCCCAGTATAATTCCCAGCATAAAACCGCAGTATGGCGTTATTATTGTTATGTACTTGTTTGGTTGTTTTGTTAGGTAGTACAAATCAACAAAACCCCAACAACAGGCAATAAATCGCCGCAGTCGGTCGATGGCATGTGCAGTTCATAACTGGGATCGTGCAGATTCACCAGATCATTCTCACAACGCTGCCTGTTTCTTTACCATCATGAAAACCATACGTTGCATGACCAACATTGATTTGGTCATCTTGGTAGTGAACCACCTCTGAAATATTGTAAATATTGTTAATATTTCAGAGGTGGAGTATATTTGAATACATCATGATTTCTCCGGAACCGCAGTAAAGCGCTTAAAACCTAAAGATCTTATTTTCTGAAGGATAACGTTTGGGCATTTTTGTATGAGGAGCACCTCCCCATTGCTGCAAAACGCATAAACAAGAGATCATGTTTATAAATTATTGTTGGCTGTGACTGACAATTGCAAAGCACAAATGTTTTGGCACTCTGTTAATAGCAGATTAACTTGCAAGATTTCCATGCATTTCAGATTTGGTACAGTTCTTACTTGTTGTTATAGGTGTAATACGGACTGATGAAATTCGGCTTGCCTGGTTGGCAGAGATGAATCGATGCTGTGTAATGAATTATATAACATGCCCCTTAGCATAAAATGGTATGGGGAGTTTTCATTATGTGGCCTATTAACTGTCAGTGAAACCAAGATTTATTTCATGAATCATCCATCTCGTGTATCACATTGCTTCCAGCGTGCCTCCCACAAGTGGGTCATTGGTTCTTCAGTGGCATGTGAGATGATATGGTTTGGCTAATTCACATTCTTTTTGCTGGTGTGAATTCCATACAGGTCTTAAAATGAGATTTATGCACTCACTGGCCACATTTAAACACAACTGCATTGTAGCTGTACATTTATTCTGCAGCTCATGTACAATTTGTTAACCTGCTCTAGTCTTTCGTCAGCAGACAGATCACTGAACTGTTATTAACTTAAGAGTCCACTCTTGTTCCAGCAGTGACTGTCAACTAACCAGGTAGAAAGTGGGTAGCAAATTGGACATTCCAAGAGATGGGCTACAATCTAATTTCACACCTATACAGTACAGCTATAATGGGTTTAACTAGTGTTGGAGAATGATGAGCAGTGGTTAAGACGCTCGGCAGTAATCGGAAGCCTGCCAGTTCAAGCCCTGCCACTGCCAAGTGATCACAGCCCTTAACCCTCAGTTGCTCAAGATGTATTCAGTCATAATGTATGTCACTTTGGATAAATGTGTTGGCTAAATGCTGTAAATGTAATTGGCCATTTCAGATGTAACTGAAGGAGTGAATTCTGAAATTTTTTTTGTGTGGTTTGGCAGTTAAATGCATACAGGAATATGAAATTGATGTGGGTGAATGGTTTCTGATATTATTTACATTTGTTTTTCATACCCAAGGACATTTTTACTATCGACACACATCCAGTCAGTACGCAGACTGCTGAGAAGCAGTAGCCAATCACGCAGAGTATATGCTCAAACCACAGCCCCTTAGGGGACTGCAACTTCTGATCAGTGATGTAATGCTATTTGTGTTAGATAGCCTTAAGGTAGGAATGAGGAGTATGTTTGAGGTTTGTGATCTTACAAGGATTTTTTGATGTTTGGTTTTTATATGTTTAATCCACAATAATTCAATAGAATGAAGCACAGAGCTATGTAGTCGTAGTTAAGATAAAGATCTTCTCCAGGACCTCTGTTCCAGCTAACTGGCTTTGCTAGCCAACAGGTAAAATTAATCTGTAAAAGCAACTTTTTTTTAAATTTAATTTTTTTTTTTTTTTTTTTTTTTTTTTTTTTTTTTTTTTTTTAAGTGGACGTTAACTTCTATTCCTCTGCTTGGGTATTGTCCTTGACCCCAAAGCCATTAAGAACTCTGATATAGGCATTAACAGAAAGAATTATTCTATCGTTTTATTTCACCATATGCTTTGTAGTACCAGTGTTGCTATAGTAATTCTGCTGAATAAAAAGCTTATAAGCATGTTCTCTTAATGTTTAGTGTGCCTCATGTTAAACCCAATACCCGTTTCTTCGTCATCAAAACTATGCTTTTATTTTGTTTATATTTGTTTTATTAAATGTGTGTGTTTTGTTCTAAACAATATTCTTTCACACTCTCTTCACCCCCCCCCCCCCAACCCCCAAACACTCCCTCTCTTTTCTTTCAGGCTCTCCTTGAAAAGTTTCTAATCCCCAAGGCAACTCCAGCTGAAAGCAAAGTATTCTACCTGAAAATGAAAGGAGATTACTATCGCTACTTAGCCGAGGTAGCCTCGGGAGACGAGAAATCAAGTAAGCCATTGTGCCCAGTCCCTCTATGATCTCACGCACTAAAGAGAAAGTTGGGTTTGGGAACAGTGGGAGGACAGGATGCATCATATGGACTGACCTCACCAGTAACTGCTGCCATGGTTAAATCTCCTTTTAAAAATACACAATTCTCAACTTGGTGGGTTGTCATAGTTCTTCATAACCTCCTCCTGTGACTTTTGAGGCATTTTTCCCCCTGAGATCATAAGGTGGATTAAAAAGGCAAGTACTGTTACTCGGCCATTTCAGTCCACACTACTGACAGATATATATTTACAAGGGAGCAGAGATGACTATATCCTCCTGTAGGAGCAGCTCGCAATTGAAAGTTATTTTGTTGTTTCTACTTGCAGAGGTCAGTGTTACAAGAAGCTTAGGAAATTCTTAGAAACTTATTTCTTAAATGTTTAATTAAAATCATTGTATAGCATTTTAGGCTTTTGGTGTGTAAAGTTGAGTAATGATGCGTGATGACCATGATCACAGATGAGAGGGCAAGGTGGTTGTGCTCAGGACGGTCTTCACTAGAGAACAATGACTTCACTATTGTGTTTTCTGGTCAGAATGATCCGTTTCATGGACCCTTCATCTTGGTTAGTGGTTCAGTTGTGGAACTCTGTTCGTTCTGTCTTCGCCGTAGGCGAAATAGAAGTCAAAGGTTACCAATGAACTAAATTCTTTAGATATTTTGTTGCCACGGTGACCTTTACAGGTTAACACGCAGATCAGACACATGACCTCTACTTCAGGAGAGAGTGAACCAGAGAAACAATTAATATAGACCATGGAACGGTCTGTCTTTCTTTTTAATCTCAATTTTTTTTCTACACATTTTTGTCTTTAACTGACACACATTTATAAATACAGAGATGAGTACAGTACACTTTAATTCTCTTTGGATAATAAGCTTTATTCCATTGCTTTATTTTCGAATAGTGTTTGGTTTGTTTCATCAAATTATTAAAAACCTTAGTGTAGAAGAATGATATTTGAACACAGCTGGAGACTAGTGTTCCAGAAAGAGAATGTTTGTTTACAACTACATTTCTTTGGAGCTACTGCTCTTCAAGGTGGTGTCCAAACCACAAGCAAGGTATCAGTTGTCTGTGCTGCTCTCTTCTAAACGATGGAACACCCAGGATTTTGGTTTGTCTAAATTCTCCCACTGGTTTTGTGAACACCACTGATCACTTCAGCCTTTTTGATGGCTCTTTTGGGCCTTGGTTTGCCTCTGAATAACAGTTCTTCTGCATCAATTCCTCAGCCATCATCAAGAACTCAGAAAAGGCATACAACGAAGCCTTTGAGATCAGCAAGGCCGAGATGCAGCCCACACACCCCATCCGCCTGGGCCTGGCCCTCAACTTCTCCGTCTTCTACTACGAGATTGCAGACAAGCGCAGTCAGGCTTGCACGCTAGCTAAAACGGTGAGGCGCGTTAGCTAAAACATTTGAGGCTTGGTGAATGAGTACAAAAAAACAAACAAAAAAAATCAGTGATTTTTTTTTTTTTTGCTTATCCATTTTAAGAAGTGGAGCAGCCTAGTCACTGTTATTAACTGAATTTACCTGT
>JAOXYF010000008.1:1020593-1032103 GCA_028565775.1 Sternarchorhynchus goeldii
TATTTTTGGTACTCAGTCGCTCACAAAGGAGCCACATATTTGTTAACTTGATGATATCAATGTGGAGCCACAGCAGGATTTTTAGTTTTTCGATATTGTTTTCAAATCTCAAGTTTCATTTTGAATCTTTCTTCCCTTCCAGGCCTTTGATGAGGCCATTGCAGAGCTTGATTCCCTGAACGAGGAGTCCTACAAAGACAGCACCCTCATCATGCAGCTGCTGCGGGACAACTTGACAGTAAGTTTCGCACCTCTCGTTCGCCACCACATCAGGTGCAGGTATTTGCTTTTGGCGTACTGGAACCCAGCAAGAGAAGTCGTGCATTCCAGGAGCACAAGTGCATCAATGTTATGGTAATGTGGTAATAGTAATGATTAATTTGGTGGTTCTGTGAGGTTCCCGTCATTGCAGTAATCAGTTATTATTAGGTTCATCTTTTATATGCAGCTTTGGTGTGCAACTGATGAAAACACTGCTGTGTTGTGCTATATGTGGCTGATACTTGGTCTCTTCCTGCAGCTGTGGACTTCAGACAACAATGAGGATGCTGAGGAGCCCAGGGAAAAATGAGGCCCCCTCCGTTCATCCACGCCCCCCCACCCCGACGTCCACCTTGCATTGTCCCCACTCACCACCCACATCGAAACCACCTCATCGTCCAGCTTCTGTCTCTGTTTCTCGTTCTTCCTCTCTTTCTTTTTTCCGTTTCCTTGTCATGGTGGCTTCTTCTTTTCCCTCCAGGGATCTGTTTGTCTGGAAGGTAGTAGTGAAGACTGGGTTTGTGCTTGGAGGGTGGGGTGGTATGGCGTGTTTCACAGGAAGCTGAAAAGCTCATATACTTTGTCTATGGGGAGCTCCAGGTTGTCTTATTAATGGGGCGTTGTGCAGTTGAACAAGCTCTCAACTCCAAGCCTCAAGGTCTGTCTTTTCACATTGGTCATCTATATTCTGCATGTCTGTTGGCCTACGAGTTCGAGTTTCCTCCACAGTCTGAGATTTTATAGTCCACGCTTACAAATGGTTCTGGTCTTGAAGTAGAGCAGAAATCTGTAGCTAGTAAAGACAAGAGCTGCTTCACACAGTTCAATGGCTTGCTAGCAAGCACATACTGTAACACCATAGTGTGGATTAAAAGAAAGGACACATTCCATTTATTGTCACTTTTTTCAAGTTCAAGGTTTTTTTTTCCTTCTTCCCTTGTTATTGGTGATCTGCAGATGTCATTTTCGTTACACTTTTGTATCATTTACGAGGTAAAGAAGTCCCCTAAGATTAAAAAGCACATAAGCTTGATACTGTTACCATATGACTGCACAAGCATCAAAAATTTCCTGTATTAGTCAGTTACTATTTTTGACCAATTGTTTAATTTTATTTTTGAGTTTTATAATTTTTGATACTTGCCTAAGTTGCATGTGGCTATAAAGCAGTTAGGGGGGAGTGGGCTGGCTAGCTTTGTTTCATGTCTTTTGGATTTTCGTACAAAAACACCAAGCATAAATGTTATTTGGAGGGAAATATGTAATTTCATCCATGTGGAATAAAAAGGTAATAATTTAACACTTTAATGTTTGGGGTATTTGTTGCTTTGTTAGTTCATTGAAGGTTAATTGTGTAATCTCTAGTCCCTTTAAACAGATGTTGTTCTATTGTGATTTTTCTATATGTGATTTCCCCCATAAAAGAAGTGTCTTAATTTGCTTTTGACAATTTTTAGAACTTTTGACAACAGGTTTCGAACCATTTACTCCTCGTCTTTTGCACCCTCTAGTGGTTATTGACCTTCATGTATTCCAGTTAATGTTGTGGACTCGTGATCATGTTACGATCCAGAAGTTCTTTGATTGTTTTGGAATCTTAAAATTAGATTTTTGGACTGAAAGGTTTGTGCTTCTGTTTAAAAATGTAAATTTGTGGCATTTAGGGCTTGATACAAAATTGTTTTTATAATGGTGGAGCAGATCTCAGCCTCGTGGAAACACAAGTGGATCAGAGTTTGCTGTCAGCTGTTACATGCCAACTGTTTGATGTTGAGTTCTACTTGGAATACATTGGTTTCAAGTGTTTAATTATAATTTTGTGTGTCATTTTTGAATGTTAGGAAAAATAATTTAGTAACTTCAGTTGGCTATTAAATCTACTACTAATGCTTTTAATATTCAAAAGGAAAACAAGGCAGTGTTGGAGGTTGGTTTCTGAACACTTGGCTGTTTTTTGATTGGCAGGTTACTCGGGTTAATATTGGCACACATGGGTAAAATCCCCCCAGCACCACTGCTGTTCCCAACACCTTTATACCAGCTCTTCACCAACTACCCTACCACTTCCTTTAGTCACTGATATGGTCGTCCAGCCTTCAGGTGGAATACAGTGAGCAGTGGTCCTGTACCCAGAGTTTCACTAGTGATGACTTGGGTAGAGGGGAGCTAAACTTGTGCATGGGAACAGTTGAGACATGAAGTTTGCACGCACCTATTCACATTAGCAATAAGACCATGTACATCAGAGATCATTTCAACACAGGCAAGTCCATTTAAAAACAATTTATAGTGCACTACTTGTGTACTATACTGCATACTACTATGAGGACCAGTATGCAGTATACGTTTGAGAACCTACTATGTGCTGTATATTTCATACAGGATATTGATCCCTGTAGTAGTATGCAATAAACACAAACCATATTAGAGGGTCATGTGAATGTATGAAGGTTCTGCTTGCTTGTGAAAGTTCTTCTGCCACCGTTGCATGACTGGATGTGATGCACCACAAAGATGGTTCTGATCATGTGCTGGAATATTTGCCCAGAGTACCACGTTGTCCAGGTATCTTTCATGTACTGGAAAAATTTATTTTGGTCACATAATGCGTACTGATTCGCCTCAGGAAGGTTAATTTGAACATGGACAAATAATGCAAAAAATTTATGTAAAGACATCTAGAAGCTTCTGACTTGCCAGTTGTCATAATTAGGAGCAAATAAGGAGTCCACATATGGCTGTATTTTAATAGTAGTCTTTAAAGCTAGTATATTTTTGACAAAGTGATGGTACTGGGATGGCTATTATAAAGCTCCTGGGGAGTTTCCATAGACATTTTTGTAAAACGTTTGACGGTAATACCACCAAATACTGATAACGTGTATATAATATTTGGACACGGAAAATATGGTAAATATAACCTGAAATAAATCTGTGTTGGTTCATTTGCATCGTAACTTATGGTGCATTATATCCTGCTGGAAGAGCCATCAGAAGATGGGTACACTGGTCATTAAAGGAGGGACATGGTCAGCAACAGTATGTGGATAGACTGGTGTTTTAAATGATGCTCAGTTGTTATTAAGGGTCCTAAAGTGTGCCAAGAAAATATCCCCCACCGGCTTGAACTGTTGATACAAGGAAGGATGGATCCATGCTTTCATGTTGTTTATGGCAAATTCCAACTGTACCATCCAAATGTTACAGCAGAAATTGAGATTTATCAGACCAGGCAACATTTTTACAATTTTCTGTTGACCTAATTTGGTGTCGGTTTGAATTGTAGCCTGTCCTTATCTTACAGGAGTGGTATCAAGGTCAAAAGTTAAATTTAATATAACGTTTGTTGCAAAGCAGCTTTACGGATGTCTGAGTCCAAGCCCCCAGTGATCAAAGCCAAGGGTGACAGTGACGAGGAAAAACTCCTTAAGAGCATGAGAAAGAAATCTTGAGATGAACCAACATCCTCCTCTGGTATCCGATGTGATCTGCTGCTGGAGCCTGTATTCTTCGACATGCACAATCACACGCTCTTCTGCATACCTCAGCTGTAATGAGTGGTTATTTGAGTTAATGACCTATTTATTGATGGCTTCGGACCAGGGTTGTTTCTTTGCTTATTTTGCTTGATCTCAGTTAAGCATTTGATCAAATAGATCACAAACATATTTTATTAGATATGCTTGAAAATGCAGTTGGGATTAGGGGAATAGTCCTTTCTTGGTTTAAATATTATTTAGCTGATTATTATCAGTTTGTGAACCTAAACAGAAATTTTTCAGTACACACCAAGGTTAGTTTTGGTGTGCCACAGTGATCTGTTCTAGGACGCCTGTTGTTTTTCTTTATCTAGTATTGTATTAGTTTTCAGTGCTATGCTGATGATACCCAATTAAATGTCTCAGCCAAACCAGAAAACAATCATCAACTCGGTATCACAGAAGAATGTGTAAAGGACAACAGACATTGGATGTTGAGAAATGTTCTCTCTCTTAATCCTAACAAAACAGAAGTGCTTCTATTAGGCCCACAGGTAGCTAGGAGTATGCTTTCTCATTATGTAATAAAACTTGATGGTCTCCCAATCACACCATCTTTCACAGTTAAAGATCTTTGTGTAATTATGGATCCCAGTCTCTTGTTCAAAGCCCATGTAAACAGCATTTCTAGGGAAGCCTTTGTCCACCTCAGGAGCATCGAAAAGAGATATACCATCTTTACATGATGTAGAAAAGGGTCCTGACATTCATGTGGATGTTACTTTGACATGAACCATGTATCTAAACATTGTTACAGAGCAGGTACAGACCTTAAGGGCAATGGTTTTCCCTAATGGCAGTAGCTTCTTTCAGCAGAACGATGGGCCTTGCCATACTGCAAAAAATCAGGAATGGTTTGAGGAAAACGACAAAACAATTTCTAGGTGTTGACTTGGCCTCCAGATTTTGCAAATCTCGAGATCCAATTGAGGATATGTGGAAAGTACCTTGCAACTTTGCAGGACTTAAAGGATATGCTCTTCAGAGGTCTTGTCCATGCCTGGATGGATCAGAGATATTGTAGTGGCATGAGGGGGACAATATTGGGCATGTGATTTTAATGTTAATGGTTGGTTTATATAGCTCTGAAGAAGATTCCACGGAGTAACTGCAGTGTGGTTAGAGATGCATAGTGCACTTCAGTGTGGTACATAATATTTCCAGCTGTACATGCAAAGTGTGAATGGAATATAATATATATAAAATGAGAGAGATGGCACTGTGATTGCACAGATGATGGACCTCTGTCCAAAATATCCTGTTTCTCTGGAAACTTTGCATTCAATACTGAAATTTAAACATTTACTACCCAACCCCCACCCCTCTTTCTTTCTCTCATATGTATTCCAGCCATTCAGAGATGTGAACTTTAAGTAGTGGGATAGTAAATATTGCTGCAGACAAAAAGTGAACTGTGTCCACAGTCTAGGGAACTAGACCTGGGACTTTCAGGTTCTCAGTTGCAGATAAACTTGTTACTTTATTCTTTTTGTACAGTAAAGCCCTACATACAAAGAATTTTCTGGACAATAGGGTAACGGAGACCTCACTGTGTGGTAACTTGAAACGTTTTCTTCGTGAGAAGGATGTCGGTAAACATTTTTACACTGTTACAAATCAGTTTCAGAGAAAAAAATGTTGAGTAACAGAGAGAGCCATGGGCATGATCACACACACTCTGAAAGGCTTCAGCTAGTGGGATCGAGTGTGGAAAATTTACCCCGATTGTTATACCACAGACTAAATAAAACTTTTTGATTAACTATAACAGATTTGCAACTGTCTGGTTTTAACTTTGCTTTATATGATCAATAAAAAATATGCTTAGATTAAAAGTATCAATAAAAACACTAATATTTATGAGTAATATGTTACTCGTAGCTAATTAAAGTATATAAAAAAATCCAGACATGAACAATGGAAAAAACATGCAAAACTAAAACTATATGAAAAGTTATTTAGTATCTACTAAATATTTCTCCCCTCTACTGTACATTTGTTGTCCTTTTGGTACTCTGTTGTAATTAAGCATGAGTCTCTACACCGCTGAGAGAATCCAACTCTCATCCAAGAGTTTCATTCTGAAATGCTCAAGTTTCAAGTGCCTCAAGTTCAACCTGGGGCAGTTCCACTCACCAAATTTTTGTAAGTGGGGTCAAAGCTTCAGAATTTCATCCAGGGAACTAATGGCAGGTCTCGATGGAGACAAAGGATGGAGAAGGCTGAGAGCAGAGTCCCCTGCAGCATGGGACTAAGTGTGTGGCTCTTGGCATCGTTGCACAGGTTCCCCTCACAGCAGGACAGATTCACGATGGTGCTGGACTGGACCAAGTGAGTGGAGAGTTCACCCCTGCAGAAGCTCCTGGTGGCACAGCCCCTCATCATCATCACGTTCTGGCCATCTGTCCCCACTGCAAGCAGTGTGGAGTTGGAGCTTCAAAACCAGACCTTTCAGCTCTAGACGTCTCGCTATTCTGACATCTACATATTAGTAACATTTTACTAAAGTACTTGTATGGGGATCACAGAAACCTATTGCCTGAGTTTGTTATGATTGAACGTTATTTTGTAACGTAAACATATCTAGTTTTAGGTTTTTTATAAGACAAGTGAAATTAGCTTCAGCACCTGTAGGGCTGCCTTAAGCCTTCCAGGGATTTTTCCTGAAAATGTGATACCTCATTCACCTACCTGTCGATTTAATGCAGTGGTCCTCATTATCTACGCAGTGCAGGGTGGACGAGCAGTCCTCTCCATTACAGGTGTAACACATAATGCCATTTGGAATGTTTTGTATCACCTCTGTGACAATGAATTGGTATGTTAGCTAAAAAAAAAAAAACCCAAGACGGAGTGCTTTTGTATCGCCACAAATTGTTCAAATGAGCATCTAATGTGGCATTCGACCTCAGTAATGTAGTGTAGTGTCAGGTGATCAGTAGTCATTCACATTTGAAAGGCGTTTACCTGGTTTCCTCACGGAGTTGCAGAAGTCGGTGTTGCAGCACTGGTTGCTAATTATTGTCTTTGCGACCCCAAAGTTCACTGATGCCACGATGCAGTGCTCCGTGGACGAGCAGTTCTTCATTACCATGTCAACCAGCGTAGCACTACCTGAATTCAGTAATCAAAAATTATGAAACCGGTTCTTTAAACATGTTAATGCTGTACAGTAAAAAAGTCATCGCTAAAGTAGCTAAAAATAAGATGTGTTCAGAATCTCTTTTAAATGCTGATAGTTATGCCCCTTGTAATTGCATACATTGTCCTTATGTATTATTCTATTACTAATGCTGATACAATTAACATTATCACTAACCATTTATAGTATTTTATGTATGCTTTTTGAAATAGGGTGCCATGATATTTGTTGTTTTTAATAAAACACATTTAACAACCTTGAATTATAAAAAGGCACAGAGATTTTGAAGGACCACATATCTTGAGAAGGTTTATTGCAGTTGTTCTGATGTTACCTAGTTGTCTTAATACTTACCCACATAGACTGTGGTTTTCATGTTGCTACACTGACCAAGAGGACAGTTTATTTGTGTATCAGCACATTTCAGGGATGTCTCAGGTATACACTGATAGCAGGTCAGTGAAAGCACTGAAATAAACATTGACAATACATTTTGTTTAATTTTGTGTTTGTTAGTTAATTTTAGACCAAATAGTCCACCAATCCGACATTACATTCAACATTGCTGGTTCTTCTAGAAATATAAATATTGCCCAGGTAGTTGGCCTAACCCTAACCCTATCTGTTTTAATCGCTTATCTATCTGTGAAACTATTTCAACATAACTCACCATACAGAGGAAAAAAAAAAAAAAAAAAGAATTTTGGGAATTTTTGAATTTTGCTAAACAAGGAAACATTCATAAAAATTAAGAAAATTTTATAAAAAATATTAAACATAAAATCAATAAACAGATTAATGAGGAGAACATGCTACAAATACCTTTGCAAAAAAGTGCACTCATGAGGATGAAGAGGGTGACCTGTATCATCTTGGTTTCGGCAAAGAATGGCAAGCTTGGAGAGAAAGCTGATTTTATTCAATATGTGATCATGACGAAAGTGAAGGTGGCGGAAGTGATACTCTGAAATAGACACCCTGAAAATATGATGCCCTCTGCATATTTTGTAAGGTTAGACCTCCATTAAACATCACCCCCATCCCTCAACCACACCCCTGGAAGGAATTCACTCTCCCTTTTTTCTCTGTTTTCTATCTATCTATTGCTGAGTAATAACGACACAGCACTGAAAAAAAAACAAACAAGCAAAAAGTTAAATACAGTACAGGAGCTCTGGCAAAGGAGATCCCCCAAACAGAGGGAGGTTGTGTGTGGCGTTCCTATTCCCTTAATAAGTTAACAGTCCTCCTGTATCTTAGCATGTAAAGACGCTAGCAACACCACACCGGTTCAATGGTTCAATGGCAAGGACACTTACATTCTGTCATACTGTTAAATATATATAAGCTGGTCTGGACAAAAGCGTGTCAAATGCTGGAACATATATGGTGCTCTCACACTCTTTTCCCATGAACTTGACATAAGGCATGTAATCTGAGTTATGCTATAAGCTCTGTTTATTGACCAGTTTTGATGTCTCAGGAATGAGACTTCGAACGCTCTACGTTTAGTCATGGCTAAATCTCTACACTGAACTAGAGGTGACGCCGTGCTTCTCGTGGGAACCTTTTAAAGTTTCCACCGGAACTCAAAATACTCCTATGTTGCCTAACGACACTGTGTTTGTTATGATCCTTCGTGTCGTACCCGGATCAGGAAAAGGTAGCTAGCTAACTCGCAAGCAACCTCTGCTGATCTCTATCACAGAGGCTGAAGTTATATTGACATAGATTTTAAACAAGTTTTTACTCAGGATTTCAATGTAAAAGAGAAGAACTGAACTGAAGTCCCGACACGATTATTGCTATATCTAGCTAGCTAGCAATCGTAGTGCAGAAACATTAAAACCCGCAAGAGTAAGCTAACTGTCTTAGCCAGCCAATTTTTCCTTAAAGCTAATAGACATTTCGTGTGCCTTGTTAGCTAGGTTCACTGTTTAAAATTGGTTCACTTATAACCTTAATATCTTGGCTATATAGCCACGCATAACAAGGATGTCAGAGTCTGGTCACAGCCAGCCCGGAATGTACGGGCCAGGACGGAGAAGAAGGCGACGGAGAGATAAGGAGCCAGGGCCCCCGGGACAAAACCTCTCCGGTCCGAGTCGCGATAGGGATTATGTCCCTCGTGAACGCAGAGTAATTGTCATATTTTGTTTTGTGATATTGGCAGTTAATCAACACCTCACAATTTTTATTGTAAAAATGCGATAAGCTGACATTTGTATCTCGTGGTCTCAGGATGGTAGCGAAGAGCCCCCTGGCCCAGTGCTTCCAAAGACTCCCATCATTCTAGCGAAACCTCCCGGAGAGAGGGTGAGCTTCAACACATTTTGATGATGTGCTTTTATTATAACGTGTAACATTCGTTTTCATTCACACTGACCTAGTTTGAAGATTAGCATGTGCATAGTTTGATAGATTTTGCTGGACAATGTTGTGAACACATGCTCTTCCAGTCCAAGCCAAGTGCACCTGTCAGTGGCACCCCAATGGAAAAGCCTATTATGCTTATAAAGCCCAGAGAAGAAGGTGGAAAATCTGGCACCACCCCTGATGCTGCACCCCCAGCTTCTGGTGCTGGAGTCGCGAAGTTGGAGAGAGAGGGCCAGCGTCCAACACAACCTGTCTATCAAATTCAGAACCGGGGAATGGGCTCAGCAGCGTCCAGTGGGGCTGTCGATCGTGAGTTGTGAGATGATCATCCTTCCTCTTAGCTACAAACAGGCACAGTCTTCAAATCGCTGGGGACTGCCCATCTCTCCCATCTTTGTTTACAGGTTTACTCTCTCCTACTTGCATGTAATGTAGTAAGCATTAGAACAGCACGTTAGCATTGTAAGTAGTACATTGCAATTCAAGACTGATAAAACACATTTACCAGAAGGATAGTTTTTTGCAGCTGAAGTAAAACTAAGCGAAACGACTTATCTATGAAACAGCTGAAGCAATGGTGACAGGTCCTCCAGAGTGATATATAACATATATAGCACTAGTCAGTTGTTGCACATCTACTCAGTCGTTCTCTTTAGAAGTAAACTCAGCCTGAACAACACTATATATTAGGCTTCCTGTGGACTATGCTCTACTAATCAGATGCTTTGGGTCATGAGCAATGGGACCCACACCATATACAATTCTGTTTGGGGGGGCATTAGAAAATGAAACTTAGAAGTGAAGTGTAGAGAAAGAAAGGGAAAATCTAAGGTCAGATCAGAATATGCAGTTTATTGTCTGGAACCATTGTCTGAGTATTAGTGTGTTCCTTGACTGTGATTTGCCATTGTTGTTGTGGTTTGTCCTTAATATTGCTTGTACTGTTGTTCAGCATGACATATAACATGTCTTATAACATTCTGCATTCCTTGTGTTGGCAGCTGTGATTGGCCAAACCAAGCTCCTTCCCCCTGAGAAAATGAAGCACAGCATTAAACTAGTGGACGACCAGATGAACTGGTGTGACAGTGCAATGGAGGCAAGTGATGGAGGCACGACCTTCCGCTGATTCATTTTACGTTGTGTCAAACTACATTAACCATAAAGGCCTGTACTGTGTTTGTCCAAACCTTGCTTTTTGTTCAGTCAGTTTGTGTTGATGTTGAATGTAGTAAGCATATACGTTTATTTACTTGCACAAGTGACTTTGTTGTTTATCTTGAACACAGTAGTTTTGGTGAACATCAAACTAGATGTTACATCACTGCCACCTTCAGGTTGTAAGTATGTGTGTGTTAATTCTGGATGGCTGTGTGTCAGTATCTGCGCGACCAGACAGACATGCTGGTTGTTGGCGTCATTGGACTGCAGGGAACGGGAAAGTCCACCATTATGTCTCTCCTGTCTGCCAACACACCTGAAGAGGACCAGAGGTGAACATTCCCATTACTTTCTGTGTAATTTGTGTTTCATGTTTATGCATGAAACACATAAACATGTTTCATGTTTCATGTTTATGCATAGCCCTGCATGTACATCTACTGTGGTTTAAATCTAACATTTCTCAAAAAGTACTGGTGGGAAATCTAAATCAACAAATCTAAAGTCTCAAATGTCCTTTAAACCCACAATTACCTATGAGTACTGTACTTTACTGTACATGATTACAGTACTTTAAAACCGCATTACAAGTGGACCTTCATTAGGCTTTTTCTGTGTTTTTGACTAGATTAATATATATAGACACACACACACACGAGATCAAAATTAGAGAACAATGTATGAACACTTGATTTTTAAAGAAATAATGTAATCTACATTGATCAACATTTGAAGGATTTTTGTAAGGGGCACACCATGAAACTAGAACAGTGTTTTACAACATAAGTATATCAACATAACCTTTATTTTGCAAAAAAACATGAAGATGATCATTAGAGAACAGCAATGACTGTAGCACAGAGAAAGATTACAACTAAATTTTGTGTACAGGCCTTTGCTTTGAATGACTTCAGCACATCTGCAGCCACAGGACATCACTAGTCTCTCACACAGCTCTGGGGTGATTTTGGTCCACTCTTCTTCCAGTCTCTTCCACAGTTCTGTGACTGTTGTGGGTTTCTTGGCCATAA
>JAOXYF010000008.1:1036094-1054178 GCA_028565775.1 Sternarchorhynchus goeldii
TATATAATCAAGCTTCTACTGAGAGCTGAAGCATGCTTTAAAAAAATGTGTCTAGACACATCACAGAGTCGTCATAAATAGATTAATATTACTCACATTGTCCCTTTCATGTCCTCTAACACCTTGGACATCTAATATGGAATAGCATACTGCTGGAGTATATTTTTATATGGCTTACTGCTGGAGTATGTTTTTGTATGGCATACTGCTGGAGTATGTTTTTGTATGGCATACTGCTGCAGTATTTGTTGTTAGTTTCTTAGTGTTACCACATTCATTACTGCTTGAAATTATGTAATTGTTTTTATATACTACACCATTTTGTCTGTATTGTGCCTGTTCCTTGGCTGCTAACGTGTCTTCCTCTTGTCTACGCCTGCACAGGTTCCACTATGCGGCGAGGATATGGGACGGTGTGAAGAAGTCCTCGGCGCTGTCCGAGTACAGCCGTCTGCTGTCCTAAGTCCCCGCAGCGGCTGGAGACCAGCTGGGATGGAGCTCCTTTGGCTCCATGCACCAGGGGCCCCGCCTCCGTGCCCCGCTGCAGGTACCAGCCAATAGCCAGCGGCTCCGAGGCCCCATCTCCGCGCTCAGCCGCGGTAGGGGTGGCGCTCCATCAGCGTCTGCAAGAGTGGCTCACGCTTCCCGCCGAGCCTCCCTGTTGTACTGTAAATGGAAACGCAGCGAGCGCATGTTCGCTGGGAACGTTGGACTGCGCACCAGGCGAGCGGGTTGGAAAGAAGGGAGTGATTTTGGAGTTTTTTGGGTGAAAGTTGATGACTCAGTCAGGGATTGGCACCAGATCAGGATGATCTCACAATTGCAGATTCTTCAGACAACTGTTTTTTTGTTTGTTTGTTTGCTGTTACTAAAGATGTAAAAAAAAAAAATCCATTGACAACAATGTTGTCTTCTCTCACGTTTGATTGGTTCGTATCTTAGAGTTTTTGAAGATTGATTTAACATTTTCTTAAAATCTATATTCCTTTTTAAACTTTGCTTGTCTACAGAAGTGTGATGTATAATGCTAATTAGTAGTAATATGATTTATGTGATGGTTATGTTATGTGATGGTTTTGAGGCCATGATTGTCAATTAATAATGATTCAATTTAAAACAGAGTCTGTGTAAAAGTTGCAGTTACTCATTAAAAAAAATTATGCTTGTGAACATTAAAGCTGATGTTAACAACTTCCTTAACAACACTGGAAATGTTTTAATCCTGAATATGTGCTCTGATCAATAAAAAAAAAAGTGTGACACTAGTGGGCTGTGCACTCAGCAACTAAAAGCTCACACACATGGGAAAGGTTGGGATAAGGGAGGCAGTTTGGATGAGCATAAAGGCCTTGGTATTGAAGGAAAGGGTTGAGCTCCTTGAACTCTGGTGGAAGTTAGCAAGAACATCATTTGCAGCAGGTTTAAGAATTGTTTTGTTCCACTAATGTAACCTGGACCCACACTGCCATAAAGCTGACAATGACTCTCTCAGAGCAAGAAGTGAACTGTTTTAGGAGGACGCCCACCACACAAATCGATGAACACCTATCTGTTTTGTTTTTTTTCCCAGATTATAGCCAATTGATCAATCTGTCTTTTTGTTGATGGTGCTAATCAAGAAAATCTGAGGAGTAAAAATCCTGAAACGCTAAAGGCCCTTCATGCTATGATTTCAGTACTGTCAGTGTATGCTCAGAGCCACCCATGAGGAAACGCTGGTGAAGCTATAAATCTCCCGATTTTCCTTCTAGGATGGGTACTGGGTATGTTGAGCTAGCAATGGAAGTTCCCCTCCAGCCATGGCAAGGCAGGCCTCACTGAAGATAAATATATGGAAAACAACTGTCCCCAGTGTAACCAAGGGGGATCTTGCTAATGTGATCGTTTTTAGCACTTTGGAATGGGAAAAACAGATGCCTTGAAATATAGATGTTCTACATTTAAAAGAAAGTCCACCTACTTTAAAAGAGCTACTAAGCTATATTATGTTAAGTAAGGCACCTTAGTTTGTTGGTTTCATAGCCATGTGTCAGCATCTTGAATAAGCATTGTGCATCCAGTCTTCTGTGGCAGAGGCTGTACTTTATTGTCACAATACAGAAATGTGTGAAAGACGTGCAGTGTTTCACGTATCTCTGCTTACAATGGAAAGTGGCTCAGTTCACTCTGTTTTTTTACAGTGGAAAGACATTTTTTATCATCCTCTAAACAAATTTTAGTGGATATGCCAGTTCACTTGCTGGTGCTCATCTGTAGTGTAAAAGTCGTAGAACTGCTTAAAACTACTGATTGAGGCAGTAAGTATTTGCTTTTAAAAAGTGAGAAGATACTCACTTTTCCGAGCTTCTTCTTTCCAGATAAAAAAAGCCCATTTCTTTTGCATATAATTGTACCATGTGCTAATTACTATATTTTTTAATCCACTTTTTTGATCCACTTATTGCATATTTTTTACACTCTTCATGAACTAGACACCAAAAATTTGGTACAAAATCAAGAGCAAATTTTGCATTTAAATCAATGAACAATTTCTAAGCAAATACTTTTGGTTTTTTTATATGTATGCTGTTAAATCAAATACAACTCTGTTGGAGTTACTGAAACAGCAAAAGATTCAGGCACTGGCCTGTTAATTCTTGCTTACATTATTTATTTATTTATTTGTGTATATACTGGACAAACCCAAATTGGGTGATATGTGAGTCACAGTTCTATTCTGTGTATAAAGACTATATATTATATATATATTATATATATAGTGTATATATTGTCAGTTAGCTGCTTGTTCTGATGGAAATAAAAAAAAGTAATTTGAAGAATAGGCTCCACCCTTAAGTAACAAGTCTAACCATAAGGTGAACAATCTAATTCAACTGTGCATGCAATACAGTTCCTCATGAAGTTTTCATTTGTTAGTAGACTCACACTCTTAATTGTTGGTCATTTTAATAGACTGTAATTGAAGAAGGCTGATGTACTTAAAGAATGAACGGAACATATCGATAGGCGTGACTGTAAACAGGAAACATGCCCTAGGAACTGACAACCACACGATTGTCAGTCGGATTGAATTAATTGACGGGCCAGCGCTTGCGCAGTACTAACCGGAATAAACGTAAATGGAAGGGAATATTCGTCAGAAAGACCTGCGCCTGCGCAGATCACAAACACAGAATGATATCATAAAAACGTGCAGAAAATAAAATTTATGGTAAAATGAAAAATTTAGCCAACAGTCTGTGGAATTAGCAAGGGCAACATTATCAGGTGCTTTAATGAAGGGTGTCTGCCACCGTTTCCCAGAATGCAACGTAACCCATATCTCAGGTAGGCTAAGTTACAGTATAATACGCGGTGACATTTCACCATCGTATTATTTTGTGAAGCTAGCTAAGAAAGTTTAAAACATGAGATAGGAGGATTAATAAATCGGTTTTGAAAATGTATATTTACGATTTATTTTTGAAATCGTACATACATTTTAGATTATGACACAGTAATTGACAAGACCACATAAGTATAGCTACAAGTTTGTTGGCATATTTCTAGGAAGATTATGAATTGCTCCCCCCCGCGATACCTCGCACTCAAAATAATCCATTAGTTAAATGTGGCGTTCTAAGTATATATTAAAAATGTAAGTGTAGGGATACATTAAATACTGACTGTTGTTTGTTTTGAGTATGCTAATGTATGTCTACGGCTCCTTAAACTTCTAATTCCCTAACCAATGTTTCAGCTGCAGTATGTAAGTGAGATTACCATGGAAATCGTCTGTGAGGAGTCCGTGCATATAGTTGGTGCTGAACTTGAATTGCAGCAGGACGGAGACACCATTAACCAATGTACTCAGGTAAGTTGCTGTGGTGAATATATACAGGCTTCACACGTGCTGCTATGGACGTGCACCTGTCTGTTATCTAATAGCGATGACCCATGTAACTTCAAGCTCAGATTAATGCTTAATGTAAACACATGTACACATGATGTGGGAGAAAAAAGTTATGCCAGAAAACCAGTTTTCTAGTTACACTTGATACTATATTTTGTGACTGCCTTGTTTTAGGGCTCTAGTGCCTGGATCATTCCCAAGCATTATGATCTTCAGGAGGACTCCAGCGAGGATGAAGATACCGTCCCATCTCAGGCCCACCGTGGAGGAGACTGCGTGTGTTGCGTGTGCGGCGAGCGATTCTCTTTCCTGGCCCGCCTGATCGAGCACTTCGGTGTGCACGGGTCGGACGTGCGCTGTCACCTGTGCCAGGTGACGTTCCCACGCGTCATTTCCCTGGCCCTGCACCTGGAGAACTCCCACCCCGGCTACCGGCTCTTCTGTGAAGGCTGCGGGCTTGCCTTCCGTACTTCCTGGCACATGAACGAGCACATGGAGAAACACGCCCGGAGAAAGGGGGTACCAGGATTGCGCTCTTTGTCGGCGCACTGCGAGCCCCGAGAGGAGGAGCAGGAGCAGGGGGAGGAGGTGGAGGAAGCCGTGGTCGAGCACGAGGAGATGGATGTAAAATACTTGAAGGAGGAGGAGCAGGAGGTGGCGGTGATGAAGATCGAAGTGGCCACAGAAAACCTTATCCCTGAACCCCCAGAGAAGGATTGCTTGGCATTGCGAGCTTGTGAACTCGATCATAATTACTTTTGTACACGGAGGCTGCCGAAGCCTACAGTTCTCTCAGAGCACACGAGTGACGTGCACTGCTCTGTCTGGGAAACCGTGGACAATGTCAAAACCACTAGCAACGAAACTTTATATGTGAATAATAATAAATCGGATGCTAAGGAATCCTCAAGAGACTCTGACCCTGAGGGTGCCCAGGGGGAGATGGTTGAGGTTGTGGTTCTTCGCAGTTTGCCCCAGAGTGAGGGCAGGACTAGCACATCCGTTTTGGAAGCCGCATATGAAAAAGTGATGAAAAGTGAGAGACAGGGGTGCAATGTGGCCGAGGCGGAAGGCTGCCCCGCCTCGGCTGTGCTGGAGTCGGCACCTGTGGAGCTGAACGTCAAAGTAGAGGATGAGATCGAGGACTGCTGTTGGGAACAAGGCCCGATTCAGGAAGAAATTGTTAAGGAAGAAGACGAGGACAGCTGCCCGAGCAGCGACCCGGATGACGGCGACTCGTTGCCCCCGGGCGACTCGGTGTACAATCCCGAGAAGGATCTGGCGTCCGACACGGACTCCGTCGCGTCCACCAGCTACAGCAGCGATGTCTCGGCAGACGGCTCGCGGAGGTCCCGCGGCAAAGGTCGAAGGTCGAGGGCCACGGGGAGTCGACGGAAACGGGTGAGCAGCGACGCGGGTCGGAAGCCCCTCGCCGAAACCCCGTCCGGCACGAATGCGACGCCCGATGGCTGTTCGCCCGACGACGGATCGCGCTGCACCTCCTGCGGCCTCCGCAGAGGGCCCCGAACGGGCGGGGTGGCAGATGGAGGTGTTGGCGGAGGGACAGGGTGCTGCCGATGCGCTCCTCTGCATGCCTGCTGCCTATGTGGCCTCACGCATGGAAGCAAAGAGCAGCTTCTCAAGCACCAGGCCAGCAAGCACCCGTCCACCAAGTACGTCTGCGCCAGCTGCCTGTGCATCTTTCCTGACCAGAACGTTTTCGTGAGACACGCTTGCTGCAGCAAACCCAAGGCGCCCGCCGGGCCGCCGCCGCTGCCGCCTCCGCCAACGCCAGCCCCGGCCAAGAACGCGGGTAGCAGCGCCAAAAATCTGCCCCTCATGATCCTGAATTTTGTGCCTTCGGCCTCCCCCGGGGGGCATTCTCAGGCCCCTCTCGGCACGACCGACATGCCCACCCTCCTGCTCACAAACAACGTCATTAGCGTTGTTAACCCCGTTCCGAAACTCGGTGCCGTGACAAATTCCTCGTTGCCAGTCTTGCCCAGCAAACCATCCTCGCCAACTAATCAAACGGTGCCGGTGCAGGTAGTGGCCAGTATGTCACTGAACAGGGAGCAGAAGGTGACGGGTTTAGTCTTAAAAGGGGCCCAGGCCCCAGGGGCCCCTTTATCTACAGTGACTCGGGCAGAGACGAGGCAGTGTAATGCAGTAACGCAGTCGCAGGCTGAAGCGGAGATGGTGGCTCCCTCTCCAGCTGACCGGAAGCCAGCTAAAATGGTTTTCCAGGGAGTGGTCGTGCCCCAGCAGCAGGCGGTACCCGCCAGCCAGCCCGCCCGCGTGCCAGCCATGGTGACGCCGCTCCTGGGTGCCTCGGCCGTCAGCGCGCCCGTGCAGTCCAGGGCGGCCCTGCGTATACCCACCTACCCCTGCGCTTCCACCAGAGTGTCTGTGTCTTTCTCGCCCACCCCCGTCCAGTTTCCTGCCCCCGTCCTCGTCTCGGCCAAGGGCCCGAAGGTCCCGCCCCCCGAGAATCAGCTGGTCGCGAGATGCGTTCGGCCGATCACCCTGCGCTTGCCTGCTCCCTGTCCCTCATCTCGTCCTGCGCCTCCTCGTGCTCTTGTTCCTGCTCCTCTCTCCGGCGTTGCGTCCGCCCCGGCCCGGTTCTCTGCTCGTCTCCCAGGTTCCGCCAGCCCGTCCCCCAGCGTCCAGGCCCTGCCCCCTTCGCAGGGACCGTTGAAGATCGTGGCCATGTTCGTGAACCAGAGTCAGGAGCTGGCGCTCCAGAAGCGTCTGCGACAGTCCTGGCGCTCCAAAGCCGTTTTTCCCTGCCGGCAGTGCGGTGCCGTCTCCAGGCAACCGTCGCTGGGTGTGCGCCACCGCTACCAGCACCGCGGGCCACGTCGGCACCGCTGCCAGTGCGGCCGGGCCTTCCAGCGCCTCCTGCACCTTCTGCGGCACCAGGTGCAGCACGCAGAGGCTGTGCGCTACGTCTGTGCCGCCTGCGGACGCACCTTCCAGGGGACGCACCGGCTGGGCTGCCACAGGCCGGATGTGATTGCCACGGCGACACCCGGGCAACCACGAGCCAAGACAGAATGCAGGAACGTTTTCCACTGCAACTGCGGCCAGGTGTTCGCAAGACCTGCCGCCTTGTTGTGGCATATGTTGAAAAATTCTAAATCCCGCAAAAAACGGTTAAAAAAGTTTCTGATTTAGCAGAGGCTCATGGGACTTGTAGGTTTGAGGCCTGTGTCCTACATGGATGCCTCAGGAAAGATCACAGGAGGTCATATTTTTCTTTTGTAGAATGACTGGTTTTTCTGGTTGTAAATGGTCTCTGATGTAAGAGTGTGCACTCATACTAAGTTATTCATCGTGGATCTTACTCATGTATGACTTTTTGTGAGCTCATATTAAAAATGGCATATTTACACCAAAATGGTTTTTTTTTAAAAAGTGCTATGTTTTGGGGATTTTCTGTGATTTTTGCGATAGGACTCTGTGTGACCTGTTTAGAGAGTCTGCAAAAACTGACCAACGTATGACAATGAAGTGTTGAACAAACCTGTATGATGTTCTTAACTCCTTCAAATGACTGTATTAATGGTTCAGGTAGGATGGTCTCTATATACATATATTTGCCCACTTGAGGGCACTATTCACAAATGATATGAACACGGTTGACTTCTTCCTAATGAAAACGCTACCTAAGATTTTAATTTGAAAACATTAGGTATCAAAGATTTTTTGTTACATAGATGTCCTTTAGCTAAAACATTACAGTTCTTATTTTTTTTTCTTACCTGGTTAAATTTAATTGCTGAAATATGGGGGGAAAAAATTCAAAATCATACAATCGTACAATCCTTGAATATGAAATTCGTTAACATCCCTGTTGTATGTTTAGAAAAATGGATCTGCTTAAATCTTAAGTCATGTGGGAATGTGATAAATTGCTCTATTTGTCTTAATGCTGAATCCTTCTAAACGTTTTGGATGGCTTACCTGATGTGTGGTTTACAAAATTATACAGTTCGTGGCGTGAGCGAGCTGTTCTAAAAAGGCTGTAACGTTGGAACGCTCCGCGGACTGTCGGTCAGCACATGCCCTCTTACGGACAGGTGAGAACTGGCAACGAGTTTGGTTGGTTGTTGTAACTGGTCGATGTGCTCCTGCCCAGACAGAGGCCTCTTTTTCAGTTTAACAGAGTTAAACTTGGAGTGAGGGACACCAAAGGAACATCAAAGAATTGGAGAAGCAGCATATTAACATTTGTCCCTTTATTTGGAGTTTTTGCCTTTTCACAGGGCAGTCCAAACATGCAGTACTCTTTGCGTGCAAAAGATCTTCCTGTCATATAAATCTAATGTACTGGGTTGACCGTCAGAAAGGATGAACAGTCTGAAGCCCACATGCTGGGAAATCTCTTCAGCCATGATGACAGAGGTGATGCAGAATCAAGGGTTAACTAGGGTTGTCGCAACAAACGACAATAAAACATCTTGTGGTTATTTATGTTCAGAAATACCATACATTAGCCTGAGTGCATCAGTTATACAATTGAAAAATAACCTGTGTCCTATTAAGTTGCAAACTTAAAGTTGCCAGAGCCAGTTAAGAAACAAACAAACATTCATATCACCTGAACTTGTCCCTTATGTACTAACATAGCGCTACCATCCTCCAGTAACTATCAGGATCTCATACCTTTAAACCAAATGAAACTGAAGTCTTTCAGTGTGACAAAATATAGATACCCATAAATATAGTTTTAAATACATTTGATTTGTCCTAATCCAATACCACAGTGTGGTATACATTTTGGTCCTTAATCTTTCACAATTAGAAGTCCTGTGTAGTTTCTGCAGCTCTGGAGGTCCATAAAAGAAAGAGCAAAACAAGGTAAAACGGTGCAAAAATCAACTCCTCTGTTTACACTCCACAGCAAGAGGTCTGTGCGGTTTTGATTGGACCTCTGACATCATAGACGAGATAGCGGCCTCCGCTACGGCGTGTTGGAGGTGCGTGAACCTGCAGGTCACCTGTCCAGATGGAAAAAGAAGTCACAAGTGCGTCTTCTTACCAATGACCTGCTTCCATCTTTTAAATCAAACTGTATGCAGTTGGTCTCTGGGGGAAATTTGGACAATTAACGACTACGGTACTGTGAAAATATTTTCACATTCTGTGGTTATACGTTTTGTGAAATATGGAGGTCTGTCAATTTCTGAAAGCATCTAAGGTAGCTTACAAAAGGATTTTGCTATTTGCTATAATAGTATTTTGCAGAGCCCTGTTCAATTGTGCACACATCAAGAGCATTGAGAATGGATTTCATAATAATTGAACAATTATTTTACTAATATATATTTTAACCTTTCTTTTATTTATGTGCCACAGAGCCCAGCCAGTGAAGTGTAGACAATAAAAAAACTCACTAGTGGAGAATCATTGTGACCCCAAATAAAAAGCGTTATAATAAAACTTTGTGTGCTCATGTACAAATTTGCATAACATTGTCAATACTACGGTCTACGTACGGTATTGATTCACTTTATCATCGTTTTTCTTAAAGGTCTGTAGTAGCCACAGATATTATGCATTGGTAAACCATCCATATGGATGCATGTGGATTTGAAGCTCTGAGATGAAAAGAGAGAGGTCGTCTTTTGTTTGAGGCTCTGCAGCCAGGTCAGCACCTGTGATCGAGGTGGCGGTGTCGCAGGGCCTGGTTCAGCAGCTCCGAGGTGCTCTGGAACAACTGCCCCAGATCGACCAGCTTCTGCTCCATGGAGATGATGCGCTGCTCCAGCTCCCGGTAGGAACTGTTCCAACTGGCACTGAGGTCACACATGATCATCTGCATCTGTTGGTGAAGAGATAAGGAGAGAAAAGCAGAGCTTCTTTATTCTCAGCTCAACCACTCCGTTCAGAAGTAGGTTTTCCTAACTCCCTTTTTTTGTTGAACTGCCTAGCAGGCTGGTCCAGAAGAGGCATTCACAACTTGACCAACTGGACGAGTCACATCGCTGAAAGGCACATGTACGAATCTATGCACTATGTAGCTAAATAAGCAGTTTGTGCGAAAAATACTGGGCAGCAGATAGATGCCTCCAGTGTTGGATAGACGTCTCCAGTGTTGGATAGACATCTCCAGCGTTGGATAGACATCTCCACCATTGCGAGTTGCTCCAGATAAGCGTGTGTGCGAAATACCATAAATCCTCGGTGTTAGGGCTCACCTCAGCTCTCTCATGTTTCGGAGGAAGGAGTTTTGCAATATTTCATGCAGCATTTATAATAGTGAATCATAGAAAACATTTTGTGTTGTGAAAGTAGTACATTCTGCTAATGGTATTACGCTCTACCTTGGAGAGGTCAACCATCTCACTGGTATAGTCTCTCAACTTTCTCTGCCTCAGTCGCAGGTGACGAAACCTATATGGAGAGAGTATATAAGATTGCATTTAAGATTATTATTATTAATATTTTATAACAATTCATCTTGATGGTCCCTTGGATGATTTGAAGGTTATTCGTTTATATTTCACTAACATTCACCTGGATATCAATTAAATACAGCTAAAATCTAAAGACTTATTCTTACAGATTCTATTAAATCTAAGATGAAACCTACCTAACCTAAGTCTAATCCTAACAATAACCTCAATTATATCTATATTCACTTGGTCAATAATATTAAATCATGCTTCTATCATTCTCTGTGCCTGCAGACATTGTACTGTTAACTGACAGACGTATTTCCTTGTATTCGCATTTGTTGGTATGGAGGTTTTGAAGGTGGACTAACTTCAAATGGAAATTTGCCTCTACAAGAAGCAGAACATCAACGGCTGAGTCATGTAGAAACTGCCATCATCAGGAAGGCACAAATCTCTTGCCGTAGTATACAAACACACGCTCATGTACACAAAAACACACACAAAGGCCAGATGCCTAATTATACCGGTTCACAAATTCACACATTTGAACTTCTTGTACTAAGTGGAAAGGGGAAGCAGTAGCCAGAGAGGCCGGCCAAGCGTACACATCCTCTGACAGTCATCTCCTTATCTGCAGGAAGGTGGTATTGCAGATTGTAAACAACAGACTGTGGACCACAGTCAGCAAGCAGATGGGGGGAAAAGAGTAAGCTTGATATTAGTTCAAGTCAATTCAAAATTTATTTATATAGCACTTTTTACAACAACCATTGTCTCAAAGCAGCTTTAAAGATGTCCGAGTGCAAGCACCCAGTGAACAAGCTATGGGTGACAGTGGCAAAGAAAAACTCCCTGAGAGAAAGAGGAAGAAACCTTGAGAGGATCCAAGACTCAAAGACTCAAAAAAGGGGGGTCTGTCCTCCTCTGACTAACATCAGGTACCACAATAACAACAGTACAAACAGTAAACAAAATGAATAAAGTCTATCCATTACTTGTGTTATTATAAACAGATTCCTAGTAGAAGTGTAAAATCAGTCTTATTGTCCCTGTGATGACTTTATATATCAGACACAGTCCACAACAGCTTGTATCTTTAGTTTGATCATCATGTCGATTTTAAACTGTCTGTGTGGTTCATCCTCATTAGTGAGTGATGTTCTGATGGTGAGACTCAAGCAGAAGAAGGACATCAGGGACATCCACTGCATAATGTCCTCTACACATTCCTCTACCTTACTAAACTGGTGTGTCTCACTTGGCATTGCTGAAACATATAGCTGCGTATCAGCAGCATAACAGTGGAAGCTGACACCATACTTATGAATAATTTCACCCAGAGGCAGCATATACAAAGAAAAAAGCAGTGGCCCTAAAAGAGAACTTTGAGGATCACCAAACTTTACTTTAGCCTGCGCAAAAGATTCACCATTTACATCAATAAACGGATAACGATCTGTCAAGTAAGACCTAAACCAGGAAAACCCTTTAAACAACATTTTCTAGTCTCTGTAAGAGAATAGTATGATCAACAGTCTCAAAAGCTGGTCAAAGGTCAAATAACACAAGCGAAGACACATAGCCCTGATCAGAGGCCAGCAGTAGGTGGTTTACCACTTTAACCACGGCCATCTGTAGTACGATGAGACCTAAATCCTGACTGACATATTTCATGAATGTTGCTTCTGTGTAGGTAAGAACATAGCTGTTGTGCTACAACTCGTTCTAGGATCTTGGAGATAAAGGGAAGATTTGATATTGGTCTATAGTTGGACAGCTAACAGGGGTCAAGATCAGGTTTTTTAATCATGAGTTAGATACCTGCTAATTTAAATGATTTAGGAACATTTCCGTTGCTGAGAGAAGAATAAAATTTTTTTTAACAGAGGTTAAATTACTGCTGGTAGTAAAGAATGAATTTTCTACCTGATGTTTTCAACTTTGTTGTTGAAGAAATTCATGAAGTCACCACTACTACATGTTGATGGCATGCATGCTTCTGCAGTGGTACTACTCCTAGGTAGTTTCGCTACAGTATGTAATAAAAATGTAGCATTATTTTTATTATCTTTTGTTAGCGTGGAGAGATGATTTGCTCTAGCAGAACTAAGTGCTTTTCTATAGCTCAGGAGAGTACATCCAGGCTAATTGGAATACAACTCATTTAGCTTGGCACCACTTACGTTCTAATTTGTTCTAATCATTATACCAAGGTGCTAGATTTTTCTCATTAATTATTTTTCTTTGAAGTGGAACTATGTTATCTAAGGCATGGTGGAATGATGTTTCTAAGCAATCAGTTGCCTGATCAAGTTATGGAATGATGGCATAAATGACATGGTTCGTAGTAGTTAAAAATTGATCATAATGATGATCTGCAATTAGGGTTTAGCTGCCAACAGCGGTCACTGTCTCTGTTCATAGAGCCTAACCCAAAAAACAAACATCAAGGAAGTGTACAGATATAATTAATTAATTAATTACACATTAATTAATTACAAAAACGTAGGTTGTTGGAAGTTGTACTCAAAAAGATTCAGTATGAAAAGTTTTAACACGAAGCCTCATTTAATTACTATTGTTAAAATAATCATAAGAAAATGTTAAATTGTATAATAGCTCTTTTCATAGCAACCATATACAATTCATATTTTGTGATTTCAGAAGGGTTTAATAATTTAGATTATTTACAAAAAACTGGCTGGAGACGTTGGTAGCTAGGCGAAAATGTGGCCAGTAAACACAGGTTAATAAACAGCTCATGAAAACAGGGAACGGTCAAAGAAAACACTTAGAAAAAAGGTCATGTCATCTCAAAAGAGGTAGCACAGCGTTAGTCTATTTGGCAGGCCAACGCGATGCGTCTGGACACAGGGACCTGTAGACTTAAATAGGGACAAGCAAACAAGTGGTGGATGAAGGGAATGAGTTAATGACCAGTTGACCAAGACCTGATAAGTGATTGACGTGTGCCATTGTTGGATGCCTTTGAGCTGGTCAGGCTGGGTTCAGACGAGGACATGTCAAGTTAGCGCTTATAATATTCCTAACACTTGAATTCCCCTTCCACCAGTCATTGCCTATGTTATGAAATTACTGTGTGTACATGTCCTGTATACTGTATGTGTTCATGTCCTGTATACTGTATGTGTTCATGTCCTGTATACTGTATGTGTACATGTCCTGTATACTGTATGTGTTCATGTCCTGTATACTGTATGTGCTCTTGTTTGCCTATTAATTCTTTTCTTTATTTACATTCACTATTGTAAGCATCTTTGGGTACTTACAAAGTCCTATATAAATACAATGTATTATTATTATTATTATTATTATTATTATTATAAAGGGCTGAAAATACAGCTTTAAGCAGGCACAGCACAGCTTACCTTAGGGTCATCATGACATTATGAGCTAGAATTCAAAACTCATAAAGCTTCCAACTTCAAAAAGCGTAGAAATCTTTAAGTATAAACTTTATCATAACCAGAAAATAGGCTAAGAACAACCTAATTTAGGAAAACATTTATGTACCCATAATTCTCACAGAAAACACTGATTTGAGCATTATTTCTAGAAAGCTTGGTCAAGTGTAGTAGCCTATAAAAAATTTAGGGGAATAAAAAGTAGTGAAAGAAGAAGGTGCAGAAATAACAGTTCCTTCTTTTGTAATAATAAGAAATCATATAAAAATATTAGAACATAAGAAATAAGTTTGAAGAATAATAAAACAATAAGTGTTGTAACAATGAGGAAAAAAGAATGATAAATAGCGAGCAGTGTCATTAGCAAGTATCAACCGCTGTCCTGTCCTGCCGTAACACACTCAGTTACAAAGGTTTTGTGCACACACCCTCCCCCTATTTTCCTTAATTGGTACAGGCCATGGCTTCAGTGGGTCGCTCCATCTCAGGCAGGTGGCAGGGGGCGATTACTCACACACGGATGGCCTCCAGCAGGGATCTCTGGTGGTGGCGGTGGTCGCCGCTCTTGTCTTTGGCCTGTGTGGTGCGATGGAGCAGCCAACACTCTCGCAGCACGTTGGCAGCAGCGTTGCGGAGCTTGAGGACAGAAAGGTCGACCTGTCAGTCTGCTTCACATTCAGTTCGAGGCCACTTCAATTCAATTTTCGCATAATACATCTAGCATATATAACATATGACTCTACGGTTATATCGAAAATATCCATGCACGTTGCAGTATGGTTTAGAGAAAGCCACTGGCAATAACAGAAACCTGCTACTAATGAAAAGTAAGACATAACACATTTATTAGTTCATGCGCATAAGTAATATTTAGTTCTGTAGACCTATACGCAAGAACTCCTTGCTCAAAATGGAAATGAAGAGGAGCAAAACCTTTGTTTCATGGAATAACATTTACAGATGAGAAGTCGATTTGTTACACAAGTTAGTCACAGACATTCCCAGTGTTTCTTTTTCTTTTTTAGATCTGTGCAGCTGAAGTGCAGATTCCCAGACCTCCACATTACAACGGCGGAATTTTGGGAACAAAGCTTATGTAACCTCCAAATGGACTTCTCACGCACGGAACACCTGAGCAACACCGACAGGTCCTCCCAGCGCGTCCCCCTCCCCCTTTCTAAAGCCCTTCATAATTTTTTCGCCCGTGGAAACACTTCCTTCACCTTCCGCTGAGGTCGGTTATTTTCGGGTTTCGCCTTCCGTATGATAAGCAACCAGATGGATCCTGTTAGAAGACCCCCCACCCCACCTGTCCTGACAAACTCTCACACGCTCACAGGACGGCCACACCGCCACACCTTCCCATCGGTGGCTGAATGCGCGGCTGACACAAGTCTCTTTCCTGACAGGGACGTGATTGTTTCCTCCCGTTGACGCCTTTTGAAGACCGTAACGCGGCGGGTGGCGTTTTTTTGCCTGACGGCCCTAGGTTTTTCCCACAATGCTCTGCCCTTTTGAATGCCCTATATAAGGAAAAAATAATATTCTAAAAAGCTCAGGCAACAATAACACATGTGTGAAGCTGAAAAATAACGCTGACCACACCCATGTTGCCTCGTCCCCCGGTTTAGCTTTTTGAGAATATTTGGCGAAAATTAGTCTAAAGTCTCCTACTTAAGGAATTTATAAGTCATTTATACACATCATATATATTATTATTATTGTTGTTGTTGTTGTTGTTTTTGTATTTGTTGTTTCTTTTTTTTCAAATTTGTTTATCTGTTTTTGCTTGTATTTAAATGTTCTCCCTCTTGAATAATGCACTACAAATGTAAATCAAGTTCTAATAGTCCTCCGATGAGGGGGGCGGGGGGTGATGAGGGAAGAGATGTGCATCATATATCATTTATAGCGAAGATTAGGCGACTGTCAGTCATAATTATTGCCCAGCTGACTGAAATATTTCTATAGGATTTCAATGTAGGAATTACTTATGTATGACTTATGTGTGTTCTGAATGAGTGTTCTGAATATGTCTAATAAATGACTTATAAGGCCTTTAAGTAGGGACTTACAGTGGGGAAAAGTATATACTTTATTTGAAATACTTTTTAGTAGGGACTGATTAGCTATCGATCTGGTTTTGTCCTATACATACAATCTGTATCCATGCAGAGCAGTTTGGCAGCAGTCACGAGCTCCTCACCTCTTTGGAGAGCTGGATGTCCATCATGAAGAAGTGCACATGCTTCTCTCCTTTATTCAGTGCCAGTTTCTTTGTCACGACTGCAACCAGCATGGCAGTGCAAGCTACACCCTGCCAAACACACATGAACATGAGAAGGTTGCCATTCATCTGGTTGTCTCTCAGACTTACCTCTCAGACAGCCGGAACGTAAACCAGTATTGTATTTAACAGCATGCAATCATCACGCGTCTTTAAACAGTTCTGCTTCATGCATGGTCACTTTATGACCGTCCCACTTAGACAATAATACTTTTTGAAGGAGATATTATTTTAAAGAGAGGCTTTAAAGCAGCTTCCATATTTCCTATCACTTCCAACAGAGGAAGTTTTTAGTTTACAAGAGTGTAAAAGGAAGTTTAACAAGAGGCAAAAGTAAGTTTGAGGATTGTGATAAGCGTATGACATCACAAGAAAGATGGAAAAGCAAATTGTCTTATGCAATCTCCCTTCAAAGTTCTGTGTATCTTACACAAGTTGTAATAGGAGTGTAGGTATGTTTACCTGTTCTCCTGAGTGGCTTGCAGTAAAGAAAGAAAGTGAGAAAAACTGTCAGTTACAGTTGTGAAGGGAAGTGTTTAGGAAGCAATCGTTTTATTAAATGTCAATAATCATTCATATTTATATTTTCTTCAACTGTCAAGAACAAAATCAAGAACAAATAAGCCTAAAGGTTAAAAATTCCACTGTGTCATTGTTCACCTAAATACAAATAAATACATAAATACAAAACTGCATAGTTTTTCAATCAAGCATCAGTGGTGTGGGATCTAGCTATATTGAGATGGTTCTCCTATTTAAGAAAATCTTCATGGGAGGATGTCTTACTAATGAGAGAAATGCCTTGCTTCTTAGAGATCTGACAGAGACCTGACAGGTTGCAAGCTGTTCTACTGTGATCAGTGCTGAATAACTAAACCCACTTCTTTACTGACAGGCTATGTTTCCATTGAAGTTTATTTTTTGAAAAAGTTAGGGTTAGGGTTTTGAAAAAGTTTTTTTTAATGAAAATTGCTTTAGAACTTAAAAATGTTTACGCAGCAAAATTTTAATATGTTGCAATCTTAAAAATCTTAAAATGTTGCAATTATAAACATCTTGAAATATTAAAAAATTATATTAAAATATAAAAGTGTTAAACAAATTTTTGAAATAAATCACTTGAATGGAAACGTACCTCCTTCTGAATTTTGAAGTGGATACGCCCCACCCCCTTTCCAACTTATGCCTATTTTTGCAAGAAAGCCAAAGATACCACAAATTATATATAATGCAGCCCTTGTTCCTTCACTGTACTTTATCCCTAAACACCTAAACTCTGTTGATGACATGATAACAGGTGGTGACCAGTACTGATTCCTCTGAAGTAGAAACTGGTCCAGAAGGAAACACATCCTTCCTGGGATCTGTCCACGCGCCACACAGGGGACGTGACTTGCGTGAACACCTCCCCAAAACAGATGGCCCACACGGGCAAGTAAACAAATGCCCTTTCAAATCACATATGTTTTCAATCTTTGACCTACCATTCAATAAAAGATTAGGAGAGAAGCAAGCTCAGTTAGATAGCAAACTAAGCCATTTGAGGCCTAAGATATAGGTGATCCTGAGGTAAATGTAAGATAAAGACAGAGTAGATAGATAATGAAATTACTGGTCAGGAAGCAATCCCAAACCTCTCTAACTAGTGCACTGGAATTGTTCCAAGGGGATTAGGAAAGTTTTTTTTGTTTGGTTTTCCAAGACTTAGGCACATGTTGGCACAGCTCCGGATTCATTGGTGCCAAATGCTATAAACCACCTAAAAATGGCAATGGTGGAAAGTTTTTCCTGAAGAAAAAAAAGCTTATAAATACACAGTGAGAGAAGTGAAAGATTATTTTCCACTTTGTCAGGGAGGTGTGTGTATGACTGACTCGAGCCCCACAGTCATTCTGCGACACTACCAACTCATCTGCTCTGAAGATCAACACTGGATGGATGGAGGGAAGGAAACAGCTCTGGACACGTACACACAAACCCACACACACACATACACCCCCACACACACATACACACACACACACACACACACACACACACACACACACACACACACACACACACACACACACACAC
>JAOXYF010000008.1:1060549-1095620 GCA_028565775.1 Sternarchorhynchus goeldii
TGAGTGCTCTCGCGGGCGCGTGTGTGTTGTGTGTGTGTGTGTGTGTGTGTGTGTGTGTGTGAGAGAGAGAGAGAGAGAGAGAGAGAGAGAGCGTTTGTGTTATCCATTTCACTCGTCCCTTGTTTCGTTAGCGCCATGCGGTGCACCTGCGTCTAGTTACTGTTGAGTGTATATAACCGTGTGCGTGGTCCGTGTTGTTTGACATTCCAAGTCTCTGTTTGAGACCACTAAATAGCCACTGAAAAAGTCTAACACCTCCTACGGCCTCGGTTAAAACATCTCCACCCTACATCTCTGTAGCTTTCGGTTTTAGTGCTGGGGACCCCCATCCCTGTACAGTTTAGTTTGTAGCTTTCCCTGTTTTAGCACACCTGATCAAACTTATCTTGGTAAATAGCATTGTCAGGTATGCTTGAGTTTACTCTGCAGTTATTTTGTTTATAACGTTTTTGTTTCTAATTTTTTGTTTATAAGGGGGACTTTTTTTTGTTTGTTTAATCAGGATATAAAGACATTTTAGCCAAAGTGCAGTTTAATTTTGAGTTACCCCAGTTAACTCAACTGCTATTTTGAGTTACCCCAGTTAACTCAACTGCTATTTTGAGTTACCCCAGTTAACTCAACTGTTATTTTGAGTTACCCCAGTTAACTCAACTGCTATTTTGAGTTACCCCAGTTAACTCAACTGCTACTTTGAGTTACCCCAGTTAACTCAACTGCTATTTTGAGTTACCCCAGTTAACTCAACTGTTATTTTGAGTTACCCCAGTTACTTAAGCTTAATAGCACTGTCTTGATATTATGTGCTTGCTCAGAGATTTTCCACATTATTCATCTACATATATACATACATGCACAATAAAAGCCCATTTTATTAGAGACATGGGTTCTTTCATGATTGGAGTTTCCATACCCGAAAATTAGACGTGACATAAAACCAGCTCATAAAATCAGGATCAGTATCCTGTGGATCAATTTCAGTGTGAATTCACATTATTATGCAGAAATGTTTTGCTATCTAAGGGAAACAAAGGCAAGGCTGCAGTGAGCAAAAGAGCACAAAAACTGTATCACTGAGCAGTGGAGAAAACGCTGCCATTTAATCCAGATTTGTGTTGCACCATGCTGATGGAAGAATTTGGCGCAAGCAGCATCAGTTCTTCTCCTCAGGTATCAACAGTTCAGGCTGGTGGAGTAATGGGTATGAGGAACAAGTTTTTGGTGGACACAATGGGGCCTCTGATACCTGATGGACATTTGGACAGTAGGGCTTGCCTATGCATTTTTACCCAATGACATAAAGACATTTTCAGCAGGACAATGCATCATGCCACAAGAATTGTATTGTCATGGATTGGTTCCAGAAACATGACGGCAGGTCTTCCTTACTTCACTTGGCTTTATAGCCTCCAGATGTTAATCCTGTAGAGAATCTGTGGGATGAGGTAGAACAGGCTGTTAAGAGCATGTCATTACCTCCATCTAATTTGTGGCAACTGAGTGGAGGCGCCACCTCCTGCAAACATGTCATCTCAGAGATGGTGCCTTCCAGGCATGCTTGCATCCTTGCTTTGGATTAGGCTCAAGATGGCTTCTTGTTTGGTACCACACCGCTTTCTGGGAGTGCTAGAACAGGTCTCACTGCCAGCTCAGTGAGGTGGACCTCCATGGTGAGCTCTGGGGTGTAATGTGGCTCCTCTGTTAACATGCCATGCATCTGTTCTAACCTGTTTCTTCTGTTTTTGTCAGATATTAGCATGTGTTCGCATGTGTACTTATGTGGCTATGTAAGTGAATTGTGGTTTATTTTTGTTTTTGATATTGTTGCTATGGAAAGAGTGGCTATAACTTCATACCTTTCTTAATGATGCACTTTATGAGCAGTTTCAGTCTGGCTTCTGTATACATCACATCACTAAGACAGGCCTCCTGAACGTGGTTCATGATCTTCTGTGAGAACTGATGGTGGTTCTCACAGTATTCTCATTCTTCTTGACGTAAGTGAAGCATTTGACGCTGTTAGTCATTTCTCACTTCTTCTGCTGGTGCTATTGATGCAGCCTTACAGTAATCTGTTATATCTTACAAATAGTTTATCACAAGTTTTTCACACTAGGCACACAGAAATGCTCCATCTCTCCTGTCAAGTGCTGTTCCCCAAGGTTCAGTTTTTGGACCCCTTCCTTTCCTAGTCAGTATCGGACCCCTCAGCCAAATTATGGCTATGGCCTTAACTTTCATTGTTCAACAGATTATGTCTGGGTCCTAAATATTTATGAAATCTAAATCATCCAGTTCCCTGTTAGTGCTGATTAAACCTTGTTAAGACTGCACCTGTTTTACTCTTGTTTTACTGAAGCCATAACTTAATTTGGATCTACATAGCAAGATCCTCACTAAGATCACTTTCATTCACTTAAGCATCATTGCATGACTTCGTCCGTTAATGACTGACGGTGATGTGAAACTTTGGTTAATTACACCTCATATTGGACTCCATGTCAAGTTCTTACAAAAGTGACAGTATTTTAAAGTTGCGACTCTGAAGACTGGAGCGCACACCAATACAAAGCATCCGGCTCACTGTATTCATTATTTCTTATCTGCACTAAGCTCCTGTTACTCTCCCATATAAAGTTTGCTTTTGCTATGTACAGCGACCTTGGGATTACTAAAGGCACTACATAAATGTATATGTAACTTTTTCTGATTTGTTCTGTTTTTAAATGCAAATTTCCTGTTTCTTTCTGGCTGTATTCTAATATATAATACACTGACTGAGAAATAATTATATATGGTCATTATATAATTACTAAAACAACAAATCTAATGGTGGCCTAATACATTTGCCCAGGGCTGTATACTCTGCTACACCCAGATTTGCAGCTGTTGGAGCAGTAAAACAAACTTTGAGACAAATGAACATTAATCACTTGCTAATATGTAACATTACTAATTAAGTTTACTGATTCGTGCATTTCTGTTGCTAACCACCCTGGGAGCTTTTTTTTTGTTGTAGCATGTTCTTTCCTTCTTCCGTGCTGGCTTGTCATTAACTTCTCATTAACTTCTCATTAACTTGCATGATGGAGTGTTTGGTGTAGGTACAATCATGTGCATTTGAGCAGTCATAGAAAAGACAATTCTAAGAAATCATCAGGTTGCCTCGGGTCTGTCTTCACAGTATCGTTTAAGCTGAAAACACAGCTTGGTTTGAGAATTCCTGCTAAGGCTCACAGACAATATTTTCTAACTGGAAAAGGCCACTGGCTGTCATTCACGAGATTCATGTCACTCCAGCCTGCCTCTCATGCTCAGGTTTGTGGTCAGTCATGCTACACATGTTCTATATGTGTGCTTAGATAATGGTGGTCTTAGTGTAAATCAGTTCAAATAAATGGATGGTGGCGGAATCAAAGTCAAACTTATGTTTTTTTTGTATTGTAACAAAGCAGCTTTACAAATATAAGGGTCCAGATCCCAAATAACAAATCTGAAGGTGACCAGCCACAAGGGAAAGAAAACCCTGGGTGGAATTACGGAAGAAACCTTGAAGAACCAAGACTCAAGAGGGAACTCATCCTCCACTGGGCAGCCTAGCTAGTGACAAGTCTATTTTTTATAACGTTTTTGTAATGAATAGTAGACTAACGCCACAGTTGTTGTGCAAGAGGGGGAAATGTGCAGTGCTGGCTGCTGGAAGTGAAATCGCTCAACAAACAGTTCCTCACACTGTCTGCAGCCAAAGGTCCCAAAGGTCTTGCTTCATTCACACTAAAAGGAAAGGCTGGAAGAGAAAATGAAAGAACCCAGGTGGACGTTGCTTAAAGAAGAATGTATACATTGCTGACTGAGGGTCTGCATGAGGCGTTCAAATTATTGCAGTATCATACAGGGATGAATGATTAATCAGCTTTATATCAAATTTGTTGGTTTACAAGAGGGAAATTTTTGACACATGGCAAAAATTATGTAATTATATTAATATATACTAAAATAACAAACCCAGTACAGTGGCATGAGGACAGGTCTCAGGTAACTGGTAATGCCACGTCTACTGTCATGAGGTCTGATTAATAGTTCCACTGTGTTCCACCTACAGCCAAGACTTTTCTTAATTGCTTTGTCTGATCAGGGCAGGTGAATCATCAGATCAGCAGAATGATGCCCATGTGAGGTACTGTACGTGTCCAGCTGCCCACACCCAAAACCTCAAATCACATGAGTGATGGCTGTTTGATGGAAATAGGCTGGCTAATGTTTAACTGGACCTCAGGATTCAGTAGGTGAACTGCTACCGTCGGTTCAACTTTATATCTGACACTCAGAGGCAGACGTGTGTAGCTCATATTCAGACTGTTTACACATGCAAAAGGAAGCAAAAGCTGGCATCTTGTTTGCAAGAGCACACTTTGCTCATACTAAAAATACAAGCTGTTTTCTCTATATGATCCAATATCTGAAATTGTCAGAAACAAATCATCAGTTAAACTTTGTACGTGTACATGTCGGCCTGTCAATGGTGCACAACTTAGTTTTCACACAGACAAAAATGGCTACTGCAAGCTGCCTGCTCTGAGCTAGTTTCACTCACCAGTCCATTATGTGTTCGATTCAGTACTATAACATTACTAAAGAATGAGAAAATTCATATACCACATAAATCAATGCAAATGACTAAGATATATGTCAGAATATCATTTTTGAGCTTGAAATTTGTTTAAATGGCAAATAAACAGAATCAATCATTTTGAATAGTAGATTTTTATAACTGAAAGCGATGTTGCATTTGAATACACAGTAACACAGTAACTGGTAACTGATGAATCCCTGAAATAATCAAATCGGTTAATTCGGGACAAACCTTTCTTCAATAAATATAATTGCAGATAAAATGTTAGCGTCACAGTCAATTACAGAATGACCGGGACTGCCAAAATGTATCCTCTTGTACTTATTCAGCACCAGCAAAACAGTTTTCCATGCGTTCAGAGTTGCAGTTGTCTGTAAATGTGAAACTCTCTGCTCCTTTGATGATGTAAATGGAAGTTTTAATGGATTAACTTAACAACTAATGGTTGAAAGAGTTGGACAACAGATGTAACTGATCATTAGGAAAATCCTCTTCAAGTCACAGGCATTACTGATGGGAAGGTACTGGAAAACTAGATTGTTTTCCATAATATCCCTCTCTGTAATATCTGCCTCTGGTTTTGCTTGATTGCAGTGAGCCTCAGTTAGGTATTTCCACTTGACTGCATCATACAGCGCCAAACATAAACGTAGCTCTGTTCAGGCACACCTAAGAGTCCTGGTACACTCCTCTAAATCACCACATAGATACACTGTCATCTTGCTATCTCTAGCTACTCTACCTGCATATAAATACTTATATCAATATACTTCTGACTACTTGTTCAATATGTTTGTTTTGTGCATGCAACTCTTCCCAGGAAGATGCAAGCAGTCCCAGCACAAATGTGAAAACTCATGCTGAAACCCAGCAAAACGGTGCACACGCAGTGATGCAGGCCAGAACCCGCTTCGCCCTCCTCCATCACCATAGCGATGACGCACCTGAAAAATCAGCACTGCGTCCGTGTAACGCTGAAGGTCATCCCCCACCCCACCCCACCCCCCGACCCATTATTCAAACAAGCACCAATTATGCAATAAATGATGTGGAACAAGTACAATATGACTGTGGGCAGTCTGACACAAAGGTAGAATAAATGTGGAAAAACACCCAGAAATAGTCTGTTGCCCTGCACAAACCAGTTTCCAGAGAACGAGTCCTATTTCACCCGCCCCAATTACCATGGTATGCGGTGGAGAGGACAACACCTGAAAATTAGCATTAAACTCATGTACTCCTGAAGGTCAACCCTCAAATCCACTATACAAACCAGCAGTAATTATACAATAAATGATGTGGAAAGATGCGATATGACCACAGGCAGTCTGACACAAAGGTAGACTAAATGTGGAAAAACTTCCATAAATTTTTTACTTTTTTTTGGTTGTTTTGTTCATTTTCTTGCATAATCTGTTTCCAGGAGAATGTTCCACTTCAGTTCCTTTCAAAGCCTGTACTTGGTGAGACGCCACTCATTTACTCTGCAAATTAATACTTCATCTAAATTCCGAAAATGTTTTTTTTTTTTTTAAAGAGTATGGTTATCTCTACCAGAAAAATATAATTGCATGAAACTCCAGAACACTGAAATCAAGATAATCTATAGGAAATCCTGAAAAAAACGCTCATTAACCGCCAATCGCTGAGATCTGTGGAGCATATGTGCATTTCTCCCTGACTGGAATGCACTTACAAATGGAATAGTTTAATACTTGCTCATCGAACCAGGAATCCTGTGTTAAGAAGCATAACCTTGCAATCAGCTCAAATCTGAGTTATAACTTGTGCTGAGGTACATAACTTGACTTGCAAGGCATACTGAAAGTAGACAGACGGAAAGATCTAACAGCTCGTAAAACTGAAAGCTGACCTTTAGTTTCCTTTAAATGCAAACCTGAGAAACACAAGGCTGAAGTTTGAATTAAATGTTTGTTTTTGATTAATACCTGAAACCAGCTGCTTTTCAGACCTCATTCAAGTTGCAAATTTAGATCTACAGGTGATTGCCCTAACAACAATTTGTTGGATTCATATTTGGAACCTTGCATTAGATATTGGTACAGATGATTTTTGTCATTCCATATAAGAGAATACAATGCTTATAACGGTATGTTTTTTAAATAATGTTTCATTTCAAGGAGCTATTTAATCTCAGTTTTTTTGTTATTTAAAAAAAAAACATTTTGCTTTAGTTGTGCCTTTTTCCCCCCTGTTCTGGACATTTCCGACTCTCAGTTTGCCCGTTGTTTCAACCCCTCAAGACATTATAATCATCACAAACATTCAACGTATTTTAAAATTGAGTTTATCCGTCTCCTTCCTAACATGTAATTCAGCAGGGAAAATATGTGCTGAGCTCCAAAGCTGTATTTTAAAGAAAAAAGGTCTTTGGTTACAGTAGAACTCAGCTTTCACCTTCAGATGTTTTTGACCTGTTCTTTCTGATGACAAGAAAATGCGATGTTTGTTTTTTCCGCTTTGGTAATTGAAAAGGACACAAACACCATAGCAGGAGCCAGTGACTCTTCATGGACTTCATGTTCATTAACAAACACTAGAACAAGGCTTCTAACACTCTAGCACAAGTGCACACCTTCAGCAGCAGTACGGCACCTGGGTGCGGGACGTAGGATATCGTTTCCTGCGTTAGTCTCTGTTCAGTAGGTTGTCAGGGTAGCCACCAGTCTGATTTATGTGCATAAGGACGAGCCTCAAAGACTGCTGGGAGGTTGCAGTTGTCCGCTGCTCCATCCTTGGTCTGATGTCAGACAACCTTAAAAAGTCTTACTTCAGTTTATCTGCCCAATTGCTTTCGTAAACCAATCACTTAGTAAAAGCAAAGAACACACTGGAGAAAATGTGTAAAAGAAATTTCTTTTCCAGTATGAAGAGATTCATGTTTTGGAGGTGTACGGTTTGAGGCTATAGCCTGTAGCCAGGCTCCAACTCTTTATCAATGGTCAGTTTATTACGGTTTTGCAGGATGTTCTTGGGTGGCAGGTCTGTCATAGCTTGGTTGAGGCATTGACATGTATAAACACTGCTGCGCCTGATACACTCATAACATCTCCACACATAACATCTCCGCTTTTATGCCACTACGATATCAGGGCCATTGGTATTATGAGATACCAATACCTATCAGTAATAATCAAGGAAGCTTTCTCATACTGACTAGTATGGTACAAACTGTTCATTTATTAACTGCATTGATAAGACTGGTGCAGCTAGTATCACCGCTAGCGAATGTATGTACATGGTAAGTGTTTCCAATAAAGAAGTTGGTGAGTTACTATTGGGAATCTTTGCTGATTAAATATCAACAGCTTAACAGCATTGATTGTGGACTGTGTTTGTGTGTGTGTTTTTCAAGCGTGTCTGTTTTGGGATCAGCGACACTTTAATGTGGTGTCTTCTATTCATTTACACAGCTTATCAAATAATCATCAGTTCCACCAGCAGCTGGGTGCGGACAAAATACTGAACATCACGAAGCACTTGCTGTAAAACGCATCTCTCTTAGAACGCTTGGCACACTATTATAATTCAGTAAGCTTTTATACCCTAAAATTTGACCTCAAGTATGCTTCTTAGATCGGGAGAGGGTGACATAGGCTGTACCGTGGTGATGCGTTTAGCTTTCGCAAACGTAACTCAAAATAAAACATAAAAATATTTTCAAGCGCTTTTGTTCATTTGAGATTCGTAACCGTAGCCCCAACTTACCGGCAGATAGACGACGGGACACAGTTCCGCGTGTACTATCATGAGCAAAATCCCCAGTACTGCTGTTCCCAGTGACCACGCGCAAAGACGCCTTTTGTCCTCCAACAAAAACTTTCTGTCTCTGAGTCTGTAAAGATTTCCACCCTCGATGGGACTTACTCGCTTTCCCGGGTGCGATAAGGAAACGGTGATTTCGGTTGTGTCTCCGTTGCTATTCACAGGCCCGTCACTGCCGTCAGTTTTAGCATCGGGATGCGAGTTGCGGGCGGTCATCTCCATAGCGCGTTGGTGTCGCGAAATAGTGCTATCTTAGTCGCCTTGTCTTGCGTTCAGTCCGTCCTCTCCTCCAGCCGGCCTTACTTCTCGTGAGAAAAGCATGGCACGCTGAGTGCGCGAATTATTTCCGAAACTGAGAAGTTACTGATTTTCGTTACTGAGAAGTAGGTGTGTGAAGTAACCGCGCGTCCACCTGAGTTCTTCCTCTGATCGCTATGATTCGCCTGCAATGAGTTATGTCACTGTTTGCACATCAATAGACGCTTCTTGAAAAAAAAACTCCTGAGAAAATCGCAGTGTCCTCATGCTCAAGACTTTTTCTGCTGTTCTTTCCTGTTGGCATATTAAAACGCTATCCGGTGTATTCATCTAAGACTGTTTAAAAATGCGCTGAGCTATGTGATTGGCTCCCACATACTGTCTAAGTCTTCCCCCTACAGTTATCTTTCACAACTTGACATTTGGCCACAACAGGGAGATTAAAGATGGAACGTTTCTTCTGTAGTCTTTTCTTGTATTTGAAATAATAAGCAAGCAGAGCATGTTTTCATTACTGTTCTTGTCTAATTTCGCACGTTCTTGAGTGCTGCAGAAGCTAAAAGAAAAAAAAGTCTCGTTCAAGTACATACTTTGCCATCTTAAGAGTATTCCTGTGCTGGAATCAAGAGATTCAGCTCATTATTATTGATACTGCTATTGACTACTGTTATTACCATAGAAAGGTCATGTCACCATCCAACAATATAAATTGTAATCTGCATCTAATTACTTTAACCTTTTAGCGGCTTTTATAAACTGAAAGAAAAGCCTGTACATCTACAAGATCGTTTAAGACTTTCAGGTCATCCACAAAGTCTTTCCCCACCTTTTCCTATCCGTTTTCTGGCGCGCGAGCGTACCGTCTTTTACTCGGTTACGCCGTTAACGCAGCACTGACCAGTTTTTTGGTACCTGCTGTTTCCTATTGACTTCACAGGTACATCACATCAAGGCTTTAAAGCAGTTTAACAAATAAAAATGTAATCCAAAAATCATAAAAAGCAGGACGCATTATTAACCTAATTAGCAAAAGCAGATTTCTTTGCTTCAAATGTGATAAAAAGAAGACAAACTTGGATATGCACTAAATGTAGTATCGTTTTAGTAAAAATATACATGACAAACCATAATAGATACAACAGGAGTACATAATAAAACATCAAAATGAAATTCAAAACTGTAACTGGCATAGTCATTACAGGACATCTGTTAACACCCCTTGCGACATAGAATAACCACAAATAAATAGAGTTTCACCATTAAAAGGCAAAAAGAATTCAACGTCAGTAAAAGTAAGTGAAACAACGGAAAGCATATAACAAAACACTTTTAATAAAGCAAAGCTACAATTCCAGTGTCAAATGCTATTTACACTTGTAAAGTGCGTTGCTATATCACGATCTTTCATAAAAACAAGCTATTTATAAAATCTAGATTTAACTGTTTCTGATGCGTTTTATAGTACAAAAGCACAACCGTGCAGAAACAAACAAATGTAAAAAGCTAATAAAAAGCTAAATATTACAGCAAGGAAAGCCCGCTGAATGTGGCAGGCCATAGCACCACCTACTGGCTTTTAAATGAATTACATATATTAGTTCAGAAAAGTGAAAAAGCTTTTAAAAAGATTCATTAAACAACGTGAGGCTTTTTCGTATTAATGCAGTCAAATGAATATCCTGAGAGAGTCTTGTTACAGTAAACTTCAAATTATGGTGAATTACCACGTTTTATACAAAGATCACAGCATTTCTTGTCCAACCTACCCAACACTCTTTGGATTTGCACAATACGAAATAAGCTTTGGTATAAAGCATTCAAGGCATTGTTGACATGACAGATTGTTACACCTGAATAATGAAGATTTGGTTGCCATTTGATTTTGTTGTCTGTCCCCTTTTAGCCCCACTTGTGCCATATCTCCTATTATCAAGAGTCTTCCGGTAATTTCATATGAAATGTTCTGACAGTCAAAAACAAAGAAACAAACAAAACCCCTTACTAATTATGCTCTTCACATTACGGCCATATTAATGTGATTCATGCACAGGTGGTCCCAGAACACAACTTTTAGATTAAAAGTATGTGTAGTTAAACCTTGCATGATTCAGGGAAAGTGTCAGTGACAGTCTTACAATTTTTAAATGAAAAACATAAATTAAAAATCACTACTAATTACTAAATCATTGTATTTTGGAAATGCCCTCGCCAAACTGAATTAAAACAAAACCAATTAAACAATAAATGACATTCCATCACAACAAAATCCAGGTTCTGGATAAAAAGGCGTGAGACGAGCTCAGAGCCTGTTGGCTCTGGGGCCCTGGGGCCCCGGGGCCCCTCTACCCTTTGACTGCTCCCCAGGGTTGCAGGGTTGCGTGGGGCACGATGAACTGTGGCGGGGCCTTGGGTACGACGTAGTAGCCGAGCACGGGTGGGGGCGGGGCGCCACACAACGCCGTCAGCACCATGGGACCCTTCTTCTGTGGCCACAGTGCCGACGGCCGGTAGAAGCACTGCAGGCCTGGCAGCTGCTGCACGCGCAAGGGAGAGGAAAGAGAGTGCTGTTAAAGAAAGAGAGTGCCGTTAAGGAACAGCATTTAGGAAGACAGAGCATCACTCTCCAAGAAGCAACTAAGATTTCTGGTGATTGTGGAGTTGCTTTGACAACTACTTGATTGGATTTGTTTGTTTATAAAGAAATTCTAGAATTGTGCCTAAAGAACGTAATAGCTTTCTTATATCTACAAAAAAAATTCTTTTTCACTATTTATGAACTTAGAACAAATTGCCTATATATTACATTGTTTGTATATGTCAAACAACAGGCCTTTGTGCAATACAAGTCAGCTGAATGCTCTAGTATTTGGGTGCTGTTCCAGGTGAGTCAGAAACACATCAAGCTTGGTGACTCATTTACCTGAGATCTGGGGACTTTCCGAGGTCTCAGCTCCCTCATCCTGGGCCTCATTGCGATAACAATGGCCTTGCCCTCTCCCATCTTCTCATCCTTCGCTTTCTCTTTCACTTTTTCCACCTCCTCATCTCTCGTCTCCTCCTCCGCATCGCTGGACATGGCTGAGCCACAGTCCGAGGAGCTGGCGGAGTAGTAGTCTGATGTGTCCGACGGTGCTGGGTCAGACCCACCCTGGGCCGTCTCGGCCTCCTTTTCTGCACCCCCCTCCTCTCCCTGGTGGAAGCGGGCCACCGTGAAATGCCTGCAGTTTTCCCCCGACCTGGAGAGCAGCATCACAAAGTCAACTGTCAGCATCCTGCTACATCGTGGCTGAAGAAATGTTGCCCCCCCCCCCACATACACATTCCTCTGCTCCCAAATTGCAAGCGGACAAGAATCGTTTGAAATCAGCTAAGGTTCTGGAACTTACCGTGCGGACACCTCCAGCGGATCGATCCATAGTGTGATCTCGTGGGGGAAACCCAGCTCGGATGGTTTCAGCTCGCTCTCCTCACAAGCTCGAACTACCAAGTTGTCACAGGGCATGCTCTGATTCATCCTGATGCATCTGGCAAAGAGGCAAAGGGGCTCAGAATAACATTGACTGCTGCGAACCCTGACCTGCTCTTCCACGAACTCTCAAATATTGCGCTCCAATCCTCTAATGCCGCAAAACAGAAAGGTGCTGTTAGGTGTTTACCTGTAGGCCTGGCCCTTGCTGGGACTGTTGGGGTACCAGTGATGTGTGTACTTCTCACACAGGAGCTCGTGTAGTTTAGCTGCGAAAAGCCTGGCCTTGGCTTCATCCACACCCCCTCGCTGCATGGCCAAGCGTTTCAGGAAGTCCACAGCGGCGCTGACCTCTCTTTTCATCTCCTGCCAGGATAAAGAACACCATTGAAAATGAGCAGAGGCCTCAGGCTCGCTGTACTCCCTGCATCTCCCATTTTTTACATTCACAATGCCTCCAGCATCAGCACTGTGAAAAATGAATGACAGTTGCCGGAAATATTTCTTTTGCTAGTTGGGTTGGCACATTCGTTCTGACTGTAATCTCTGAGACCGTGACGGTACTGAACAAAATGTCACCTCACGCTACATCAACAAGAAGAAATTCCTGATAAGGGAGCTTCCCCATCCTCTCAAATCACCGTGACCTTTACTGAAACCAGATGTCCATCTCTTTCTGTTTAACACATACATAGAATACTTGTCTTCTTGCTATGATAACCATTGATAATCTTGGTATAATTTGCATAAAGATCAAATAAGATGCAAATACACTCAGATAGTTGTGGAGGTCAGAGGTCACAAGTTTAGCACAAATGGTCCAGATGCGCCATCTGTTTCAGGCTTTTTGTTTTCTAATTAAGACACTGCAGAGATCTTGAGGAGTTCTGCCATGATGTCATAACAAAATGTTCCAGAGAATATGCAATGAAAAGCAATGAACTCCGTCCATGCTATCTGGACAGCAGACACAACATCAGATAAGTAAAATGATAAAACTGAAGGTCGTGGAACATTGCTGTGTAAAAACGGGTTTCTTTTGACAGCAAACCAAATAATTGAGATTACTCTATATTCTGGGAGGTCGTGGACAGTCCTTGGGTAAATCATATATGTTAATATGAATTGGTGTTGTACTCCATCTGTCCCTTTAAATCTAGGTTATTTTAAAACTTAACATTCCCCAGTTGATTAGAAAACGGCTTCCCAGTATCATAAACTTCGCTACCGATGTAACCTGGCAAACCCTGCTGTATACGATGCTGTTCTCTGCCTCCGGGGCACAAAAAGAAAATGCTTTATGTGCATGTGGTGTGACTGTCTGCAATACTGGCTAATCACTCAGAGCGTTCCCTGAGGCAAAACTGCTCCCAATCCAGCATGACAGCAATGGCAGACCTTTAAGTCATGCTACAACCATTACAAATGAGATCAGTTTTGATGCACAAAGCACAATTTCCTGTAACTCTCCAAAATGGCACTCTTTCAGCTAACAAATTAATTTGGTATCAGGTTTGGTATACTGTTCTGTCTTCACAGCTCATTCATGGACACAAAGTCAGTTTCTAGCAAGCAGGAGATTTGAGAGAAATTAGAATAAGAATTTATAGACATTCAGTTTACACTGAATAAAGTTTTAATTTAACTCCTTAAATGTGAAATACCCATGATGTTGATCTTTTTATTAGACAAAGATCATCTACACTATACTGATCATTTAAACTACAATCAAATGTGATCTGATATAGGTCTGATATAAGAGATGTCTTAGAGTATCTCAGACTATATTGTAGCTATACAATATCATAGCTATATAGATCAACATAGATTTAGCAAAGATGCTTCTCTTGGTTTAAATTGCTAACATTTAATGCAAGGAAACATGTAGTCAAGCATCATTTGATTGTAAAGAAAGACTTTTTTTGAAAGCTGTGATGAGAGACTTATTGCATGAGTGAAGCCTGTCTTAACATTCACAACTTCAAGGTCCCTGTGTTTGGTGCTGCTCACTGTGTTAAAATGTGGACAGCACGCTCATATCATCTTAAAATCATTCTGAAGCATACACCAGCAGGTTGCTCTCCATTTAAAACTTCATTATCTGGTTGTCATGGAAGCAGGATAAACCAGACACCAACAACAGCAAGAGTCTGGCTGTAACTCCATTTCAAACTGATTTTAGGTTGTGAACTTGGGTTACTTCAAAGGTCAAATACTCAAACTGAAACTTTATTATTACAGCTGTTATAACCTGGTAAATATCACGATGGTATATAAATGTGTCATGGCCTACCAAGAAAGTCCACTAATGTGTTCAACTGTAACACGTACAGCTGGTGATCAACGGTTGGAGCAACTGCTACATGATGTAATACTGTAGTAACAGCCAACGAGTCGCTTTGAATGACTCGCTTTGAATCAGTGAGCAGCTTTGAACGAAACCCAAATGACTCACACAACGCTACCTGAAAACATGGAGTGAGCAACAAAGCTGGCAAACTCGGATAACTGTACCCTTTGTTCAAGCTTTTAATTTGCATTGCACAATGCCATTGTACTGAATGGGTGTACGATTTCAAGTTAGGAGGTAATAGCTTGTGAGGCCCAGTTACGTTAACAGGTGTTTGGCGCTCTTGTTCCAAGGGTTCTCCTCTGATTTGATTCAAAACATTCAGCATTGTGTTTATATTTTATGTTTGCCAAAAACATCTTTAAGCAATTAATAAAAGTTATGACGACAAAAATAATTAATAGCATATCAATTCGCGGTCAATAACAAAGGCTCTCGTGATATGTTTGAGAGAATAGGTGCGAGGCTAAATGGTGAGTGTACTTACAAGTTGCAAAATTAGCCTTAAAGTTGGCTTTCAACCTTAAGCAATAGGCTCCACGAGAATTACCTCCACTGAACATATGGTTACATGGTTCCTATCACTGCGAATACCCCTACCAAATGTAGTTTCCAACCTCACATACTATTCTGTAGGCCTAGCCATGTGGTCTTCAGATGGTTACAGCCTGGTTTCTCGTGGTGCGAACAGCCAGTTTATGGCCCGAACACAAAGAACTGAAAACACGCACTTAGGGCTCACGCTACAAAGCGCAGTTTTATCACGTGCTACCAAGCGCAACTGAGTTAATAAATTTTTTAGTTTGACTCGACGAATTTTGATTTGGCTACATTGTATAGTGGATATATCGTGATTTGTATATTTAGGAAAGGTTTACAGTCATTACGATTTTACACTTTACATTTCTTTGAAATCGCATGTTTTCCGCCTAGTTGAAGAGGAAATTCCCTAGTAGGAATCGCCCAAATTTAGACAGATAATTTCGAACGAACAGGCCATCATTTAAAAATATTTTTGTGATCAGCGAAGTTATATTAGGTTCTATTAAGATATAAATCAAACTTTTAAAATCCTTTTTTGTACTTATTCTCTCACACACACACGCGCGCACGCACGTACGTACACACACGCACACAATCATACTCATTGAGGGTATTATTATTCTATTCTCTATATAATTACATACATGAGCTGGATTCTTGATCATTTTAAGTAGTCGATAGTTTCCCAATATATTAAAAAAAGTTATTGAAGGTTTCTTTTCAACATGAATTAGTATGACATAGGTCTAATAATCTCTGAAACAGACTTTGATGCGGCACACTACGTTTTCATAATCTAGGTACAGCTGTTTATTAAAATATACATTTTCTTCTATTTAGCCTACCAAGCAGATACACGTTGGACATTTCCCTGTACTCACCTAATATTTTTAAACCAATAAATCCTAAGGCTTTGTTTCCACAACGGTCCTACTTAAATGGTTGAAACTTCTTGTTTGTCGTTGTTTCCCGCTGCTTCCTCGTTGCAATGCGCTACAGTCAAAGCAGTCCACGTTCCGCCTTTCGTATTGGCTTGCGTTGAACAAACTAGCAAGACGTTACTTTTCCGTCAGTGATTAACATATGACTCACTTCCTCGTTCGGGCTCATGAAAAACGTAGGTTATTTCCCTCCCACTTGCAGTCAGCCTACAACGGTGAACGACAGAATGACGAATTCGTGTTACGCCCAGAAACATACCAAATATGGGTAACCATAGTACTGAAAAAAGAATAATATTCCCCAATAATGCAGAAATCACCATAAACTCATTTTATTTGTACTATTTTCCGCACAACGTTGTAAAGTTGAAAAAAATGTCATGCGTCCATTAAAAATATGAATATTAAATGTACAACAGAGTAATGAAACCGCTCGCACGGAGATAAAGAATAAATAACATTTTAGGTTCGATCAAAAGGCAGGTAGTACTTAAATCAAACAACTGAACCATGGTTAAATGGATGGATGAATTAATGTGTTGCTTACCCATACTCCCCATTCCCAGAAAGAAATCTAGTTAGATAACTTAAAGACAAAAAAATGCTGCTTTTATGCTGCTGTAATCTGGAAATTTCCCCATTGTGGGACTAATAAAGGATTATTTTATCTTATCTTATCTTAAAAACAAAGGGTTTCACTAAGGACCTCTTTCACGAAGGCTCTTTGAAGTTTAAAGTTTTCTCTCATATTTGCCCTATTTTGAAGATAAATTGTGTATTACTTTTGTATTGCCATAAATTTCATAACAAAAATAATACTTACTCTGGGGATTTAGTTTTTGCTTTCTAAAAAAACCCTGAAGTGTACAGAAAAAACCCTGAAAAATACAGAAAACTGTAACTAAACAATACCAAATGTGTAAAGTGCACATTGCTGATAATAAAACAAACAAAAAAATGTCAAAAACTCGTTATTAAAAATATGCATATATATATACAGTATATTTTATTGTATGTATGTATACAGAAAACGTTTAAAATGCACTTCGTAATATAAACAGAATTACAGTTATGATATAAAGTGCAGCGCTGTAACTTAAATGTGCTGTTAATTTATTAGGGTTGTGTGTACTTCATGCCATACTGTTAATGAAATATGCATACTGTAAGAAATGTGTCATGCAAGTCTTCGCTGGTTTATGTTGCATGTTTGCTAATGAACAGCAGATGGCACAACAGATCCTGTATTTGACCTCGAGCGCTGAATTATAAATGATCTGTCAATTGTTCCCTCCCTCAAACATATGCGCACGTGCAAATGCAAACACGTATATATGCACGTACGCACACACACGCAGACCGCCCCCCTTCCCCATACACACACCTTGTCATATCAAATATTTTGTCCCAGATGCCAACTCAAGAGGAAATTGTGGGGAGGCAGGGTCCTAGAAGATATTGTTATCAACTGATTCATGTTTCTATGTTTCTGCGATACGATCTAAATGAACTAATTTCAAATTAAGAAATTCATTTGGTCAAAGAGCCAAAATGTGCCAAGATTTGGCCTCCTTCTTAAATTAAGACTGAAGGAGTCGTGGCGCAGGATAATTTAGCTGCCTTCTGTACAGTGAAAACGGGAGTACAAGATCAAGGCTTTGAATGGATGGTTCTTTGAAACTAGAACTTCAAACAATAAGCAGGAGTTCTCTTTTTTTTACTTTTATTATTCAAAGAATTCTCAGTCCATGGGAAAAGCCTGCTAATGGGGCCTTCTTCTCGACTGAATGTTACAGGCTTGCGCCTCATATTTCAATCATTTGTTGGCTGTGTCTTTTCATGGACTGAAACAGGCCATTTCTGGATCCTCGTATCAGTGAAGTCTGCACGTGCTGGCACTGCATGCGGCCCACTTCTCCTTTAAAAACATATTGATTTCCTGGGCGCGCAGCAAGCTTAATGTGATCGATAGCGATGCCCTTTCAAGATCAGCGCTAGAATAAGCGTACCATGCTCTCACTTGACTCAAATCACGCACATGCGCTCTCGCACGCTCGCTCGCTCGTACGCGCGCTGCCCTTTTCTAATACGCTCTTTCGCTCGCTCTCCGTGTTCCACATGCACAAACATGCACACAAACACACCCTGGAACATGTCCCTTTGGTCTGTCTGTCTTTGACGTTGTCCTTGGGCAGATAGTTGTTTGCCTGCATCAGCAATGAAGTGAGCCTAATGAGATTGTTCTTCCACACTGGGTAATATACACTTTAAAAGAAACGGAAACACACCTTTCTTTTCACTCTGTTTTTAACCCCGCCCCCTTTTTATTCCACCCCCTTTTCCACCATTACCTAATCTAATGTCAATCGATCCCTGTTTGTGTGTTCAATGCATGTGTCTTCTTTGCTTCTTGCGCATGGATCTAAGATGATGTGTGCTCTGCTGTGTCCTTGTCAGTTTGTTTAAGTGCAGACAAGGAGAGGCTGAAATGAGGAAATTGATTTTGAGGTTTGAGTGCAAGGTTGCTCCTTTGTTAAATGCTCTTCTGGTCCACTTACATGTAATTATTTTTTATGTATATATGTACGTTATACATATATCTTTAATTACCTGCATATCTGCAAATATCTTGAATTGCTTTCTCTCTCTCTCTCTCTCTCTCTCTCTCTCTCTCTCTCTCTCTCTCTCTCTCTCTCCTTCTTTCTCTCTTTCCCTCTCTACACTGTATTCAACATTCTCTGTGACATCAAATGTCAAGTGCATGTAAACTAGCAATCTCTTGTTTTTCTGAGTACATTGCATTTGTTTGTACTTCACAGTTAAGAGTGATATAATGTAATTTTTAATATTCATTTATATATACATACACATACATTCATTTACACATACATACATTAAACATATAATGCTGTGCCGTGCAGTACAGTGGAGTACAAAAGAGAGTCCAGAACAGGGAGACAGGCAAGGTTTCCAGTTCAAGTCTACATCTGCACAACTGTCTAGTCGTCATAACACATGATCACTGGTTCAACTTCACAAGAACGGAAACTGCGAGGGGGGTGGCAAAGTGGGGGGGGGGTCACTCCTCCCTCCTCCCTCCTCCCTGATATACTCCTCCCTCCTCCCTGATATACTCCTCCCTCCTCCCTGATATACTCCTCCTCTTTTCCTCTTACTAAGACATTTCTTCCTGGGCCACCCCCCCATTTTCTACTATCCTGCTTTCACATTAACAAATCTCTCTCTCTCTCCCTCTCTCTCTCTCTCTCTCTCTCTATCTCTCTCTCTCTCTCTCCCTCTCTCTCTCTCTCTCTCCGTCTCCCTCTCTCTCTCTCCCTCTCTCTCCCTCTCTCACAAACACACACACACTCGCACACAGCTGTGTCACACACTAGCTGCTTCTCATTCAAAGGCTCAGCCTCCACTTCAGATCAGCGCTCACTGCTCCCGTTTTTCCTTTCTTCCAGCCGTAAAAAAACCAAAAAACAAACAAAAAACCCCCCCCACACACACACACAAGGAAGGAAGGAAGCAGAAGAGGGAGAGGCGTCTGCCTGTGGCCGATGAAGGCGAGAAGGGGACGAGAGAGACGCGGATCACCAGACGGGAGCTGCAAGGGGAGGACCGTCACGGCCGAGCGAGAGGAGCCCGCGCAGCGAGGGACAGCATGCCGACCGCCCACGGCTCCACGGTATTTAGTCCCTATAATCTGCCTTGAGTTTTGTCCATTTCAAACGCTTCTTTGATTAGTGCCCATCTGAGCCCCCCCACCTTGACTCTGTTCCCTTTTACCCATGCTTTCTTGCCCTCTCCTCTTCCCTGGGCATTCCGCTAGAGTGTATTGGTGTGCGTTTACCCCCACCCCCCCCCACCCCTCCGCTGGTATGAAAAAGAGGCCATGCTTGTGGGCACTACAAGCCCTTTTCTCTTTCTTCGTTCTCTCGCTGTGGTGCTTTCCCCCTTAGGCCTCTTCCGAAGGCGAAAGAGGAAACCTTGGCTTTCTTGTGTCCAGGGGCTTTAAGAGTGTAAGGGTTCTGGCCTGCACTTTGCTGGTGAGGGAGTGTGTTTACTGTAACTTCAGTGCTCCACGAAGCATGGAGTGGGGGGGTTATACCCGAGAGGATGAAGGGAGAAGCGTGGAGGGGTGTGTTGAGCGGTGCGTGAGGGAGGGGGGTGAGTGCAGGGGTGAGTGGAAGGGTGTGTGCGGTTGGTGTCAAACACCTATACAGCAGCTTCGTTTTCCAAGCAGCTCCTGAGAATGTTTCCACAAGGGTCTTCAGGAGGCATGGTTCTGGAGGCTTCATCATGCCCCTCCTTCTTCCTCCTCCTCCTCCTCCTCACCCTTTGGCACACTCCTCCCATCATCCCCCAGCTCCCTGTGTCTTCGGCACAAGGTTTAACCTGGAGGACCATGCTAAAGAAGCTGAGGTACCTCCAATCGCGGTGTTCTCCTCTTGTTCTCCTCTTGTTCTCTTCTTGTTCTCCTCTTGTTCTCCTCTTGTTCTCCTCTTGTTCTCCTCTTGTTCTCCTCTTGTTCTCCTGTTGCTGGAGTTTTCCCATTCTCCCCACTCCCTTTCCTCCTCTCCTCTCCTTCTGTTTCCCATTGACATCAAGTTTTCCGGTCTGGTCATGTTCTGTTTTGGTTTGGTTTTGGTTATGCTTTGGTTTTCCAGTGCCTGGGTGTACATGGGGGGGCTACGCCCTCTTTTCTACCTGTCTGCATGTATGTTTCCACAGCATTCCAGTCCTTGGTCAGGCTGGCATGAATATAGTGCCTTCTGATAACATGCAGACACAAACAGGCCAGAAAAGGGGCCCTATATTAGCATGTGTAAGCCTGATATAAACAAGAGCTCTTTGATTCTTTATGGCTGTATTCACATTAAAAGTCATATATAATTCCGATTTGCGCAGATTGGATTTTGGCTATCTTGACAGTAATTGCAAGTGACAAGAATCTGTCTGTAATGTGAACATTGTCTTCTGAAACGACACATATGTGCACATCTAGCATTTAATGTTGTCACAACTACTGTTGTCACTGCTCTTCCTGTCCTTCATTGTTTGTTAGACAAAAAGCCACATGAATTTTGATCTGTTCTCATTCAAGTCGATTAGCCACAAACCGGTTATGAAGTCAGTCTAGGACCACATCCAAAAGTGACTCAAATCTAATTCGAAAACGTTGGATTTGTGTGTGCACACAGCACTCAAAAAATCTGGTTTGGGTCACATTAAGGCAAAAAATCAGATGTGAGTTATTTCAGGATGGTAATGTGAACATAGTCTTTGAGTCGTGGTTAATGTAATGTGACTGAAGGGGGTATTCTTTTGTGTGGCACTCTTTTAATTGTGGGTTAGGATTACTGTTTGTTTACACCCAGGTCACCGTTAGCTGCATTTGACTTAACCGCTGTTTTGCAGGAGTGAAAGATTAGTAGAACCAAACATCAGAGGCTTGGGTTTGTCTGCTGACGGAAATGTGCAGTTCCCTTCTCCATTCTAAAACCCACTCTGGGCTGGTGACACTCCTGAACACAAAGTTCTCTGTTGCTCCAGACTCCTCTTTGTCTGATCATAGCAAAGATATGGATTTATCCATAAACACCAGGGCTAAACCATCAGTGGTGAAGGAGGGGTGGATGCATGGGAGGTACTCCATCACTCTTTCATCCATTCACTGACATCAAGTCCGTGTGGCATCTGGCAAAAAGTGAATCAAAGCATGGTGAGGCAATGCTTTCAAGGCGTCTCGCTTCACAGGGCATTAGCGAGTGACGCCCATCAGTCCCATGGAGTGTGGCAAAAGAGCCTAGTTCTGCAGGGGGAGGAGCCAGAGCGTGAGGGTGGGGCCTCTGTGTGTGGAGGCAGGGCCAAGCACGATGGAAGGCCAACAACTGATGTCACATGACTGCGCCTCATGGGCTGGTGCCAGAATGGCAGGTTTGTTTCACTTTCAAAAAGGTTGTTTGTTTGTTTGTTTGTTTGTTTATTAAACACAAACATTCTTTGCTTTTCCCTCAGAGAGCTGCTGCGAATTGTCTTGTTTGTGCCATTTCTGTATTGTCACGGAATACCGTTTGACAGTAATTCAGACTGGTGTGGTGTATGCTAGTGTGCCATGGGCATTTACAGCTACTACTTTACTTTACTTTACAGTCTACTTTACAGTGCCAAAAAATGTACCAAAGAAAAATGTAAAGACTCCACAACAACAGTAAAGGATGACAATAAAGGATTGTCAACAATAAAGGATTTTTTGACTATTTAAAGTACTATCTAAAACTAAAAACAGCACCACCTATGAGTGTCTTGTGAAGGTCTGTTCATTTGAACAGCAGTGATGCAGAGAAACAAACAAGAAACTGTGATGAATACCTTCTAGTTTTGGAAACCTTTGGAGTTTCAGTTTCAGTTCCACTGAAGACGCACAGATGAAAATTACAACAAATGTAGCTATGCTGTACAGACAACATTTGGACTTCCAGTGATATTTTTGGCTTAACAGAGATAGGGTTCTTATTCCCATTTTCAACCAGTGCAGGGTCATTTTGCACAATTTTGTGCCCTAGTAATGACTTTGGGTACTTCACTTATATACTATTACTAGCTTGGCCCGAAACTACTTTGTACACACTTTGAATAATTAGTGTATAATGTGAGTTTTTTACGCACTGAAGTAGTAGTGTACAATCTTCTTTATCAAAGATTGATAATGCAGTGGTGTAATAAACTAACAAGTGTTATGCATATAAACTGTATAAAATGTGATAAAAATGACAATTTCATTACTATTGGCTAAAAGTGAAAGCTAAAATGTGACACCAACCTTCAAGAAGATCCAACTGTCAACGAGCGCATTGAAACCACAGAGAGAGAGAAATCACACATAAAGTTAGCTTTTAGCTAAGCGGTTAGCTTCTAGCTTCTCGAGCTTCTCGGCGGTATCTTCTTAGCCCACCCAGTTACAGCGCTGCATCAGTAGTGTGTATGCAGGCCTGTAATCTGATGGGGTCCAACACACCTCAGGGTAGGAAGGATGGGACGTGCCCTCTCCCCGTCAGTGTAAATGACATGGGTATCTGCTGAGTCATGCAAACAAGACAGCTGGCACTCAGCGATTCTTGGCTGACAGGTCTGGGAGTTTCATGGCATTTCATTTAACACACACAGGTATTGCAAATGTCTGTCTGCACTTTAATGGCGAGAGTCTTCGATTTTTGTATTTATTTTAGTAAATGACAAACAGATGCAGAGCGGAGCTTCTGTAAAAGGCAGCATTGGTTTGCATCTACATAGGTAGTTGTTGCAAAGTGTGTGTGAGTATGTGTGTGTGTGTGTGTGTGTGTGTGTATACGCTGATGCTCCAGCATTCAGTGTTATTGTGGGGCTTAACATGTGTGTGTGTGTGTGTGTGTATGCTGATGCTCCAGCGTGGGGGTTAACATATGTGTGTGTGTGTGTTTGTACGCTGATGCTTCAGCGTGGGGGTTAACATATGCACTCCATTGGAATGCATTTTGGGTCAGCATGGCGAATTCCTCAGCCCGTCATTAATAGGTCACGGCGCTGCCTCGGAGAGCTGCCTCGCTCCCACTGCCTTTGTCTGCCTTCCTTCTCGCCACCTCCCCTCTGCTCACTCTGCCTTGCCTGCTCTTCATGTCTGCCTTTCAGGCTTCTCCTCCTCTTGCACTTCTGATCCCCTCTCTCCTGCTCAGACATCTAAAGGTTTGAGGTGCAGGAAGGGCTGTGGGGTGGGGGGGGGGGGTGTCTAGGGTGTGAAAAGGAAGTGCATGTGTGTGTGCGTGTGTGCGGGTGCACGTTTACACGTGTGTGTGTGTGTGTGCGCGTGGGTTATATAAAATGCTACTCTGCACCCCGTTCCTCCCTGCCGCCTGGGTACATGTGATTTATGCTGCCGTGGAATCTTTAAATGTAGCTTTCCTGTTTTTGTCGTTTTGATATAGTAATCCGGCCTGTGAGTGCCAAGGATTCTGCACGGGGAAGGGCTTAAGAAGCAGTGCCCAGGCGTCAGTCAGCCTGGATCCACAAGATTATTTTACCTGTTCTTTTCTGGCTGAAGAACAGGAGTTCCCTCCTTTTCAAACACGAGGCTGTCATACAACTCAGATCTGCCGTACACAAATCTGCGCACGTCATCCTTGCACTTTACACACCGGCACCCATGCGTGTGTAGAAAACGAACAATTCAAAACATGCAGATTATCAAGTGTTGGGCGCATGGACACACACTCAACACCACTGGCGTGTTGGTGCTGGGAAGCAGGGAGGCCTTCTGACTCCTCACCTGACCTACAGACTGGGCCCCCGAATCCAACAGATGCCTGTTTGCAGGTGGATGTGTTTCACTCTTATGTTGCCACACTCTCAGCCTCCCAGGCTTCTGTTGCTCATGTTGTATGCACTATGCCTTGCAGGCTGTATTCCATATGTTCCATCGCTGCCACATGTCTCTCCTTCTGAAGGCGGCTTATTTATTTCTTTTTTTTCCCCTGCCACTGTTTGACTCGCCTCTCTTCCATCTGTGCCAGACCCATGCCCACGTTATCCATCCTAGCAGCTGATGTCAGCCAGTCCACCCACCCTGACCTCCTTCGTGTCTCAAAAGCGAGACTCGAGTGAAACTCAAGAGAGTCACTGAACGCTGCTTTCCTAGGCATGGATCAGGCCTAGTTTTGGACGAAACTGCAGGGCTAAGTGCCACTGTGAGTTCGTTTTAATCTAGGGTTAGGCCCCGGAGAGTCATAATATTGAGGATTAAAGAGCAGTGGAGAGAGTAGTGGAGAGCGCAGTGGAGAGAGCAGTGGAGAGAGCAGTGGAGAGAGCAGTGGAGGCCCAGACGACTCACATGTACAAAGCATAGGCATGCAACAGACAGCTGTTGTTTGAATATGTTGTTTGAATATGCGTTTTACACTGCACCATTGCCCATACCGCTACCGTGACAGATTTGGCCCACCTATGAGGTAGGCGTCCATGTTGTTTTGTGGCTTCAGTGTGCGTGTCGCTCCGGGCTGGAGCATTTGACGCGCCTGTCATCTGGTGAGAGGCAAAGAGAGGAAGGTGAGGATGATGCACTGCAGCCCGTCTGAGGCAGTCACACAAGAGTGCCACGCACAGTCTGCTTCGTCTCTGAGAATCGGGGGGGAGGGTGGTGGCAGATGTTCACGTCTCAGGTTGTGTGCTCAGGGATCGATGACGAGTCTGTCTTGCCTGTGCCAGGGGTGGAGGGGGAGGGGGAGGTAGACTGGGTGGTGCAGCTGGCTGTGACACATCGTGACTACAAGGGGATCAAAAATCGCTTGAAATGTAGCACCCTGAAATATCATGTTTTACTGTACATAAGTTTGGTTGGTAGCAATAAAGCTGTAAAACACACTTCATAATATGTATTGACGAACTGTAAATCATACGTTGATGCATCACACAGCAGATGTCAAACAAACAAACAAATAACTCCTATCCTTTCATTTAAAATGAACCAGGAACAAGGCGTACAAATTATAAACAGGAGGCGGTGCCTGAGCAGAGCCTGGGGTGGAGTCTCAGGGGGTGGAGTCTGTATGGCTAGGGTTAATAAACTGATAAGTTCATCAAAAAAAAGATTTGTTGTTTTTTTGGTTTTGTTTTTTTCTTTTAATAGAGACCTATTTTAGTTTACAGCTTTCAGAAAGAAGAAATGGATAATGACAAAGACAGACAAAAATGTTAAACTGTGGGGACGAGTATCTAGAGAGAGGACCAGACCCTGTTGGTATGTGTTATAGCAACAGCTCATTCGGAAAACCTTTAAAGGGAATTAATATCACAGCAAAATCGATTGTGTTTAATTAAGTCATGTGGTCATATTTGTCCAGCTGGATTTAAATGTACACTGTAGGTATTATTTAAATATACACTGTAGGTATTATTTAAATGTACACTGTAGATGTTATTTCAGTGCTGGGGAATTTGCAGTGTAGGCTGTGTACCATATGTTCAGAGATGCAGGTGTTTCATGCTGTGTAACGATGAAAATGTTGCTAATGACAAAAAGACTTGTAGCTAATCTTTGACATTCGCTGTTACAGGCGAAAGCGCTGACATTCTCAACCAGTCTTTTTTGTTTTGAGTATTTTTATTTTTGGTAGAGTTCAGAAATGGTATATAATGATGGTATAAATATAATTTCCTTTACAAAGAATTGGAAACGGTTGGAAAAAAAAAAACGATAAAATCAAACAAACAATTCAGCACTACAAATCTAAATATTGTCTAAATCATTAGTCATCTAAACATGTTGCCCTAGAACAGCTGAAATGTAAATGACTTAGTTTTGAATCCAAAACTAAGCTGGTAAAACCACAGTTCATCACTAAAAAGGTAAACAAGCAAAGAAACTGATTGGACCTCATCTTCCTTCCTATCTATAAAGACCCAGGGAACATCTATGTGTTTCATTCCAAATTAGCATAACCTTGCACTTCTGGGTGTACGTGAAAATAAAAGTCAGTTTCTCTTTACTTCTGACGTAAAATGGAAGGTCTTTAAGTGGTGTAAAACTCACGCAAGTGTTACTCTCAACAGCCAGTTAGCCGATGCCCCTCAACTACAATCTCCCGTTATTTCAGTCTTTTCTGGTTCCTTGTCATAACTAGCAGGTGGAATTGGATGATGGGCAAAAACCTGAGCCAAAGGTCCCACAGAATTTGCATGCTTATTCTGTATACTTTAACTGTGCTGTGAAACTGGAACACTGGATATTATAATATCGATAGTGCTGTACTGATTGTCTTTTTGGGCTTTAATTTTATTTTAGCTAATTATCTTTTTCATATAGTTTTTTTGGCATGAGTTGTAATGAACGACTGTTGCTGAAGTGATGAACAGAATTATTAGCATTAGCAAAGTAATCAAATTGTTGAGAGAGAGAACAAAAAGAGCAATAAAACCATATAAAGTTTAATATAAACACCTACTGTAGACTCTCACACACTCACATACACACAAACACACTCAAATACTTTAATACACATGTTATAATCAGATAATCATGTGTGGCGTACAATTAAGTAAAAGAATATTGTATGTAGATGGGACAGGTTTAAGATATGGTTTATTATTTTGTCTTTGAGTGTAAACGTATTGTGCTGACCAATACATTCAGCTAATCTCTCCTAAAAACATCTGTAGCAAGGAATCTTGGTTCCTCGTCATCTTCTCCTCAAAAGATGGAGTGCAGGTTTTAAATGAGAATCTCAAATCTTGCCTGTGGTGTATATATGTGGTGCAGGAACAGAGAAGCTCTTCGTTCTTCTCTGGGCTTCCATTGTTGCTCATGATTTCTTTTTCTCTATTGTTTTTCTATTTCTATTATTATTATTATTTGCATTGATATGCTTATTGATTAGATCTGTGCATGTATGGTGGTTGTACAACTCTGATTTTCCCTTATAGTGCCTATCATACAATCATCATTACTATCATACAATCATCATTACTATCATACAATCATCATTACTATCATACAAGCATTTTTAACATTTTATAATGTTCCCTTTCCTTTTTTTGAAACCAAAAGAATCACAAGGGTCACATTAATCATGGCGACTGATACGGAATAATAAAATAACTGCTTGAAATAATGTGACGATGCATAAGATTCATAAGATTTTTTCCACTGGTCCTCACCAAGGTGTTTGATGTTATTCCCCAAGCTCGTAGACACCCAATTTCTAATATGATAATTCCTTACAACCCCAATGATTTAAATTAATCTTTTTTTTTTTACATAATGTTAATTAATTTACATAATATTAATTAATTTAATAAAGGAAACCATGCATAATTGGCCTTAAACCATCATTCATTTTAGGGAATAAAAGAAGTCATCTAATCTCTCACTTGCCTTGGCCTTTGTCTATAATGGATTGAACTATGCATTAACTTGTCCAGAAAGATTCCTTTATGTATGAAGGAAAAGTTAACTTTGTGGATGTTTTTTTTACATTTTGCTCGCAAAGAGTCTGAAACTTTGGTTTCACTTTTTGTAACAAACTTTGTGATGAAGGTCAAACATTTTCATAGGCTAAGCTAGCGTCTGGGCACTCTGCCAGTCTTTCTCCCAGAAGCCCTGTCAGCAAAAGCACTCTCATATCCTGCTGGAGACCAACTGTAATCAAGATTACTGTGATCAATATGCAATATTTATAATTAAGATATGCTGCTATATATAATCAGGATATACTCTGTGAAATGAGTGTGTGTGTGTGTGTGTGTGTGTGTGTGTGTGTGTGTGTGTGCGTGTGTGTGTGTGAAGCTTTGGTATAAGCTATGTCTGTTAACTTGCAAAATTGTATCACTCTGAGCCAAGGAGCTCTTCATAGAACTTTGCACTGCATACAGCAATTTTCACACTTCGTAATGTGAATGCTTAACTGTTTTGACAGACAACTACAACGTATGAAGCAGAGAGAGGTCAGCTTGAGGGAGAAACGGAGAGAAAGAGGAGAATCAGCAGATTGTGCAGTGGTACGTTGCTTCATTAACAGGTTCAAATTACATTTCAGCGTTATGCAGAAAACTCTGAAAACCTTCGAGTATTAATATCCAGTGCAGCCTGTGGAAAGTGATAAGACATCAAAGTTCCTACTTTTAGGCTGGAAGTAGAGAGAGACATATAAAGCCGTGCCTGAAAGGAGGGGGGAAAATTCCACTTGCCACTGAAATAGTTCGACCTAGAGCCTCTGCCTCACTTTTAGCATTAGCAGTGTGTGTATGCTTTAAAACAGATGAAACTTGTTCAGTGCACCTGTATTGTATAAGAGTGTAAGAAATGAACCCATCACACACACATACCCACAAGCACGTTTTAAAAATGTTTTCTAACAAATATTGGTATTACTACAGATCATGGATGATTATGACCAGTGAGTACAGAGCCATGTGAACTTCTGAAACAATTTATTCTCAGATTTGCCAACTATTTAGTTTCTCTGTAAATGATATCTACTGATTTGGCAACGCTTTGCACAAACTCCAGGAGTTCACGAAGAAGGAAACTCACGACTTGTAGTTCCTGTTGTTGGAGGTTAGATGCCCCTAGTAGAGTGTTCATATTCAGAGGTGACTACACTTGAAAATAATGTAGTCTTACACAAGTAGTGAAAAGCAGAAATAGGAAGTAGGAGAGATTAGCTGTGGATGTGAGGTCACACGAGGTCACACAGGAAGGTGCCGTGCTGGTTCCAGGCTGAATGTTTCAGCCGCAATGTTGGAGAGTGCTCGAGGTCACAGCCGAAAGGTCAGATGTCACAGGGGTGGAAACGTGGCAGATTTTCTGGTTTCCTCCCCCTCGTTCCCCACCGCCCCCCCGTGTTGTGTCTGCTGGTTGGTGTGTGTATAATGTGATATTAATAAGACAGTACATAATGACTTAAATCTCACACTGTATTATTAATTGCGACTGAAGGTTTTGGTCTTAGCTATTGGCCAGCTATAGGAGCTCTTTAATATACACACATACAAACACTTATAATTCAGGATCTGAGTCGCTCCCTTTAACAGAACGTCAATATCAATGGAATGATTAATCAGTAGTCTTATTCTCCCATCTTTCTCTCTCTCTCAGCTTCTCATGGGTGTGGTATTGATCTGACTGCATTTACCTTCCATTTATTCAGTAACCCCCCTGCCTCCAAACACACACACACATACAGACCGAACGCAAAAACAGTGCCTCCCTCTGTTACACCCAGCTTACAAAACCCCTCTCACACGCGCACACACGCCGGCACACACAGACTGTAGACCACACCATGTCCAAGGTGAGATCACTAGTACTGTTCTGTACTCACTAATGGTTTAATAGCTCAGCAATATGTGTCAGTTCATAGATAATTAAATAAGCAGTACATCACGAATTTAAAAGCAGCACATCACATATATGAGAAGTCTTGCATTTTGCTGAAAAGTTTGGTATGTCTGACTGCAAAGCTTCCTACAAGGATTCAGTTAACAGTCAATACACACTAGCAATTAATATGTGGTTAAATGAAGGCAATGATAGGAAAATAAAAGCAACAAACTTTTTTATTACATGTTTTATGTCATTTTAAACAATGTTTAATGGAAAAATTAGAGGTTAACAATAACTGTCATATACACAAATGGAATACATGGATTATATTACTACGCTTTGTTGTATGAATGAAACCGAGTGTGTGTGTGTGTGTGTGTGTGTGAGTGTGTATGCTTTTCTGGGCTATTTGAAAGCCTGCAAAGTGGTTTAAGCCCAGTTTGATGGACAACCTTTCCTGAGCCCCCTCCCAGTCATTCTAGTTGGTGGCAGCCGGGTTGCCATGACGCCAGACTGTTTTGTCTGCCCTTCGACCCCTTTAAGAGGTGCCTTGGTCAGCCAGGCATTACCCATGTGGGACCAATCGAAAGGGGGCAGGCAGGTGGGGGAAGGGGAGGCATATTTCCCTCTAAAATCGACATACAAAGAGTCCCTCTATGCATCCGCTGTATACAGACACGTTCTCACACACAGACACACACACACATTCAGACAAAGGCGCAGATGTATGCAGCCATGGCACCGCTCTGCCTGCAAAAAAGAGAAAGGATGTGTGGGGTCGCCAGGATTTGTGGGGGTCCATTCACACCAGCACCAGCTGAAGCCATTTTCTGCATTTTCAGGTGACAGCTTGATGGACAGACTCATGGGTCACCCTGGGCTTCAGACTAGCAATTATCAGTGCACCTTTGAAAAGGTTTGACCAAGAATCCGTCTCTTTATGTAGTGTACAATGTCACCAACTGCTTACAATGATCAAAGCATCCTCTTTGAATGCGTGTATTTGGGTCACGCTTTTTATATATGCCAGCTGATCTATTAAGCCAACCAGCCATAAATATGCATGCCAAAGGGAGTTAATCAGCAAGAACGGCTAGTTCCACCAGAGAGAATACATGCCTAGCCTTTGAAATTAATCCTATTTACACAGAACGGCAGAGAGCATCCTCCTGTCCTCCGAGGGCTTCTGAGACTTGAGTCTCCGTCAGTTTGCCAGTGGACGGATCAGATTAGCGCTGGCTACGTTCTCCACCCCGCAGCGCACGGCGCGTGAGACAGAAAGACGGCTAATAGGAATTTATATCGTTCCCTTCATGCGGGCAAAGTAAACGCGCTAAATAACACACTTGCTTAGGACTCGCTGCATTAGCGCGTTCGCTTTGCCCGCATCCGTCAGGCTGCGGCGTTTACCTTTTGTTTTTCTTCCCGCGCGCTTGTTTACCTGGAGCTCATCAACCGCGGAACGGAATGCGGCGGGCGTCGTGGCGTGCTTCCCGTGTGACTGGCAGCGCCGCGCACCTTGACCCTGTTTACTCGCCCAGCGTCTGAATGGCGTTCGCAGCTGGGAGAAGGATTCATATACAAGCAGAGGAACGCAGGAGCCAGAGAGCTGGCGTGAAATATGAATGACATGCCACTAATCAAGCACGGGAGTTTACATACGTTTGGCCATGCCTGCGCAATTCCGGACATGGTGTCAAAACTTCAGGCGTGAAGTAGTAATGCGTCATGGGGAGTACTCATGTGTCCAGCATATAATGACAACACAACCATGCAACCGTCTGCAGCTAAGCAAACGTTGATGCGTATATGAAGTATTACCTCGACATGCTTTTGGCATAAGCTTTGTGTTATTTCATTTTGGAATAATTCTTCTTCTTTTTTATTACTCCCCCCCAAGCCACTTTAGGAGAATCCCCAGGGCAAATCAAGAAAACAATGTTTTGACCCATATATGTCTATTAATCTTTTCATTTGTGTGTTCGTGTGTGTGTGATTTATCAGAAATTATTATTTTGACGTTATCAGAATAAATGAATCAATGTAACTTATACAATTTGTATTTTATGCATTGACTCTTGATCAGTTCTTTTGTGGGAATATTTGCTTGATCTTTTGTTTAACTAATCTTGTGGTCTGTGTCTAATCATGTGTGATGTGTATTTCAGGACCAGGCCCGTATGTTATATCTGAGCGCTTCTTCGTCCCTCCTCTGGGCTGGGACTCCAGGTGTTTTCTGTGCTCGTAGCAGCGGACCGGCCAGCTGGAATGCGATCAGGTAACCCAGCTCTCCTCTTGTCTCTCCCGCCTTGCCCGCATCCTCCCAGGACCCGCGCGCTGACCTTACCTCAGACTGTCAACGTTTTCAAACTGCTTTGTGGTCCGTGTAACGTGTGGACGCTCGAGTAATTTAATTCACATCCGCTGTGTTTGTAACCACTGCGCTTACTGAGAAATTTCAGACGTTGCTCACATTCTCTTTTTGACCGCTGTTGTGTGTTGGCAACCGAACAAATACAAACATCTGCAGATTTCTAGTGCCTACTGATGCCTACCAAAAAGTCAAGTGACATTTGACATAAAATTGGTATTCATTCAAGCCCATGTGATTTTTGCTTTCTCCATCTGCCCTCTTGAAGGCGCTCCCTTAATTAAAAAATCAGCGCAGGACGGATAAGCGCGCTTGGCGAGGTTTTGATTGTGGATATCATAGAACACTCCTTACATTCCATTTTTTTGCTTGTAACGCCCAAATGACCTGCGTTATTTCAGTGCCAAGCGGAGGAAAGCATATCAAGCATACACACTGCCACCATACGCCTGGCACACACGCGGACCCCGTCCACCATGACTGACAGAAATGCCATGGCAACCGCTTGGCACGTTGCCAGGCTGCCAACGGTTACCGGGAACTTGTTTCCATGGCAACCCATTTTAACCACTCAATTTCCCCCACAACTAAACTAAAACCATAAAAGCTATGTTTAAAAAAAGAAAAGAAAGGCATGACAATTACACCATGGATATTTTGAAATGAAAAGATTCAAAAATTGACATTAGGCTACTTCTGTCTATAAACGTTTAACATATGTATTTGTACTTGTATAGCGGGAGCAGCAAATTAAGTTGTAGCTTGCTCATCGCGTGAGTTATCACGTAGTGCGTTTTTGTTCATAAGATTTCTTTTTTTCCATACTATATTACAACACAAAAAACCAGACGTGTTAGACAACTACTGACGTGCTATAGACCAAACAAAATACCTGTTTCTCATTTATTTATGAATCGAATCAACCGAATGCAGTTTACACATAATGTAAGCAGATAGCTGCTTCTTGGCTGAATAGCGCATGCACTGTTTCGTGCTGGTCAGACGGTGCGTGGAGGAGAGCAAAGCGCGCATTTACTCTCGGCGTGATCAATAATGGACACGGCAGGCAGACTCCCCGCTTTAACAAGCCTCTGCACACTCTCACAATCACACTTTATCACCCTTGGTGTACCTGTGTGCAGGATAGCTCCGGAGCGTGAAACACACGCGCGTGCGCATCCACACACGCTCACACACGCACACAGGGACACAGCCCACGCCAGTGACATTTATGAGGGGAGACCATGCGCGACTAGCAGCGGGATGGAATTGGAGGGCCGCCCACTCTCGCCTGGGTTCCATGAACACAGTTTTACCTGACAGCAATTGTCCAGAGGGTTAGAGTTAGGATTATAAAGAGATTATTCTCCAGCGAGTTAGAAGTAAAGTTATTCTCAAAAGGGTTAGAGTTAGGATTATTCTCCAGAGAGTTAGGGGTAAAGTTAGTCTCAGGAAGATTAGGGTTAGGGTTACTGTCCAGCAGGTTAGGGTTATTCTCCAAAATGGGTAGGGAGACCAAAAGCATTCCCAAGGTTAACTCCTCTTCACCTGATCTGTGGAGAATTCCCTTTATTGTCTACAGAGAGAGAGAAAGCTAATGGTGCAGGAGGGGAAAGGATGCACAGAGCCCCACAGGGGCCACGATGGAGTCGTGCAGGAGATTTAAAATGAACTTGGGTGGGAGGAGAGGAGAGAGGTGGAGCTATCTAGATGGAGAAGTAGAAGTGGACGTGGGCGCGACTGCACCGCATCTCGGCGTGATTTGACTGCGAAAAAGAAAGGGGGGGGGGGGCCCAAAGATGGGGATGGAGGAGAGGCAGAGCGGAAGAGAGGTGCGGAGGAGGTCATCTGAGTGCAGCTGGACTGAAGAAGAGGGAGGGTGTAGTTTGGGACAGGGGAAAAGGAAGGAGGGAGGGAACGAGGGAGGAGAGGATCTGGCTGTAATCAGGGACTGACTGAAGGGATTAGCAATTTGAGCTGTATCCAAAAATGGGGGCGGGGAATCAGGGGTGGAAACGTCCACCTGGCAGTACGCTAATGGAGACTCTGACATCGCCACAGCAACGTGCTGGGCTTTGAAGTGCGCTACGTCTACTTTGTGCCCTTCCAGTGGTTCGTTTCACAGCAGGGCGGGGCCGGGGATGAGAGGGGGTGGAGCCAAGATGCTGTGGCTGGTCTTTGTGCTGGAATGTGGGTTTATTCCACTTGACGTGCGGTCTTGACTCAAACACACACACATCACACATGCACACATGTTTAAACACACACACAAAACACACAGAAGTCAGCAGTAGTCAGTCTTGAGGTAGCCTGAAAGCGTTTATGACCCTCTTAGTCAAAAGCACAGTATCCTCACTTCTGTTTAAAAATAAGTCAGGCATAACCCTTGAGTTATTCCACAGTTCACACACAGAGGCGGACACAAGCTGCTTACATGAATGGAACTAAAATTAGATAACTATTAAATGTAAATAAACATATTTGCATTCATTTTCATACTAATATATGCAAAGGGAACAAGGTGGGTGTGGGTGTGTGTATATATGTGTGTGTGTGTGTGTGTATGTGTGTGTGTGTGTCTCTCGAAGGAGAGACTGTAGTTATTGCTGAATGTCGGTTGTAGCTTGCAAGGTTTGAAGAGAGAAATGTGGGAACCCAGCCCATAACACATGACCTCTGTATAGTAGATTGGTGTAGCGTTTTATCTGTTATATGCCTTGACACTGAAAGTTACAGAATGTTATGATAGGAATGTTTAGAAGTAGAGCATTATAGAAATATACTTTATTGTTTGTGTGTGTGTGTGTGTGTGTGTGTGTGTGTGTGTGTGTGTGTGTGTGTATGTGTGTGTGTGTGTGTGTGTGT